>JANHFF010001135.1:0-76497 GCA_024542945.1 allo-octoploid hybrid of Carassius auratus x Cyprinus carpio | reverse complement strand
CCCTGCTTACTCGTACAAAAAGCATAGTTTTTATATATTTACGAAAACTGCAACTTATTTAAGACAGTGATAGTCAGAAATCGAAATGGACTCAATTGATGTGCCCCATGCTCCATCTATTAAACCTTTCGTATGAACAATCCTGAACACAGATTTGAGGTAATACCTTCGCTTTAATCTACTAGTAATAATGAATTAAGAATAATGCAGAATAAATCAAATATAACAATTTATTATTAGTCAGGTAAAATTGTATCATGCCAATTACATAATGAAAATAATTAGAAGCCAATTTAGAAAGAATATTGTTATTGTGAATCACATTGAAGTTGTGTTGCAACTTTGCTCCTGCACATAGACACTGTAGCCATATGGGGAACGGCCAAGTGATCCATGCAGGAGGCACACAAATTTAACATAGTCACACATGTAACAGTTATCCTAATTTAAGACACATGGTCTAAAATGCATAGCAAAGCACTCAGGTGTTTTAGAGAATAAACTTAACTAGCCAATGTGTACATGTAGTAGCTCAAACAACTATACGGTGTGCTCTGTAGGCACAATGTGTTTAACACAATTACATTTTTGAATAAATAATAGTATACCTGACTTCAGGAAGATACATAGTATGGAGCATATGAAATACACTCCACACTACGGGCTTTCTGGCTACAGAATCGCGCAGTAGTGTTTTGTCACTTCCCTTAAATACTCAGACCAGACAACAAAGAAATCTTCAAATCAGTTGTAAAAACATAAAAGACCTTTTGGTTATTTAGGTTCCAGTGATCACATCAGGGTCACACCTGGCTGGAGATAAACATTCTCACAGACCCCTAAAGGGGAACACACCCCCTCCTCAGCAGAACACAATTCTACAAAAGTTTTCAATCTCTCTTATAATACAAGTGACTACAGTGAAATTGAGACCAATTTATCAATCATGAACATGAAAAGTTTACAATCATGAATCCTGAAGATATAGTAAATGTTTTATGTGAGCGTAACAACTTTTAGTTGCCTGGACCATGTGCCCTGGGGGGAAGGAGGGTGAAGGTACCAAAGAGCAAATGGTCTTTCTTCCAGATCTTCCTATCTGTTTGTTTGACTCCACGAGGAGATCAAAGCCCATTGTTTTGGTGCATCTGCATTTGCATTGCGAGAGTTCCTGAAAGTCTGGCTTCACAAAGAATTCATTTCATAAGGAAATAATTTCACTCCTTACATCTTCATGTTAAATACACGAAGTATGTAACATGAAGGTGTTTCCTAGCGCTTAACATGAAGGTGAAATTTTTTGTTACATGTTCCACATGCACCACAGTGTTTCCTTTTATGTCATATAAAATTTGTTATAATAAAGATAAATAAAAAAGAAACATGAATAGCCTGTCTCATTATTATCACAGTAATTCTTATTAATAATTATGTATTATGTGTATTTAACTTGCCCCAAACCCAACCCCATCTCTTTTCATGTAAGGATTCTAAGATTATTTGTACCAAGAATAATAATACAACAATATAAAATTATATAATTAAGTGCAGTTTAATGCAGTTGACTGATTTCCCAGCTAGAAATTGTTCATGTTCTGGGAATGTTTTCAGCGGCTCCCAGAATATTCTGCTAAAAGTTAGGATAACATTCTCTTAAAACAGATTACATGACCTTGACCTTTTTATAAACTCTGGTATCATTACACTTTACTATTTTAGAAAGGTATTAAAGAGTGATTTTCTGACCTGATTTTGCCAGTTTGTTTGCAGGACCTCGCAGAACACATCTGACCCGTGTTCACATTACAGTTTTGTTCTCCGTTGACATGTCACAACTCAAATTTGCTCAAAATAAAAATTTAACAGGGAAATATAAAAGAATTTGGGACCGTCCGAGGAGTTTTAATGAGCAGCATTTAAATGGGCCTATTGGGTAAAAACGTTCAAACGTACTTACTGCGGGAATCAGTGGGTGTGGCTTATTATACTATAAGCAAAACGCCGTAAATGGCACGATCTGTGTGCAACCAAAATGGCGTTAATTAAGGCATCATATGGCAATCATATACACACTATTCATGCACACTAAAACGCCATCAAATACAGTGTCACTGATGTATTTTTGCCCATTTTTATTTTGCAGCGCACATACAAATTAAAACGCTATATTTGACAAATATTTCTTTGTTTTTTTGTAGTTTAGTACTTATTTAATTTAGTTAAGTTTTTTGATTGAGTGATGATTGAGCATTATTGAAGAACACCTGCTGTTAACAAACTGAATCACTGAAAGAAAGAGAAACAAGAACAGAAAAAAAGAGACGAGCAGAAATACAAGAACTACAACTGACTTCAGCCACAGCCACAGATGAAATCAACACAAGATAGAAGAAGACATTAAATCTCTCAAGATCTCAGCAGAGGATGATTAAACAACTCCACAAACAGCACCACCAGCTTCATGCATTACTAACAAGATGGACTTTAGATGTTGATGTTTTAGTTTTGTTTGAAGTTACCATTATCGAGGTCAGTGTTTGCTTTAGTTAGGCTCTTGACCCTTGACTTTGAAATAGATTTTTTTTTGCTCTTTTTTCTATTCAGTGCTCTTTCTTTCAGCGATTCAGTTTGTTAACAGCAGATGCTCTTCAATAATGCTCAATCATCACTCAATTACTAAATTATCTCATTAACTTTAACACTGTTTCAGTGTTACTTTTTATCACATTTTGAGTGTGGATTATATAAACACTGGGAGTTTTACTGTGTGGGTCTGAGTGCATTTATTGGATAGCATATTGTAGTAAGATTGGAGATTAATCCTAATAAACACGACACTACAGTAAAAATATTACAATACAATTTAAACAGTGTATTTTTATAACTTCAACAGCATGCAGATTATCGTTTATGTCAGGACTGCTGCGACAGCAGCGCGGACAATCGCTTAGCTCACTCACATTATGTAATCCATAATCCATAAGGGGAAAATCATATTGTTTTTATGACATGTCTTTATTACGAGAAAGAAATATGTTGTTTTAAAGAGATAATTATGTCGTTTTAATGACGTATATCTCTTTATTATTAGAAAATATGCCGTTTTAATGACATAATGTCTCGATATTATGCCTTGAGTGGAAGAAATTATGTGTGGCAGCAATACGTCACCGTATATTTGTTTGTTTAACAGCAAATAAGCTCCCCGTATACCAGAATCTGTTTGGAGCGACTGGAACCAGCCGTCATGGCGGTATAGGGGTCAAACATTTGAACAAAAAGGCTATAGGACCGTTGACTCCAACTTCTGTAGCTGCACAGCTTTTACACACTCTCTGACTTCCATTAGCATGAACGATTGGTAACACTTCATAAAAACATTCAGTTATAAGTCATTTATAAATTATAAGTTAATGATGAACTAATCATTTACAAAACATGACTATACATTCATAAATTATTAATAAGTGATAAGTTAACATTTTAGTAATGTTTATTAATTCAGTTATAAGTCAATTATAAGTTATTAGTTAATGATGAATGAATCATTTACAAAACATGACAATACATTCATACATGATTAATAAGTGGTATGCTAGCGATTTACAAATGTGTTGTATGTTATCTTAAAAAATGATCAAATTATGAAATAATTCAAACAGATCATTTGCAGATCTTTATAAATTATGTACAAACTGCTATTTGTAAATTTACCATGTATTTGCCATATGCAAAGGTTCTGTTATACCTTTCCGTTACAGGATATACAAATCTATACAAATCCCTTAATTGATATTCAAATTATAAATATTTTTATGCAAATATATTTTACTATTATATAGATATCTTTGAGCCTTTAATTCACCTCTTAAACACGACTTTTTAGCCACTTCACAAAAATAAAAACGCAATATAGATATATTGACAATGACTGTTATCTTAGTTAATATACTATTGTATTAAAAAGATAATTTTAAGCTCCCTACTCCACCCTATAATCTTAAAAATAACCATTTTGACAATATACAAAGTGTATGTTAGTCACAATAATTTATTTAAAACATTACAAAAAGCAGTATAAAGAACAGATAAAATGACGCGTGTGCTACATTACCAATGTTCTGACAGCAACACAATTTTGTGTGAGTTACAGAATGAAATTAAAGTGTTTAATCGCTGCAAACATTCTCCTGATATGCATTTCCATCCTCCAAAGCGTCTCATCTCAACACGATGGCTGCATCCGAAAACTGAAAAATGCTGTCTTCGAAGGATGCATACCAAGGTAGGAAGGCATCAAGGCACGTCCAAATTCAGTGTTAGCTTCAGTTCCTGTCTCCTGAGATGCCTTCATCTGGACGATTTTTGAAGGTAGTATAGATGTATCCTTCGCTGCCTTTGATATCCCACAATCCTGTGCGTTCCATTCTGTGACAGTTAAGACAAAAAATAAAGATGGCGTCTGAAACTTGCGGTTGGTGTTCAGTTTGTGTGTAAATGTATGTTTTTGATAAACAGTTTCCACTTTTTATGTAATTTCTAGCGAGAAATTTATATTGCAGTAATGAAATATCCACTTAGTTATCACCAAAGCTCTCTAAAGCTCCCTTTTTATTTACACTTTACACTGCGGACTATAGGCATAGTCAGTCATCCTGTCTGGTACAAAAATTCTCTGACGACACTGCCTTAGTAGGTTTACTTAATCAGGGGGATGACCTTGCTTATAGAAGGGAGGTTCAGTCTTTTTCTAGCTGGTGTGAGTCAAACTTTCTAAAATTAAATATAGGGAAGACTAAAGAACTTGTGATTGATTTTAGAAAGAAAAAGGAGAAGGTCCTCTGTTAGATTATTTTATGCTCTCTGCCAGATATTTTTGTGCCTCTCTGCAATCCCTCCTCCCTTCTTACTCCTTTTCTTCTGTCTTGCTCACTCCTCCCTTCTGTGTTCTCTTTCTCTACCTCAATGTATGTGCACACATGCATATTTCCTCGTGAGTTCAGACGTTCAGACCAGGATGGGGGCTATAGGCCCAAAGGTTATTGAGTTCGGTCTGTCCTTCTGCTCAGAGTTGAGGTATCCTTGGCCAAGTGTGCTCCTAATATGTCCAGAACTTCCTGGCCATACTTCCATTTTATATAACGTATATTTCTTGGCTTGGGTACCACACATATGTTATCCATATCTCATTGGATAAACCACTACACCACCCCTTGCAATGCAACTATATAATGTGTGAATGTAATAATAAACGGGGAAGAAGTTTGTGAGCAGACTTAAAGGCTTCATGTTCATTTACTTCTTTCCATGAGCTCATGCAAGGACTGAGAAGGGTCGGACGGCATCGAAAAGATAAAGACAGAATTATGTGTTATTTAACAGTCCTCCCAGTCATAATTAATGGCCAACCGATTGAAATTGTTCAGTCATATAAATTTTTAGGTGTCCATTTGGATGAAAAATTAAATTGGAAAGAGAACACTAATGTTTTAATAAAGAAGGCTCAGTCAAGACTTTTCTTCTTGAGAAAACTCAGATCTTTTAACATTAGTACAAAGCTTTTAGATGTTTTCTATCAGGGGATCTTGGCTAGTGTTCTTTTTTATGCTGTTCTTTGCTGGGGTGGGGGGGGGCAGCTTATCTGTTGATGATAAAAATAGGATAAATAAGCTGATCAAGAGAGCTGGTTCAGTTATTGGTCTTATCCCGGACTCACTTGAGGTCATTGTGGAGATGAGGATGAGGTTGAGGATGAGATTGTTGTGTTTTTTGAAGGCCAACAGTGTTTTTAATGGACTCAGAAGCTCTTTCAGCGAGCGTTTATTTATGCCTCGGTGCTCCAGTGAGCGACTGAGAAGGACTTTTGTTCCTGCAGCAGTCAGATATTTTAATGAACACTGTTGATTGTCAGACTGTTGAAATGTCTGTTATTTGCCTTGCATTTCTGAATTGTGTAACTGTATCTTGTTATAATCATGTCTTATTGGTCTCTTAATCATTTTTTCATAGTTTTTAAATGTTGAATTATGTTGGCTGTATGTTTTAAGTTGGTGGCAAACCAGTTTCCCTTTCGGGATTAATAAAGTCTTCTCACTCACTCACTCACTCACTCATTTTGCTGTAGATCATTTAACCATTACTCTTCCTCAGAAGCCTGTCCAAAATCAGTTTCATGAGGTGCCTTCGTGCAAAAAAACGCTGCCTGCAAAGTCATTGCCTGATATGGCAGCGAGGCAGCAAGTCACCTGCCTAAGTTTTCGGATGCAGCCAATAACTCAAATGTGGCATGTCGCAAACAATCTATGGTGGTCGCAAATCACAAGTGACACCCAATAAGAAGTGAGGTTTGACATCACTGCCGCAAACCTGTGTCGTTGTGTTGAAGCGGCAATTTTAAAAGTTTTAATGGATGAGACGGCAGCTACTGTATGTACTATTATTAATGTATAAAGATTATATTACGGCAAACAAATCTTTTTCTCACACGGTGGTATCGTATGACTTCTGAAGACTTGGAATAAAATGCACAAAACAATGGACTACGTTTATGGTGCGTTTTCATGTTATGGTGAGCAGCTGTCCCATGGGAAACAAAATAAACAATTAAGTGCTGTTCAAATGGTGGCAGAGTGTTATTTTATTTATTTAAAAAAAAAAAGTTCAGGCTTGGGTAAAGTGATGGAATGAAATGATATGTAACACATTTACAACTGATGAGTAGTTTACACTTTAGGTTAGGGGATGCAGAAAGTGTTATAAATAGCCCTTTTCACACTGCGATTCCGGCAAATACACGGGTAATGTGTCCCGGCATTTGTACCCGGGTCGCTAGATTTTGCACTTTCACACTGCCAGTGATTACCCGGAATATGCGTGCGTTCACACACAACCCGTAAAGGTCCCGTAAAGACACGTGATATCAGGGTGTGACGTGTAATGAGTCGAAAACGCAAGACATGTTAACTTTCACTGAAGCTGGCGAACGATCTCAGCGTCAGCACGGAAAGGAACTACCTGATCTCTGCTTCGTTACAGTTTGCACATATTTTTTCATCGCAAACGCTGATCTGCCTTCAAAACACCTGCTAAAAGAGTCGCGCGATAACTACAACACGGCATTAGTTCTGGCTTTTGTTCACACAGCGCTCGTTCCGGGACTGAACCCGGCAATGTTACTAGGTCCCCGACCCCGGTTCAATCCCGGAATCAATCCCGGGACGTGTTTGCTTTCACACAGAAGTCGACCCGGCAATGTTCCGGCAATTTGCCGGGTCCGACGTGCAGTGTGAAAAGGTCTAATGACTTGTATACATATTCAAATAATTTGAAACAGGTAAGAAAGGTCTACAAATGATATATAACATTTACAAGTGATGAATAGTTTTCACTTTAGATTAGGGGATGCAGAAAGCTTTGTAAATTATTTATTCTTGGGTTTACACATCATCTATAACAGGTGTTGAACACTTTGTAGTGTGTACTGCGGTGTAAGTGCTGACTGGTGAGGGTCTTCTCTGACACACAAGGAGTCTGTAACTCTGTGCACCTGATGTGAGCTTCAGTGGAAGGGGTCCACTTCATCACTAGATCCCACACACTCCACACAGAACACAAGTCTGTGCTGATGAGTGAAAGGATTTTACACAAGCCGCTGGAATCACATGACTAAGACATTTATAAATGTTTATCCACTTCAAAACAAATGAATTACTCTTCTTAAAAATAGTGCTTTAGCATGCCTGCATGTTTGTGCTTTTGAACACGGACCAGCTAATAACTTCATCAATAAATCATATACTGATCATTTACTAATGGTTTATTCATCATTTGTTCATGATTAATAATTGTTTATTGAGATAATGATACAAAACAATTTTGACAGAAGTACTTCAGTGATTTATAAGTGATAAATAATGTATCAACTAATAACTTGTAAACCATCTACTAATGATCAGTTTGATTTATTTCATGATTTAAACTTTTTTTAAGATAACATACAACACATTTGTAAATCGTTAGCATACCACTCATTAATCATTTATGAACATATAGTCATATTCTGTAAATGATTCATTCATCATTAACTAATAACTAATAACTAATAACTAACTAATGACTTATAACTGAATTAATAAAACATTACTAAAATGTTAACTTATCACTTATTAATAATTTACGAATGTATAGTCATGTTTTGTAAATGATTAGTTCGTCATTAACTAATAATTTATAAATGACTTATAACTGAACATTATTATAAAGTGTTACCGAACGGTTTCTTGTATTGGAATTTAAATAACTCAAAGCTAAATGAATATTATAAACCAGCACTTATTTAAGGTATTTGTGTAATAGACAATATATAAACAAGGGGTTGGTATGCTAAAATGCTGTCCATGTAATTAACAATTACATTAAAGTATGATAAAGACGTGGATTCGGCCTATGTTGAATGTTTGTTGAGATGAAAATACACAAAAAGTTACTTAATATTTCCTACAAGTTCACAGGCACTTCTTCCGCTTAAACGATCTGTGGTAAATTAGTCTGGTCTTGTTCTGCTCGTCATTGATTGGGTGAGAACAGTTCAATATTATTGGCTATTATAGTGAGAGGTGATGAACAACAGACTAAGCTACCTGTGCCTCGAATTTCCAGCTAATTATCCTAAAGACAAATACAGTCAATTTGTCTTGCTAACATCTATGACTCATGAGAGAGATACCCTGTAAGTCAATAGGAAGTCTAGTAGGTTAGACCAGTGCACGTTCTTTCACTGCTTGATTCAGTTTATTAAAATGCATTTAGAATGATCACAAAATTCAAGAAATTTATATATTTACATGATTTCATAATCACTATCACGCGAATACTTCATACAGCAGTTCAATAAACAAGAATTGAATACGGTCCGTGTACCTACGTATTATTCGTTTTTTGATTTAATATTGAAATCTGAAAAATGAAAAAACTGCACATTTTTTCATTTTTCATTTGTTCAAACAAAACGAAAAATCAATAATTCGGCTTCATTTTTTCGTTTTTACCTTCAGGGACAGAAAACGAATAAACAACTTGAATATTCGATCTCTACATGTGGGCGGGAATGAAACTCCCCTCTCCGCTGATTGGTCAACCAAACATAACAAACATAATAATAGCCCTAAAAAACATAATAAGAGTCCTACCCTTCTACAGATTCTTAACGTGTTTATTTATACTACATTTTATCTCTTTCTCTTCATCAAACAGGGCCGGGTTTCCCGATAACGATTGATCTTAGCGCTTATATTATATTATATTATATTATATTATATTATATTATATTATATTATATTATAATATATTATATTATTATGGTATAGTGTATAATATTATACTTTACATAATAATATATATATATATATATATATATAGAGAGAGAGAGAGAGAGAGAGAGAGAGAGACGTTATTTCTAGGTCCAATACATGCCTGGTTTTCGTGCACGTCAGCAAGCCATTGACAGATTTTTTCCCCCAGTCTTTGAGAAACCAAACTCTTTGAGAAACCGACTCGTGACCAAAGACTCAAGACTTGACTCAGACTCCAAGTTAAAGACTCAAGACTTGACTCAGACTCCAGGTTAAAGACTTCAGACTTGACTCAGACTCCAGGTTAAAGACTCGAGTCTTGACTCAGACTCCAGGTTAAAGACTTCAGACTTGACTCAGACTCCAGGTTAAAGACTCGAGACTTAACTCAGACTACAGGTTAAAGACTTCAGACTTGACTCAGACTCCAGGTTAAAGACTTCAGACTTGACTCAGACTCCAGGTTAAAGACTTCAGACTTGACTCAGACTCCAGGTTAAAGACTTCAGACTTGACTCAGACTCCAGGTTAAAGACTTCAGACTTGACTCAGACTCCAGGTTAAAGACTCGAGACTTAACTCAGACTACAGGTTAAAGACTTCAGACTTGACTCAGACTCCAGGTTAAAGACTTCAGACTTGACTCAGACTCCAGGTTAAAGACTTCAGACTTGACTCAGACTCCAGGTTAAAGACTTCAGACTTGACTCAGACTCCAGGTTAAAGGCTCGAGAGTTGACTCAGACTTCAGGTTAAAGACTCGAGACTTGACTCAGACTCCAGGTTAAAGACTTCAGACTTGACTCAGACTCCAAGTTAAAGACTCGAGACTTGACTTAGAATCCAAGTTAAAGACTTGAGAGTTGACTCAGACTTCAGGTTAAAGACTCGAGACTTGACTCAGACTCCAGGTTAAAGACTCGAGACTTGACTCAGACTCCAGGTTAAAGACTTCAGACTTGACTCAGACTCCAGGTTAAAGACTCGAGACTTGACTCGGACTCCAGGTTAAAGACTTGTGAACATCTCTGCTCTGGACAGTGTTGATCCCTGATGGTCCTCCAATTAGCGTCCCCCAACCCTTTAAAGCACTCCACAACATGAGCATCTCGGTAAACGTTCTGGGAACAATTTGGTTTTGTGTTAAATATTTTAACACACTCCCTGTGTTAAGAGGAATAACACACTGGATGTGTTACAATTTAATTAACACAAAATGTGTTGTCCTTATCTAGACACACAGGTTGTGTTGTTTTTAACACATCTGTTTTTGAAAAACCACTGGACCAAACAATGATTTTAACATCTGAAAACAATGGAGATACTTGATCAAACATCTGTAGATCATGGGGTTCAACAGACCAGATTTGTAAAATATGTGCTAAAATAGTCATGATGAGAGATTAAGATCAAACTAAGAGCAGAGTGGAATATAAACTATAAAACAGACTTGATTCACACATAGCTGGAGCTCAACCTTCTGTAAATTCAAACTGTTGGTCTGATTTCACTCCATGGGTTTAATGGTGAGTCTCTTCTGTGTTGTTTACTTCTTGTAGATCGGAAGTCATAAACCAGCACAGCAACAGCAGCCACGCCCACCACTGCAGCGACAAACAATCGGATTGCAGCTTCAAAAGTATCACAACAGTGGGTACAGTCTGAAAAGCAAAAAAAAAAAAAAGCACAGAATCTGCATTTAGGGTCTCTTTTAAATTATGTGGGTTATTAATTACATTTACAGTTAGTCATTTAGCCGACGCTTTTATCCAAAGCGACTTACAAATGAGGACAATGGAAGCAATCAAAAACAACAAAAGAGCAATGATATACAAGTGCTATAACAAGTCTCAGTTAGCTTAAACGCAGTACACATATCAAGGGGTTTTAAATAATATAATAAATAAAAAAATTAATAAAAGAAAACAGATAGAATAGAAAAAGAATAGAGCAAGCTAGTGTTCGAGGTCTTTTTTATAATTGTATAATAAATGAAAAGAAAATAGATAGAATACAAAAAGATTAGAAAGGTAGTTAGATTTTTTTTTTTTTTTTTTTAAAGAACAGAATTAGAATAGTGAGTGCTAGAGTTAGAGGGTCAAATAAAGATGGAAGAGATGTGTTTTAAGCCGATTCTTGAAGATGGCTAAGGACTCAGCTGCTGGGATTGAGTTGGGCAGGTCATTCCACACATAGGTGTGACGTGTATTCTTTTCGGCTCATTAAAAATTAATCTTGCTGCCGTGTTCTGGATTAATTGTAAAGGTTTGATAGAACTGGCTGGAAGACCTGCCAAGAGAGCGTTGCAATAGTCCAGCCTGGACAGAACAAGAGCTTGAACAAGGAGTTGTGCAGCATGTTCCGAAAGAAAAGGCCTGATCTTCTTAATGTTGAATAAAGCAAATCTGCAGGACCAGACAGTTTTAGCAATATGGTCTGAGAAAGTTAGCTGATCATCAATCATAACTCCCAGGTTTCTGGCTGTTTTTGAAGGAGTTATGGTTGATGTACCTAACTTAATGGTAAAATTGTGACGAAACAATGGGTTTGCTGGAACCACAAGCAGTTCTGTCTTGGCAAGGTTGAATTGAAGGTGATGGTTCTTCATCCAGCAAGAAATATCTGTTAGACAAGCTGAGATGCGAGCAGCTACCGTCGAATCATCAGGATGGAATGAGAGGTAAGAGTTGAGCGTCATCAGCATAGCAATGGTATAAAAAGCCATGTTTCTGAATGACAGAACCTAATGATGCCATGTAGACAGAGAAGAGAAGTGGTCCAAGAACTGAGCCCTGAGGCACCCCAGTAGTTAGATGTTGCGACTTGGACACCTCACCTCTCCAAGATACTTTGAAGGACCTATCTGAGAGGTAAGACTCAAACAACTGGAATGTGGTTCCTGAGATGCCCTTTGCCAGTAGGGTTGACAGGAGGATCTGGTGGTTAACTGTCAAAAGCAGCAGATGGATCAAGCAAGATAAGTATTGAAGATTTGGATTCCGATCTTGCCAGTCTTAGGGCTTCAATAACTGAGAGCAAGGCAGTCTCAGTTGAATGTCCACTTCTGAAGCCAGATTGGTTGCTGTCAAGGAGGTTGTTCTGTGTGAGAAAGGCAGAGACTTGGTTGAACACAGCTCGTTTAAGTGTTTTTGCAATGAAAGGAAGAAGGGAAACTGGTCTGTAGTTCTCTAAAAGAGATGGGTTGAGGGTGGGTTTCTTAAGTAGTGGAGTTATATGAGCCTGTCTAAATGATGAGGGGAAAACACCTGTATGAAGGGATGTGTTAATGATGTGAGTGAGTGCAGGTACAACTGCAGGAGAAATGGCTTGAAGGAGATGAGATGGAATAGGATCAAGCAGACAAGTAGTTGGATGATTAGAAAGGATGAGTTTGGAGACTTCTGCCTCAGAGAGTGAAGAGAAGGATGTGAATAAGTGAAAGTGAAAGTCGTGATTTTTTGTCAAGAATGGTAACCCATACTCAAAATTGGTGCTCTGCATTTAACCCATCCAAGTGCACACACACAGCAGTGAATGAGTCTATGTTTGCTGGTGAGATGTGCTTGATAAATTGTGGTGTGGAAAATTGTGCACTGATGTTTTTAATTTTATTAATGAAAAACGTGGCAAAGTCATCAGCTATTAGATATGAAGCAGGAGGGGGAGGAGGAGGACAAAGAAGCGAGGAAAATGTTTTAAAAAGCATGTGAGAGTTAGACGAATTGTTAATTTTGTTATGGTAGTAAGTCTTTTTAGCAGTGGAGACATTAGCAGAAAAGGAAGAGAGGAGTGACTGATACACATTAAGGTCAGTAGTATTTTTGGATTTGCGCCACACCCTTTCAGCAGCTGTAAGCTTAGAATGATGTTTTCACGTAGAACATCAGATAACCAAGGGGCTGAAGGGGTGGTACGGGCTGGCCTGGAAGACAAGGGGCAAACAGTGTCTAAACAAGATGTAAGAGTGGAGCAGAAAGTATCAGTAGCACTGTTAGCATCAAAAGATGCTAACAGTTTAGGGGAAGGAAGTGAAGATGAAACCATTGCAGATAGCCGGGAGGGTGAGAGTGAGCGAAGGTTACGTCAAAAGATGACACGTGGAGGGGTAAGTGATGTGTCAGGAACCATGCTGAGGTTAAGAGTGAGGAGGAAGTGATCTGAGGTGTGCAGTGGAGTAACCAGTACATGATCAGTTTTAGCAGATCGCTCTTTAAATTTTACTTATGGGTTATTATGATAGGTCTATGTAATAATATGAATATTAGGCTGTGTTTGGACAAATTTAATGGACTATTTAATATCACTGTTGATATGATAACGGTAACAGAATTGAAATCTCACAGCTGACGTACCTGTATTGAGATTCTCAGTGTGTTTGAGGGTTGAATTGTTCACTGCACAGCTGGACGACACACAACTGGAGCTTGAAGAACTTTCTGCTGATGAAGAACTTTGTGTAGTAGTCACTGATAATGACAGATGTTACTGTAATGTCATTGTGTTGATACTAACAGTCCTAATATTAATTTACAGTTAAAGTTGTGGGTAAAATATGTATGTGTGTGTAAGTGTGTTTTATTGAGAACATTTTTAGTTAATATTATAGCCTATGTAATGTGGAAATACACCACTAGTGGTCGGTAGAGGATTCGCTGAGGATGATAGAAACATGTAGACAAAGAGAAGTGGAGCTCTGGTCCCAATAGGCCCTTTTCACAGTGACGTCAGCTAACTTCCGCTTTCCTGTACTTCCGTTATACCTTTACACCAGAGACTTCTCGAGAAAATGTGAGAAAACTTGAAATATTAAAGGCGTTAGTTAGGAGTTAAGACAAATAATGTTAATCTACTTACAGTCGGGTTCTTTTGCGGACGTTTTTCTGCATCTGCTTTAGATGGTGGCTTGCTCGCCGCATCTGCTTGCTTTCAGATTTGTATGACAACGATTATGTGTCCACCAAAATACATACTTGAAACCTTTCCACTTGGTATTTCGGTTTATGTCATTCCTTGGATAATTTGTGAGTAGGCTACACTGTGTAAATTAAATTCCCTGTATAGTTCAGCAATAAAAAGACTATTTACTATGGGAAACAAGTCGTTTTTTATAATAAATCTTTTTTACTACATGGAAAATTTCACATCCATAAAGGCAAGTGGTCTGAAAAGAAACTCATTATCCAGTTCAAGAATAAAATGACTTAATATTGCAATATAAAAAGGACAGCCGCGTAGTTCTACAAAACTTTGGACTTCTACAATTACTTACATTCCTCCATTTAATTTCGCTTTAACTACATGTATACTGTGTTTTTACTTTGTGAATTATTATTGATTATTATGATCGATCATATTTTATTTTCACTATAGGCTACATGCAATGTAGCTATGACCTGCGTTTTATATTTATTTACACACATGCTGGCATCTATTTTAACTAAAATCTTTTTATATAAACTTAATATATTTAATATTTATTTCTGAATTACATTAAATAATAAAACAGAAAATTAAAGACCCCGTTTTATTGATATTTAAATAGTACAATCTTATGTTGAATTGTTCTTGTACATTCAGGCGGTGTATTAAGCAGAATATAAATTACTGAATGAAAAGGCTTTCTGTTACCACGTGTAAATGTCTAAAACATTTCTTTATTTGAGAAATATATCTAACTGCAATAAAGACAGCAAACAGTGCGCGAGAGATGCGGGAATCAGTGATGCAGTGCTCTGTTTTCAACTCAAATCTCTCCGATCGATATTCTGTAAGTTTGATTGAGATGCCAGACGCCTCTCCCTGAATGAAGACGAGAACAGACAGCAGCAGTCATCCTCTAATCGTATTTGTGGCAGTTGTACAAGCGTCTTGTGAACTCCTTGCTGGTAGTGATAGTGCTTTACTGTTCTGGCTAAAGTAAGAATACCCTGCTTCGTGTCAGAACGGAAGTTCCATGACGTCATGTGAAAAGGGTCTCTAAGTATGTGCTATTAGAATAAATGTGTAGCATAGTAAATTGAAAAGAGTATGCCAAAGTACAGGAAGTGTGTTTTCGAAGTGTGGATCCGCATGAGTGATATTTCCCGCAGATCTTTGGCAAAGTCCGTTTATAGTCTTTGGCTTTGAAGGATTTAGAACTACAAACACGAATAAAAAGAACTACAAACATGGCGGATGTTCGTGAGACAGACGGTAAGCCAAGACGCCTGGAATATAACCTGGTGAAAACTCATTTATTTAATTCTTTCTTGTATTTCATCAGTAATAATATTGTGACCTTCTAAAAATCATACGAACAGCACAACAACAGAACCTTTTTTTTTTTTTTTTTGGTAAATACTAATACTATAATTAAATAATGGTAACCACAAATTAAACATTGTTTTGTTATACTATAGTTTAACCTATTTGTAGTAAAACTGTGGTTATACAAATTGTACTCAAAAAAAGAAAAAGAAAAAAGAGAGAAAGAAACGGTTATACACTTTTAGGCTAATAAAACCATTAATTTCGTAAAGGCTCACATGAGGAACACAACGGGCAAATCAATGTGCTACTTTAATAAAGTAGGAAGAATTGTTTGAGTAGTGTAAACTTAATTAAAATTTGGATGGTTTATATGAGGATGTACGTATAAGTTTGACTGGATGATATTCAGGCCGGTTTACGGTGACAAGTACACTGTAAAACCTGACAAGTAACTTAACTCAAACCGTTTGAGTAAACAGATTGCCTTGATTTAAACCATGTAAGTTTTAAAACTTTGCAATCAAGTAATTAAGTGATTAATTGAGTGATAATTGTGAATTAGTGATGAACAGCTGCTGTTAACAAACAGAATCACTGAAGAAAAGAGAGAAAGGAACTACAACTGACTTCAGACACAGCCTTAGATAAAATAAACTGAAATAAAATACATTAAATCTCTCAAGATCTGATTAAACAACCCCACAAACAGCATCACCAGCTCCACTTATTAATAACCAGACTGACTTTATTTCTGTCAGACGTCTACAGAAGATCTTATTGAGAATTAACTAAGGTTTAGATGTTGATTTATTGTTTCATTTGAAGTAACCATGTTAGAGATCAGTGTTTGCTTTAGTTGTGCTCTTGACCCTTGATTTCTGTCTTAGTTTATTTTTTTTCCTGGTTGTTGTAGCCATGTGTTTTTGAAACATGTTTGTTATAACTCAAAAACCCAGAGAAAGTATTATCAGGTATTGGTTGTTATACAGTATATTGGTGATGATTACCATCAATTATAGAGCTGTTAAAAGTCCAAAATCTGACTAAACAGATGTGGTATAATTAATTCGATTGATTACAATGAAAGCCATTCAAAGACCCAGTGGTTATATGTCATAATCAGTTAATATAAAGGACTTTCCAAACACTTTGTGCACTTACATCTTTTTTCTATGGCAGCAATTAGTCACACACAGACATCAATAATCAGAATATGAACCTCAACAATGGTGACGAAAAAAAAACAAAACAACATGCTGCTATGCATGCTGGGTACTATTGTAGTACAAAATTCATCCATGGCTCCCAGCATGCTCATTTTTGTTTTTTTTTATGGTCACCATTGTTGAGGTTCATATGCTGATTATTGATGTCTGTGTGTGACTAATTGATACTATAGAAGACCAAACTGTTTGAAAAGTCCTTTATATTAACTTATTGTCACAGAACCATTGGTTCTTAAAATCACTTTTACTGTAATCAATCCAATTAATCACACAACACCTATTTCATCAGAGATTAGATTCCATACAGTTCAATAATTGATGATTATCATGACCAATATACAGTATAACAACTAACACCTAGGTACAGGTTAGATAAAAAAAATGTTAGCCTGAAGTCACTGTAAGTTGCTTTGGATAAAAGCAGCTTCTAAGTAAGTGTGTGTGTAAGTGTGTGTGTAAGTGTGTGTGTGTGTGTGTGTGTGTGTGTGTGTGTGTGTGTGTGTGTGTGTGTGTGTGTGTGTGTGTGTGTGTGTGTGTGTATATATATATATATTTAAAACACCTGATGATATTTCTTCTGGGTTTCTGAGTTACAACAAATATGTTTTATAAACATATGGTTACAACAGCCAGAGAAAAAACTAAGACAGAAATCAAGGGTCAAGAGCCCAACTAAAGCAAACACTGATCTCTAACATGGTTACTTCAAATGAAAACATAAATCAACATCTAAACCTTAGTTAATTCTCAATCAGATCTTCTGTAGACGTCTGACAGAAATAAAGTCAGTCTGGTTATTAATAAGTGGAGCTGGTGATGCTGTTTGTGGGGTTGTTTAATCAGATCTTGAGAGATTTAATGTATTTTATTTCAATTTGTTTTATCTAAGGCTGTGTCTGAAGTCAGTTGTAGTTCTTGTGTTTCTCTTTTCTTCAGCAATTCTGTTTGTTAAGAGCAGCTGTTCATCACTAATGCTCAATTATCACTCAATTAATCACTTAATTACTTAATTGCAATGTATAGCTTCTTTTTCTGAACTCAACTGAATTAAGTTCAGAGTACTCATAACTGTTAGTTTTAAAACTTAAATGGTTTAAGGCAATCGGTTTCCTCAAACGGTTTGAGTTAACATAACTTGACAGGTTTTTAAGGATATTTGTTTACTCGAACGGTTTGAGTTAAGTTACTTGTCGGGTTTTACAGTGCACAATGGACATGACACCACAGTAAAAATAGTTAGATAAAAAAAATACAAATAAAATGAAATAAAATATTTCAAAACAATAGTGAAGGATATTGACAGTAACTCTTTACTCACCAGAGACTGTGACTCTGAAGCTCTTGGATCTGGTCTCTCTGCCGGTAAGTATTAGTTGATAGAGTCCAGAGTCTGTGGTTCTGGTGTTTGTGATGGTCAGAGATCCAGTCTGAGGGTCCAGATTCAGTCTGTTTTTGAGTGTTTTATCATCATCAGTGCCATATATGGAGCTGCTTTGGGAAAGTCTGCTGATTTCAGCTATTTGAATTTCTCCAAACATCCACTGAATTGTATGATAGTTCTGTACTTCAGTAACATCAGTGTTTAGAGAGACAGATTCTCCCTCCATCACTGACATGGACATCACTTCACCTGTCCCGTCTGAAAAACAAACAGGAACTATGACTCTCAGATAAGTCTGATGGTTTTTAATGAGGAAATAAATAGTATTTTTATTACAATGTGAATCTATATCTAATTTTGTGGTACAAAAAAAAACGGATCTTGGTTTAAATAAGCAAATATTAACTTGTAGTAAAACTTGTCATCAGTTCTTCCTATGCTTCATAAATGTGATTGAATATGTAAGTATGTGCTGCCAAAACAATTGAGGCATTTTGCATTTAGTAAACAAATTAATACTGACAAAACAAAGTAGTGTTACTTAGTACAATTATTAAGACAATAGTAAGACAATAGAGAACTTGAATACATCAACTGAATGCATGTCTTGGTTTTTTTATTTTTATTTTTTTTCTCAGCTATTTATTTATTCATATTGTAACTTGTGTAATTTACCTGATTAAATTAACAAGCTCAAGATCAACTAAACTTTTTTTAGTACTAGTTTATAAGAAAGTCACACGTAAGTTAAATAATATAAGGTGAAATAGTGGACCACAAGTACAACATAAGGGTAAGAAAATAAAAGCAGATTATGGCGTATTTAATTTATAATGGGAATAACAGTGAAACAATGGTTGATTTTTAAGATTTTTAACAGAACCGTATTACTCTATTAAAACTTCACAAAAACACATTCGTAACTTACCAACCAGATGCCACAAGCACAAACAAAACACAAGAAAAGCAGAAACCATAGTCCTTGAATGTTTTCCAACCATTCTAATCTAATAACACTGTAAATATCTGAAAACACGCTGTTAGACTGATAGGAAGTACAGATGATGGACTGTGACTTCAACCAAAAACTGCTGTGGTTTTTGCAGTAGGCTGTTTGTCAGCACTTCCTAGTATGAAATCTTTTATAAATGATTGCTCAGCATTTGACTGTATTTACTGACATACAGAATCAATTATACCGACATGACAATACATGCACTGTATTTGTGTCAAAGCGGACACTTTCTATGAATTTAAATATATTCCAGCCTTGTTCAGGGTTTTTCTGTGTCTAGAAATGCCCCTGCATGTGTGTCACAGGGTTGTCGTGTTTCTGATGCTATAAGGTACTTGTCCAATCTTATTTTTTATTATTATTATTATTACTGCAGAACTTATAATTACATACAAGCTCAGGGAAAGATGGCAGTATCTTTAACAATGAACAATCATATTGACAAAAAAACAGAAAACATTACTATAATGGGATGGCGTACATCAATGAGATTCTATACACAGGAAAAAATGATTAAAGGGTACATAACATACACAGTTTCACCTAATCTCACGTTAATCTTGAATACCTATAGAGTAGTACTGCATCCTTCATATCTCCAAAAAGGCTTTAGTTTTATCATATTTATAAAAGAAAAATAGAGCTTTTCGATTCTCTCTGGAAAAAGCCGAGCTCCTGGAGGCGTGCCATGGGCGGAGCTATAATACTGATGTTTCATGTTGTTTCCATTAACATATATTCACTTATGTGCTGATAAAAGACAGAAATCTGATGCAGATCAATGGGGTCTTTTATCACTGGGACCGCTCCATGTTTTAATAGCAAATGATGTGCAAATCCAGCGTCGACCTGGGCACGTGTGTGGGGGCGCGCTTTTCCGAGAGAAATGCTCATATAAGGAGTTCCACCATCTTCTACGTCATTAGATCCATGATCGAAAAAAAACAGCCGAAGGTTGTACCAACCTGGAAGTAAGATTTTCGGCACAGAAATTCTCCATCATTCGTCCAAATTATTTTGTTAAACTTTGGCCATGTTTAGCATGAGAATCCATCTCTTTAACACTGTGAACAACTCTGAATACATGAAACACCATTGTACCCACCCTTTAAATATCTTTGAATTATCATAAAATTCATATAATCATAATGCGATAAAAATTGCATTTGTTGATGTTTTTGTTATTTATAACCCTCTGGGATCAAACATGAGAGACATTCAATAAGAAAAAGAAGAAAACAAAGGAGATTTAAGAGTTTTGCATGTGGATGGACAATTTTACACTTAAAATCAAGAAATGAATAACATATTCAGACGATAATGATTTTGGAGTTTGTTATAATATATATATATATATATATATATATATATATATATATATATATATATATGATGAAACTGTGGGTTATATTAGTATTGTTAAAATATAAAAAACTTAACCCAAAATGTATTGGTTATACTACAATCATAAGGGCAGCTGTTTGTTCTACAAGACCAAAAATTAGCAAATTTCATCATCATCAAAATATTTACAGATAATGAATTAGTGTTCATATTTTTTAAGTTGTTGTGCTTGTTATAACGTCACAGGTGACATGATAACGTAAAAATGGCAGATCAGATTCATACTCAACCAGATTTGGCTGTAGAGTACGTACTCTTTAAGAGCTCGTTAGTGAAATTAAGCTGAGTATGCCTTTTCAGACACAGCCACTTTCTATAGCAGCCAGAGCTTCTAACAGCAGCTGCAGTGACTTTAACAATTACATTTCAAAACCCTGGCCCCCAGAGAGCAATTTCAAGTAAGGTGAACCCCCTGGAAGGAACCAAACAACACACCTGAATCTGATTTTAACACAATGGAGATACTTGTTCAGGCCAAACATCTGTCGATCAATACATGTCAGAAAACTCATGTGGTTCAACAGTCAAGCATGCAGAAACATGCTAAAATATACATGATGACAGATACATATAAGACTGAGAGAAGAGAGGAATAGAAACTGACGCATTTATTTGTGTGACCGTGTGATTGTGTTCCGCTTTTTCTTTCTTCTCTGCTTCTCATTTCATGCTCAACTGTTTTATTTTATTTTCTCTCCAGTGGTCAACATGTTTCTAGAACTGTTTAACAGGACTTTAACAGAAACAACCACACGAGGTTAATGTTTGTCACCTTTTAAAAGACATTTTTAAGGTTTGAATGTGTATTACTATTTAAGTGTATCTCTCTGCAGATATTTTTTTCAATGTAATAGTTTTATCCAAGTCATGTGTCATTTTATTTCATTTTTGTTGTTTATATTATTTATTTATTTGATTATTTATATTATGATTGTTTTTATATATTTGTATTGCAGTGAATGGTCTAGTTTATTAACTGATTATTACAGAACCACTGGCTTGTTGAATGGCTTTCATTGTAATCAACCAAAGTAATTATATAACGGTTTAGTCATATTTTGGACTCTTAAAAGCTCCATAATTGATGATTGTCATCACCAATATGCTGTATAAACAACCAACTTCTGATAATATTTTTGCTGGGTTTTTGAGTTATAGCAAATATGTTTTCTAAGACACACAGTTACAACAACCAAAGAAAAAATAAACTAAGACAGAAGTCAAGGGTCAAGAGCCCAACTAAAGCAAACACTGATCTCTAACATGGTTACTTCAAATGAAACAATAAATCAACATCTAAACCTTAGTTAATTCTCAATAAGATCATTAATGCTCAATCAGCACTTAGTTAATCACTTAATTACTTAATTGCAAAGTTTTAAACCATACATGGTTTAAATCAAGGCAATCTGTTTACTCAAACGGTTTGAGTTAAGTTACTTGTCGGGTTTTACAGTGTAGGTCTGCCTGTCAATATTCAGTCCAGGTGGGGCCAGGATGAGAAGCACCCGGCTGCAGCCTGCAGATCGAGGCGGGGCTGCATCTGGGGCGGGGCTGCATGTGTCGCCCCGCCCCATACCTACTCTGATTGGTTCGATCGTCTTTCATAGACATACATGATAGGAAATGTGTGTGTAGTTAGTGTAGGACGGAGTATGTTGTTTAAAAAGCTAAAAACACTGTGCAGTTTTACAAAGCCTTTATTATAATGCACAGAAGAAGAAAAAAAAAACATTAGCCTGTAACTCACCATGTGTCTGAAATGATTGTTTTGCTAAATTAAGCTGATCTTTAGGCTAACAGACGAACAACCCACTACATTTAATAAATTCATTGGGTTGATTATCCACAGTGGGAGGATCAGGTCTTCAGATAGAAGAATGAATTATGAATTAAATAATTTTTGAAAATTTGATTATTTCATATCATCATAGTATGAGAAAGGAAATGAAAAGGATATATCAGTATTGTTTTAATTTATATAGCATGACCCTGTTTTTATACAGTCTATGAGCATGACAAGACAATTATTGTTACATATAATTATCTGTCATGCAGTTGATAAATGACACCGCAGTAGATTAATGTGTCTGCTGTGTGCCATTTATATTTTTATAAAACTTTAATTTTCTTTACTACATTGCAAAGTAAAGACTTTTTCCTCCCCTTTATTTCAGGAAAATATGCTGCTCCTCATTATTTTAAAGTGAAGAAATCGAGAAACTTTTATTTCTACCGGCCAGTGATGATTCTGAAAGGACATACCTGTAATCTGTTGCTATTAATGAACGTAATTTCATGCGCATCATGCTCTTATTTTAGTGCAGTTGTCTCACAGCCACTGCGGTCAAATATTGAGATAAACTTTATAAAGTATCATCTATTTATATTAAATTAATATATTAAATTTGTATCTTTTCCGATACCCATTTTGGAAAACCATTAGACTAAAAGGAAAACGCTTAACGTGGCGTAATGCATTAAAACGTGTTTTAAAAAGACCAAACTCAGTAAACATTTTTAATAAAGCATTCTATTTACAGACAAGCAGGTTATGGGAGGAAAATGCTTAACACGTAATTAAAGGTGTTGCATTCGTATTCTGGGCTCATATCTGCTTGTCTGTGAATAGAATGCTTTATTAATAATTTGTTTACTGAGTTTGGTCTTTTTAAAACACAGTTTTAACGCATAAAGCCACGTACTTTCACGTTAAGTGTTTTAGAATGTCCCAGTGATTCATTCATGAATTCGACTGGTCCAGAAGATTAAACTTGCAGCAGCTCATGATTCAATAAATCAGTCATAGTGAGTCAAGTTAACAATAAACAACTGTGCATTATAATGAAGGCTTTGTAAAACTGCACAGCATTTTTAGCTTTTTAAACAACATACTCCATCCTACACCAACTACGCACACATTTCCTATCGTGTATGTCTATGAAAGATGATCGAACTAATCATAGTAAGCATGGGGCGGGGCGACACGTGCAGCCCCGCCCCAGATGCAGCCCCGCCTCGATCTGCAGGCTGCAGCCGGGTGTACTTGAATTTTTTTAGTCTAAAAAGTGTGTTTTGTGCCTCTTTTGTACTACATTCAAATATATTTATTCTTCAGCCTCATCACTGTAATCTGGGACTAAAGAACATTAGGTTTGTGAACACCAACCCAACACAACATGCTTTTATTTTGCTATCGTTCAGCTCTAGCCTTCTGTTATTCACTTGATTTGATTTTACATTTACATTGATCTATTTAGTAAGGATTTTTTTCCCCCAAAGTGACTTACATGTGATTTATATCTTATATCATCTTTAGTCTTGATGGTTAATAAATTGATCACACATGGTCACGTTTGCTTCATGATTGATCAAATATACTGCATCCCAAAAATACAATATCCTACCAGCCATCAGAATCAATACTTTCTAATGACATCCTCTCCATTTCATTATGAAATTCAAAATAAATTCCTCTGCACTTTTAACAAGAAAATACAACAGAGACTACTATGCCTTTTATTGCAAAAAATAAAATAAAATAAAAAGTACTATCAAGAGAGATTGAATATACATTCAAACCATAAAAATGTATTTTAAGAGGTGACAAACATTAACTTCATCATGTCTGCGGGTGTTTCTGCTGAAAACACACTGTTAATGAGTTCTAGAAGGGTGTTGACCACAAGAGTGAGAAAAAAAAAAAACTATGAGTGTGAAATGAGAAGCTGAGAAGACAAAACTGAACACACACAGCAAAATCTCCAGTGTTAATTTAACACTCTGAGTGTGGACTCATATAAACACCGAAGTAGTGTTAAAAGTAACACTGAAGCAGTGTTGAAGTTAATGAGATAATTAGGTGATTAATTGAGTGATGATTGACCATTATTGAAGACACCTGATGTTAACAAGCAGAATCACTAAACGAGAAAAACACAATTTGTGTGTCACCATTATAGTGGTCAGTGTTTGCTTTAGTTGGGATCTTGACCCTTGACTTTTTAACATTAAATTTTGTTGATATAACTGAGTTATAACAGACAGATAAGCCGAGAGTAATAGTTATCAGATTGTGATTATGTTTTAATGTAATCATTATGTGCCTTGAATCTTTGAACTCATTCAGAGTCTTTTCTCTGAGTTATATTTCCTTGATTGAGTATAACAACTTTTGACGCCACAGTGAAAAAGTCTGTAACTGCTATACATTTTGTAAGGGTCCCTTGCAAACTGTTCTGATTTCTTTTTCAAGATTTATTACTTTAGGCACACACAGACATCAAGAATCAGTGTATGAATCTCAACAACGGTGACAAACAGCATATTCAGATAAACAGATCAACTCTGAACATCACAAAACTACATACTAAAAAGTCACATAAAAACGGCAAAAATGATGAGTTTTTATTGGCTATAACATGCTTTTTTGATGGTCACCATTGCTGTGATGCTCACACTGATTCTTGATGTCTGTGTGTCTAAATAAAAACTTATTTATTTATTATGTAGCTGTAACTTTTAAAAACATCTGTCTGATTATGCCAAAATGCAAGGTCTTGTATTTTTCATTTAACTTATGTAATAAATAAAGACAATCCAACTCAAGTATTCAGACCCAAAACACAACCAGCAACACATGACCACATTTCCTCTGGTTTGTTTGTCTGTTATAACTCAGTTACCACAGCCACACAAAACCTAAAGTTAACCACTTAAGGGTCAAGATCCCAACTAAAGCAAACACTGACCACTATAATGGTGACACACAAATTGTGATTGTATTCTTTGGTGATTCTGCTTGTTAAAATCAGGTGTCTTCAATAATAGTCAATCATCACTCAATCAAACACCTAATTATCTCATTAACTTCAACACTGCTTCAGTGTTACTTTTAACACTACTTCAGTGTTTATATGAGTCCACACTCAGAGTGTTAAATTAACACTGGGGATTTTGCTGTGCAGGCACGCGATGAGAGAGAAGTACTGCAAGTGTAAAAAAAACATTAACCTTTAAACAAACTGTGCTTTAATGGCTTCTGCTAAAACAAATGCTAATAAGCAGTCCTTTAAGCTTAAACTGAAGCTCTGAAGAGCCAAAAACATCCTGAGTCTTCTACTTATATGCAAGTGAACGTGTGTGAGAGAGAGAGATGGAGTGAAAACCACAGAAGAAACTGACCAGTACGTTGGAAATTGTGTTTTCAAAACTAAACAATAGCGTTCAGATCTGCTTTATAATCAAATCATGTCAATATATTACATTTTTAACATCTGTTCTGACTGAAGAGATAAAACAGTTCTGATGACTTAGTTTGACTCACTTCTGCAGCATTACTGTTTTGAACGATTTTATGGCAATTTTGAAATATTTACACTTATTTTTGACCGTTTATTGTGATTCTGAATGCCACTGTGTGAATGATTTAGACTAAAGGTCAAAAGGTCAAACATCACACACATTATGGGATATTAAATAAGTTAAGAAACGACAAACAAGCGCTACTCTACACTGCTCAAAACTCACGTTTAAATCATCAGTGGCAAATCCTCTAAAAACGAAAACATACTTACAGACTGTGAGTCAGAAGCATCAGACTGTCCTTGCAAAGTTGGAATTGCCCCACTTTATAGAAACAGTCTCTGAGCACAGAAGGCCGGCGGGCCGAGTGAGTGGACTTGAGAACGACGCGGCCGGCGGATTCGACGAAGGATCTTGCAGCAACCACATGTGACGACCCCGGGCTGGACTCCGCTTCATCCACGGTGAAAGCCGATTCAGCGATCCACAGTGCAAAGTTGATGTATTTCCTCAGCGACCAGCACGGATCAGCTCCAGGCATGAAGAAGAGGATATCGTCCTCTTTTGGAAGGCCAAACAAAGAAGTTTCGCTTTCAGAACAAAACACACAGCGTCTATACGACATGGCGGCGGCAACAACAATACTACAACGAGAATAAAAGTTACGCCTTCTTTCTTTGCGTGAACATCTGGGCAGGGTTATGTAAATCTTCCCACACAGTGACGTAGAGATGTGGGGATGTGTTAGAATGAGGTGTTTCAGGGGGGCGTGGACGAGTCTTAACTTTTAAAAAAAAGAAAATCTCTTTGGATTTGAGACTTTAGTTTTTGCAACTTTATAGACCTTCTTTATTCACCAAGAGCTTGTAACACTCCAAGAGAAAGGAAAATTTGAAAACGCATTATATGACCCCTTTAAAACAGGACAAAATTTCCTGCAGTTGTATTCTAGTGCTACTATAACGGGAAATAATTAAAACTAAATAAAGTCATCAGAGATCAAACACTGGGTGAGATCAGGAAATCATCAGATCAGTTTTTTTTCTTTCAACTTTCGCCATAACAAATATGCTTCAGAAACCCACAATTAAAGAGAAAATCTTAAGTTAAAAAGTCAAGGGTCAGGAACCCAACTAAAGCACTAAAGCAAGCGCCTCCATAACGGTAACTTAAAACTTTATTATTTTCATTAAAACAGTGCTTCCTGGAGGCTAAGTGAGCGATGCCCGTGCAGGGCCAGTGCGAAGGGGCCAACGTTTTGCCAATGAACAAATTCTCAGGGTCCCTGTGCAGCCCTAAGTGGGCCCATAAAGGGCCAGTCCAGGCTTGGTTGCAGGGGACTTTATTTAGCTATGTGAGATCATTTTAAAACTTTTTTTAAGTGCATGCTAACTAGTTAATATTTCTATAATCAGTTAAAAATATATTTTTTTCCTTAATTATTTTGAGTTATGTGATCACTGCCTGATCCAGATCACCATCAACTGAAGCTGCTGTGAAAACCTCAGTATTTGTGTGTTTGATCAGGAAATATCAGTAGATTTCCTCACTGACCCCTGAATAAAAGTCTATCATAGTGAGGGTCATTAAAGTCCTCTTTATATATATATATATATATATATATATATATATATATATATATATATATATATATATATGTATATATATATGTATGTATATATGTGTGTGTGTGTGTGTGTGTGTGCGTGTGTGCGTGTGTGTTACTAAAGACAAAAGAATTAGTAACACACACGCACACACACACACATATATACATATATATATATATATATATATATATATATATATATATATATATATATATATATATATATATATGTGTGTGTGTGTGTGTGTGTGTATGTATATACAGGTGCTGGTCATATGAAGTGCTCTAAAACTTCCTGGTATACGGCTGTGTTGACCTTGGACCTCAGAAAATACAGTGGACCAACACCAGCAGATGACATGGCACCCCAAACCATCACTGACTGTGGAAACTTTACACTGGACCTCAAGCAACGTGGATTGTGTGCCTCTCCTCTCTTCCTCCAGACTCTGGGACCCTGATTTCCAAAGGAAATGCAAAATTTACTTTCATCAGAGCACATAACTTTGGACTACTCAGCAGCAGTCCAGTCCTTTTTGAAGCGAGACGCTTCTGACGCTGTCTGTTGTTCAAGAGTGTCTTGACACAAGGAATGCTCAGCTGAAACCATGTCTTGCATACGTCTGTGTGTAGTGGTTCTTGAAGCACTGACTCCAGCTGCAGTCCACTCTTTGTGAATCTCCCCCACATTTTTGAATGGGTTTTGTTTCACAATCCTCTCCAGGGTGCGGTTATCCCTATTGCTTGTACACTTTTTTCTATCACATCTTTTCCTTCCCTTCGCCTCTCTATTAATGTGCTTGGACACAGAGCTCTGTGAACAGCCAGCCTCTTTTGCAATGACCTTTTGTGTCTTGCCCTCCTTGTGCAAGGTGTCATTGGTCGTCTTTTGGACAACTGTCAAGTCATCAGTCTTCTCCATGATTGTGTAGCCTACAGAACTAGACTGAGAGACCATTTAAAGGCTTTGCAGGTGTTTTGAGTTAATTAACTGATTAGAGTGTGGCACCAGGTGTCTTCAATATTGAACCTTATCACAATATTCTAATTTTCTGAGATACTGAATTTGGGATTTTCCTTAGTTGTCAGTTCTAAACATCAAAATTAAAAGAAATAAACATTTGAAATATATCAGTCTGTGTGTAATGAATAAATATAATATACAAGTTTCACTTTTTGAATGGAATTAGTGAACTAAATCAACTTTTTGATGATATTTTAATTATATGACCAGCACCTGTATATATATATATATATATATATATATATGTATGTATATATGTGTGTGTGTGTGTGTGTGTGTGTTACTAATTCTTTTGTCTTTCACTACGATGTTGTACAGCAACATTTGACTCTCCTGATGCAGATGACACTGCTGTAGCACCCCCTTGCGACAGAATATAAAAATTGCTCTTCACAATTTGTTAACCATCACCTTGCTTCTTTGATCATTTTTATATTAGTATGACAATCATGTTGATATGTTTCTCTGGTCTTTTTTATATTTTTATTCACAATTTACAGTGCAAGACAGGGATCCAACGTTTCACATTTCTATTTTCTTCTACTTCCATCGTGTGATGAAAAAGATGAAGAGAATATAAAAAGCTTTTTCATGGCAGCACTTGAATTGCAATAAAAGCTTGTGTAGATGGTACTTTTAAACTGTAAAATAATAAAAACAAAAGAAACTGTAAAATTGACACCAATCATAGAACACACAGTAAGGCCCGTGGTTTTAAAGGACTTACAAACTGTCATAAAAGCAGAAGTGTATCAATTATTCCGTAATTCAATCATCAGTTAAAAATGTTTTATGAATTATGTGAACACTGCCTGGTCCTGTTTTTGATTATAATTATGATGTTGATCTGATCATCACTAGAAGCTTCTGTGAAAAGCTCTATTATTCAGTGATCTGTGTATTTGATCAGTAAATATCAACAGACTTATAATATAGCAGCTCATTTTCCTCACTGAACTCTGATTAAATGTCTTTAATGTTGGTCATAGTGATAGTGATCGAAGTCATTTGTTCATCTGAGTTGGGTTCATGAAATACTCTCCTCAAAGTAACGTTGTGCCTTTAAAATACATGTACATAAAACAGATGGGTTTTTTTTTTTTTTTAGCATTTTCATAGTGTGTGTATTTTCAGTGGCTCACTGTGTGAATTGTTTTCTCTCTTCTCTGTTGGTTAGTACTGCATGGCCTGTTTGCCCCTGCTGGTAGATGTTGTAACTACACTTATCTGAGAAAAGTAGCCAATCTTCTTCTTGCTAGTTACTGTAAGTAATTTGCGGGTGGGGCGGGCGGGACATGTCCCCACCACTTTTTGCCAGGGTCAATACTGTCACTACCACTTTTTGAAAGTAATTGAAAAACATCTTGCAGAAGGTATGTATTACAGGGAAAACAATTCAACAAATCATTTTTCATAATCTAATTAGGGTAGTAATAATAAATAAAAATAACATTTGACTCCTTACACATGCATAACTTGTGCAGCGCAATGATGACGTGGTTTGCAGATGTCACACTTTTCGTAATGTCATTATAGCATTTTATTTTAAAAATGGAGCTGTGCTAAGTAGGCCTGCCCTCGACTAAAGATTAATAATATATAATAATATATTAACCATACTTTAATATATAGGCAGGTTTATTAGGCTAGCCTATTCCGCGAGTGTGCTCATTATACCATGGTGTCAGACTGTTTTCCTTAACCTTCCTTAAGCGTTAAGGAGCAACTGTATTTAAAATGCTAGAAAAGAGAGAGTCCATAGTTTCTGTTACATCATCAAGTTGTTCTGAGGTTTTGGATATGCTAAGGAATTGGGATACATCAGGAAGATTACTTACAAAGCAGTCTTTTGTGGTAGAAGTGATGGTTCTACCATACTTGTAACAAGAAGTAGAATTTACAGTTTTAGCTATATGAAGTTTGCACAGAACTAAATAATGATCTGAGATATCATCGCTTGGCTGCATAATTTCAACACCATCAACATCAATTCCATGTGACAGTATTAAATCTAGAGTATGATTTCGACAATGAGTAGGTCCTGAGACGTGTTGTCTAACCCCAATAGAGTTCAGAATGTCTATGAATGCTGATCCCAATGCATCTTTTTCATTATCATCATGGATATTAAAATCACCAACAATTAAAACTTTATCTGCAGCCAGCACTAACTCGGATGTTAAATCAGCAAACTCTTTAATAAAGTCTGTATGGTGCCCTGGTGGCCTGTATACAGTAGCCAGCACAAACATCACAGGGGATTTATCATTAACATTTGTTTCTCTGGATAATGTTATATTAAGCACCAATACTTCAAACGAGTTATACTTGAAGCCTGCCCTCTGAGAAATACTGAGAACATTGTTATAAATTGAAGCAACACCTCCCCCTTTACCTTTTGGACGTGGCTCATGTTTATAACAGTAATCTTGGGGTGTAGACTCATTTAAAATAATGTAATCATCAGGTTTTAGCCAGGTTTTTGTCAAACAGAGTGCATCTAGATTATGATCAGTGATCATATTATTTACAAAAAGTGCTTTCGTAGAAAGGGACATGATATTCAATAAGCCAAGCTTTTTCATTTGTTTATCCGTATTGCATCTGTTTTATATTTGTTGAACCTCAATTAAATTGTTACTCTTAAATTGGTTTGGACGTTTTTTGTATTTTCTAGCCCAGGGAACAGACACAGTCTCTATAGTGTGATATCTAGGTGAAAGAGTCTCTATATCTGAGAATTAACTGACTTCTGTGACTGGAGGCGGCTAGCAGACGGTCGGTTTAGCCAGTCTGTCTGCTTCCTGACCTGGGCCCCAGTATCGCATCAGAAAGTGCACTACACTGTAAAACCCGACAAGTAACTTAACTCAAAACGTTTGAGTAAACCGATTGCCTTGATTTAAACCATGTAAGTTTTAAAACTTTGCAATTAAGTAATTAAGTGATTAACTAAGTGCTGATTGAGCATTAGTGATGAACAGCTGCTGTTAACAAACAGAATTACTGAAGAAAAGAGAAACACAAGAACTACAACTGACTTCAGACACAGCCTTAGATAAAATAAACTGAAATAAAATACATTAAATCTCTCAAGATCTGATTAAACAACCCCACAAACAGCATCACCAGCTCCACTTATTAATAACCAGACTGACTTTATTTCTGTCAGACGTCTACAGAAGATCTTATTGAGAATTAATTAAGGTTTAGATGTTGATTTATTGTTTCATTTGAAGTAACCATGTTAGAGATCAGTGTTTGCTTTAGTTGGGCTCTTGACCCTTGACTTCTGTATTAGTTTCTTTTTTCTCTGGCTGTTGTAACCATGTGTTTTTGAAACATGTTTGTTATAAAAGCCCAGAGAAAATATTATCAGGTAATGGTTGTTATACAGTATATTGGTGATGACAATCATCAATTATGGAGCTGTTCAGAATCCAAAATCTGACTAAATGGGTGTTGTATAATTAGTTCTGCTGATTACAACGAAAGCCATTCAAAGAGCCAGTGGTTCTGTCTTAATCAGTTAATATAAAGGACTTTCCAAACATTTTGTGAACATACATCTTTCTTCTACGGCAGCAATTAGTCACACACAGACATCAATAATCAGAATATGAACCTCAACAATGGTGACGGAAAAAAAAAACATGCTGCAATGCATGCTGGGTACTATTGTAGTACAAAACTCATCCATGGCTCCCAGCATGCTCATTTTTGTTTTTTTTATGATCACCATTGTTGAGGTTCATATGCTGATTATTGATGTCTGTGTGTGACTAATTGACACCACAGAAAACCAAACTGTTTGGAAAGTTGTTTATATTAACTGATTATGACAGAACCACTGGCTCTTACGATCACTTTTACTGTAATCAATCCAATTAATCACACAACACCTATTTCATCAGACTCCAAACAGTTCAATAATTGATGATTATCATCACCAATATACAGTATAACAACCAACACCTAGGTACAGATTAGATAAAAAAAAAATGTTAGCCTGAAAGCACTGTAAGATGCTTTGGATTAAAGCAGCTGCTTTTTTTTTTGTGTTTGTGTGTTTGTGTGTGTGTGTGTGTGTGTGTGTGTGTGTGTGTGTGTGTGTGTGTGTGTGTGTGTGTGTGTGTGTGTGTGTGTGTGTGTGTGTGTGTGTGTGTGTGTGTGTGTGTGTGTACATATAAAACACCTGATGATATTTCTTCTGGGCTTTTGAGTTACAACAAATATGTTTTAGAAACATATGGTTACAACAGCCAGAGAAAAAACTAAGACAGAAGTCAAGGGTCAAGAGCCCAACTAAAGCAAACACTGATCTCTAACATGGTTACTTCAAATGAAAACATAAATCAACATCTAAACCTTAGTTAATTCTCAATAAGATCTTCTGTAGACGTCTGACAGAAATAAAGTCAGTCTGGTTATTAATAAGTGGAGCTGGTGATGCTGTTTGTGGGGTTGTTTAATCAGATCTTGAGAGATTTAATGTATTTTATTTCAGTTTGTTTTATCTAAGGCTGTGTCTGAAGTCAGTTGTAGTTCTTGTGTTTCTCTTTTCTTCAGCAATTCTGTTTGTTAACAGCAGCTGTTCATCACTAATTCACAATTATCACTCAATTAATCACTTAATTATTTAATTGCAATGTATAGCTTCTTTTTCTGAACTCAACTGAATTAAGTTCAGAGTACTCATAACTGTTAGTTTTAAAGCTTAAATGGTTTAAGGCAATCGGTTTCCTCAAACGGTTTGAGTTAACATAACTTGTCAGGTTTTAGTGAGGCTGTGTCTGAAGTCAGTTGTAGTTCCTTTCTCTCTTTTCTTCAGTAATTCTGTTTGTTAACAGCAGGTGTTCATCACTAATGCTCAATTATCACTCAATTAATCACTTAATTATTTAATTGCAGTGTATATCTTCTTTCAGTGAACTAAGTTCAGAGTACTCACAACTATTAGTTTTAAAACTTAAATGGTTTAAGGCAATCGGTTTCCTCAAACGGTTTGAGTAAACCTAACTTGTCAGGTTTTTAAGGCTATCTGTTTACTCAAACGGTTTGAGTTAAGTTACTTGTCGGGTTTTACAGTGTATAGATCCCCTGAGGAACAGTTCCACTCATTCTCTACTATAGGAGAGGAAGAATTGTATAAACTAGTTGAATCATCTAAACCAACAACATGTATGTTAGCCCCTATTCCATCTAAGCTCCTAAAAGAGAAGTTATAGAGCCTCTTCTGACTATTATTACACTGTAAAACCTGACAAGTCACAGTAACTCAAACCGTTTGAGTAAACAGATTGCCTTTACTTAAACCATGTAAGTTTTAAAACTTTGCAATTATGTAATCAAGTGATTAATTAAGTGCTGATTGAGCTTTAGTGATGAACAGCTGCTGTTAACAAACAGCATCACCAGCTCCACTTATTAGTAACCAGACTGACTTTATTTCTGTCAGACATCTACAGAAGATCTGATTGAGAATTAACTAAGGTTTAGATGTTGATTTATTGTTTCATTTGAAGTAACCATGTTAGAGATCAGTGTTTGCTTTAGTTGGGTTCTTGACCCTTGATTTCTGTCTTAGTTTATTTTATGGGCGTTGTAACCATGTGTTTTTAAAACATGTTTGTTATAACTCAAAAAACCCAGAGAAAATATGATCCAGTATTGGTTGTTATACAGCATATTGGTGATGATAATCATCAATTATGGAGCTGTTCAAAATCTTACTAAATAAGTGTTCTATAGTTACTTCAGTTGATTACAATGAAAGCCATTCAAAAAGTCAGTGATTCTATCATAATCAGTTAATATAAAAGACTTTCCAAACAGTTTTGTTTTCTATGGTGTTAATTAGTCACACACAGACATCAATAATCAGAATATGAACCTCAACAATGGTTACGAAAAAAAAAAAAAACATGCTGCAATGCATGCTGGGTACTATTGTAGTACAAAACCCATCCATGGCTCCCAGCATGCTCTGCTGCATTGTTTTTTTTTTTTTTTTTATGGTCACCATTGTTGAGGTTCATATGCTGATTATTGATGTCTGTGTGTGACTAAGTGACACCACAGAAAACCAAACTGTTTGGAAAGTTCTTTATATTAACTGATTATCACAGAACCACTGGCTCTTAGAATCACTTTTACTGTAATCAATCCAACTAATTACACAACACCTATTTCATCAGAGGTTAGACTCTAAACAGTTCGATAATCAATGATTATCATCACCAATATACAGTATAACAACAAACATCTAGGTACAAGTTAGGTAAAAAAAAAAATGCTAACCTGAATGCACTGTAAGTTGCTTTGGATAAAAGCAGCTTCTAAGAGTGTGAGTGTGTGTGTATAACACCTGATGATATTTTCTCTGGGCTTTTGAGTTACAACAAATGGTTACAACAGCCAAAGAAAAAACTAAGACAGGAATCAAGGGTCAAGAGCCCAACTAAAGCAAACACTGATCTCTAACATGGTTACTTCAAATGAAACAATAAATCAACATCTAAACCTTAGTTAATTCTCAATCAGATCTTCTGTAGACGTCTGACAGAAATAAAGTCAGTCTGGTTATTAATAAGTGGAGCTGGTGATGCTGTTTGTGGGGTTGTTTAATCAGATCTTGAGAGATTTAATGTATTTTATTTCAGTTTATTTTATCTAAGGCTGTGTCTGAAGTCAGTTGTAGTTCTTGTGTTTCTCTTTTCTTCAGCAATTCTGTTTGTTAACAGCAGGTGTTCATCACTAATTCACAATTATCACTCAATTAATCACTTAATTATTTAATTGCAATGTATATCTTCTTTCAGTGAACTCAACTGAATTAAGTTCAGAGTACTCATAACAATTAGTTTTAAAACTTAAATGGTTTAAGGCAATCGGTTTCCTCAAACGGTTTGAGTTAACATAACTTGTCAGGTTTTAGTGAGGCTGTGTCTGAAGTCAGTTGTAGTTCCTTTCTCTCTTTTCTTCAGTAATTCTGTTTGTTAACAGCAGGTGTTCATCACTAATGCTCAATTATCACTCAATTAATCACTTAAGTACTTAATTGCAATGTATATCTTCTTTCAGTGAACTCAACTGAATTAAGTTCAGAGTACTCATAACTGTTAAGTTTTAAAACTTAAATGGTTTAAGGCAATCGGTTTCCTCAAACGGTTTGAGTAAACCCAACTTGTCATGTTTTTAAGGATATTTGTTTACACAAAAGGTTTGAGTTATGTTACTTGTCGGGTTTTACAGTGTGTTAGTTTTAAAACTTAAATGGTTTAAGGCAATCAATTTGCCTCAAACGGTTTGAGTAAACCTAACTTGTCAGGTTTTTAAGGATATCTGTTTACTCAAACGGTTTGAGTTACTGTGACTTGTCAGGTTTTACAGTGTATTTTCATTAGGATATGTCCCCAAAACCTTCAAACTGGCTGTTATTAAGCCTCTCATCAAAAAACCACAACCTGACCCCAAAGAACTAGTTAATTACAGACCGATCTCGAATCTCCCTTTTCTGTCCAAGATACTAGAAAAGGTAGTATCCTCACAATTATATTCCTTCTTAGAGAAAAATGGCATCTGTGAGGATTTCCCGTTAGGATTTAGACCGTATCATAGTACTGAGACTGCTCTCCTTAGAGTTACAAATGACCTGCTCTTATCATCTGATCGTGGTTGTATCTCTCTATTAGTGCTATTGGATTTTAGTGCTGTGTTTGACACTATTGACCACACCATTCTTTTGCATAGACTAGAACACTTTGTTGGCATTAATGGAAGTGCATTAGCATGGTTTAAATCGTACTTATATGACCGCCATCAGTTCGTAGCAGTGAATGAAGAGGTATCATATCGATCACAAGTGCAGTATGGAGTACCTCAAGGCTCAGTACTAGGGCCATTACTTTTCACGCTTTACATGTTACCCTTGGGAAATATCATCAGGAAACACGGGGTTAGCTTTCATTGTTATGCTGATGATACTCAGCTCTATATTTCTTTGTGGCCCGGCGAAACATACCAATTTGATGCATAGTCGATATAAAAAACTAGATGACGAGTAATTTCTTACTGCTAAATTCTGAAAAAACAGAGGTGTTAATTATAGGACCTAAAAACTCTGCATGTAATAACCTAGAACGCTGTCTAAGACTTGATGGCTGCTCTGTCAATTCTTCGTCATCAATTAGGAACCTAGGTGTGCTATTTGATAGCAATCTTTCCTTAGAAAGCCACGTTTCTAGCATTTGTAAAACTGCATTTTTCCATCTCAAATATATATCAAAATTACAGCCTGTGCTCTTAATGTCAAATGCAGAAATGTTAATCCATGCGTTTATGACCTCAAGGTTAGATTATTGTAATGCTCTATTGGGTGGTTGTTCTGCACGCTTAATAAACAAACTCCAGCTAGTCCAAAATGCAGCAGCTAGAGTTCTTACTAGAACCAGGAAGTATGACTATATTAGCCCAGTTCTGTCAACACTGCACTGGCTCCCTATCAAACATCGTTTGTTGATTATTGTGCTATTACTATACCATACTAAAACTACAGTTACTGTGGTAAAAACCTGGTAAATGTCCTGTTTACTGGGTTTTAAATTCACATTTCATTTGTTACTATTGTAAGTGTCGTGGTCACCATGATTTTACTACAAATACAACTTACAGTACATCTTTGAACCTGATATGAATATAAAACTGATCCAAGATCTATAGCATGTCACGTGACAGATAGCGTTTATCACCCCAGTTAGCAGGTGTGTTCATTTAGTTAAACGCAATGAAACTCAAAGACAGCCTCGGCTGACTGATATAATACAGTGATTAAACATACGGTCTGGCTTCTTGGCTTCTTAATAAATTACTTCAAATAAGCCCCATCAGTTCATGTTCCAGCTATACATAATATCTCTCTGCTCCTCGTAATTTATCTGTTTCCACGAGTAGAAATACTAGTTTGACGTGTCACGTGACATTTCAAATCTTTGATTAATTTGTCAGAACCAGATCAATTACACTACTGATAACAGTCCTGTTAGCATGTAATAATTTTTCCTTCCTTTCTGTCTTACAGGATTGCTTGCAGATAACACTGTCCTTCTTTTTTCAGGTCTACAATATCAAACTCAGCAAGAGGCAACCCTCACAAACCTTCCTAAAAACTAAAAGAGCTATTACTGAGTCTCAGCGAATCTTGCCATGATAAGCCCTTCCCAGGTACATTTTCTAGAATTTTTTGAATCAACGTATACAGTACTCATCAAATGCTCTGGTCTGAATCTTATTTTAAATGAATTTAATTATATGTTTAAGGAGCAATATTAATTGCACACAGAGTAAGTAGAGATTTTCTTGTTTTACAGAAGAGAAGAAAGACCAAGGAAACTCTTTGTTCAGGGTGAGGAATGAAGACGGCCATCTTGCACCCAAACGAAAACAGAAAGCTGTGCAAGTCCACTGGTATGTCTGTATTGAAGCAATACAGCACTCAATGATGATCTCTCACAGGACTGTTCATGTCAGCCGTGACATTCTTTCCAAAAAGTTTTTTTTTTTTTTTTTTTTTTGGATACAACTATTAAAATTATAGCATGTTAGCAAAGTGTGACTGAAACATTTTTGATCTTAAGTTTTAAAAAACCACACCACCTGTTTTACTTAAATAAAAGTTTACAATATTATAAAGTGGTTTAGCTGATATAAACACCAATTTACATTATTTCATTATTTTGTAAATGTTGTGTTATATATTGTGGATTGAGTTGATTGGTTTGAAGCAAGGCCTTACACTGCACAGACTAAAACACATTTGTGAGAGAAGTCATGAACTTTGGAGAAAGATTCTGGAGGAAAAAGACACATTTACTGCAACAATAGATGAATTCTAGAGGCAAAGACTCAAGTCTCTGAAAACTACACATACTAATGATGTCTCATGAGCAAGTCCTTTGCCTCTGTAACTTTTTCCAAATTCTTACATAATGACATTTTTATTGCAGTTTTTTAGATTTCATCAGCCAAGTGAGGAGTTTTGACCAATTGATGCTCTTGAAAGGAGTGAAAGAAGAGCATGTGATAAATTGTCTTCAGAAAAAGCTTCTCAAAAGGTCTTAAAACAGCTTGAAGAATGGTATGTGTCCAGTACTTCAAGGGTCATAGTTGCTCACACTGCTAAAATCACGCAGAACATTAAACTGTCTGACTGTCCATTAAACAACTTCATCTGAATTGTTTGAGTTTTTTGTTTTACTTTGACCAGGTCTGGGAACTGTCTGAAAATGGGATGTTAGGACTGAGAGATCCTCTGGCTGAGAAAAAGCTACATCACATCAGTGCTGGATATCAACCACAAACTGTTTACAGACACAAGAGAAGAAGATCATGACGGGGAAGAGCAAGTAACCAGTTTAGATGTGATGATAAGGAGTCATTATTTTCTGAAACAGTATCAAATGTCTTATATGTATCACATGATCTGTATCACAGTTGACTGGATGGGAATTTAACTTTTAAGGACATTTCATCACTCATTTGTGTGAACTGATGAATATATGATGTTAATGAATTTTTGATGTTCTATTATTATTTTCCTTGAATCTTATTTGTCTTGATGCTACTTTATCAACTTTATAGTCTATGCTTCAATGAAATTAATATGGTGAATATTGTGTATTGAAAATTCTTGGTAAATACAGCATTTTACTAGGTAGGCGCATATGTGCTTATTTTATACTTGAAAAACTGCTTATAATTAATTACCATGATTATTTTTTATTTAAGACATAAAACAGATTTATGACATCTGGAACAACAATACACCAGAAAGTTATTATTGTATATATTTAGTAACAAATGAAATAAAGTGAAATAAAGGGAATTACAAGATTAATTATTTTGCATTACAAGATTGTTACAAACACTTAAGGAATAACTGAGAATGTACCAGAAATGATCAACGTGGATCTTGTACTGCATTAAAACCAAGAGCATTCACATTACTGATGTCCAGCACGTGTGGAGCAAGATAAGGGGGTGAGGAGGAAATTTTTTACACTGATTTTTGCTAATTAGTTTATATATATATAGTATTCTTAGTACTGCATGTTTGTCTTTGTGTAATAGTAACAGTGAAGTATTACACTAGCCGCATTTCCACTGTCGGGCCAGTGCGAGCCAGGGATTAAAGCAGGCCGGGCGGGGCTAATAGCCTCGGGCTAGTAGCACCCATAGACAGTAAAAGAAATGGACACAGCGACCCCATTGGAACTCAATTGAGACAAGTGAAGCCCGTTTTTAGCGATTTTTAGCACTTCCGTTTCTGACGCGCAGACTCAGACTAAGCTTGATGACGTCAGCAACCTGTCTGACAGATGTAAACCTTCTAGTAGCTGTGCGTGCAAACTGCCATCGTTAATCTTGCAGAGACGGCGAGCTTGAGCGGGGAGTTCTTTGGCGTGAGTGAGCAGGAGTAAGTATTCTGATTAATTATTTTGTATAGTATTTTAAAATGTAACGCCAGTACGCCATATCTCTTGACGTCTCCCCGATTGCCTGCAAGCTTCTCCTCCTGTCTGTACGGTAATTTCTCTACTGTGCGACAGAGAGTCGAGTGGTTATGACGCAATCGTTAGCCTATTTTTACAAAAACTGTTTCTACGGGGCCATAATGTAACATAGAAGGTAATGGAGCCCTTTACACTGTAAAACCTGACAAGTCACAGTAACTCAAACCGTTTGAGTAAACAGATATCCTTAAAAACCTGAGAAGTTAGGTTTACTCAAACCGTTTGAGGAAACCGATTGCCTTAAACCATTTAAGTTTTAAAACTTAACAGTTATGAGTACTCTGAACTTAATTCAGTTGAGTTCACTGAAAGAAGATATACATTGCAATTAAATAATTAAGTGATTAATTGAGTGACAATTGAGCATTAGTGATGAACACCTGCTGTTAACAAACAGAATTACTGAAGAAAAGAGAGAAAGGAACTACAACTGACTTCAGACACAGCCTCACTAAAACCTGACAAGTCATGTTAACTCAAACCATTTGAGGAAACCGATTGCCTTAAATCATTTAAGTTTTAAAACTAATAGTTGTGAGTACTCTGAACTTAATTCAGTTGAGTTCACTGAAAGAAGATATACATTGCAATTAATTAATTAAGTGATTAATTGAGTGATAATTGTGAATTAGTGATGAACACCTGCTGTTAACAAACAGAATTACTGAAGAAAAGAGAAACACAAGAACTACAACTGACTTCAGACACAGCCTTAGATAAAATCAACTGAAATAAAATACATTAAATCTCTCAAGATCTGATTAAACAACCCCACAAACAGCATCACCAGCTCCACTTATTAATAACCAGACTGACTTTATTTCTGTCAGACGTCTACTGAAGATCTTATTGAGAATTAACTAAGGTTTAGATGTTGATTTATGTTTTCATTTGAAGTAACCATGTTAGAGATCAGTGTTTGCTTTAGTTGGGCTCTTGACCCTTGCTTTCTGTCTTAGTTTTTTCTTTGGCTGTTGTAACCATTTGTTGTAACTCAAAAGCCCAGAGAAAATATCATCAGGTGTTATTCACACACTCACACTCTTAGAAGCTGCTTTTATCCAAAGCAACTTGCAGTGTATTCAGGTTAGCTTTTTTTTTTATCTAACCTGCACCTAGATGTTGGTTGTTATACTGTATATTGGTAATGATAGTCATTGATTATTGAACTGTTTGGAGTCAATCGCTGATGAAATACGTGTTGTGTAATTAATTGGATTGATTACAGTGAAAGTGATTCTAAGAGCCAGTGGTTCTGTCACTTAGTCACACACAGACATCAATAATCAGCATATGAACCTCAACAATGGTGACCATAAAAAAAAAAAAAAACTATGCAGCAGAGCATGCTGGGAGCCATGGATGAGTTTTGTACTACAATAGTACCCAGCATGCATTGCAGCATGTTTTTTTTTTTTTCGTAACCATTGTTGAGGTTCATATTCTGATTATTGATGTCTGTGTGTGACTAATTGACACCATAGAAGACCAAACTGTTAGGAAAGTTCTTTATATTAACTGATTATGAAAGAACCACTGACTTTTTGAATGGCTTTCATTGTAATCAACTGAACTAACTATAGAACAACTATTTAGTAAGATGTTGAACTCTGAACAGCTCCATAATTGATGATTATCATCACCAATATGCTGTATAGCAACCAATACCTGATCATATTTTTTCTGGGTTTTTTGAGTTATAACAAACATGTTTCAAAAACACATGGTTACAACGTCCAAAAAAAAAATAATAATCTAAGACAGAAATCAAGGGTCAAGAGCCCAACTAAAGCAAACACTGATCTCTAACATGGTTACTTCAAATGAAACAATAAATCAACATCTAAACCTTAGTTAATTCTCAATAAGATCTTCTGTAGACGTCTGACAGAAATAAAGTCAGTCTGGTTACTAATAAGTGGAGCTGGTGATGCTGTTTGTTAACAGCAGCTGTTCATCACTAAAGCTCAATCAGCACTTAATTAATCACTTGATTACATAATTGCAAAGTTTTAAAACTTACATGGTTTAAGTAAAGGCAATCTGTTTACTCAAACGGTTTGAGTTACTGTGACTTGTCAGGTTTTACAGTGTGGTTTTCTCCTGGAGCCATACTGGAACCTGGTAGGAGAATGGTGCCAGCTCATTACTAAACTGATCTGCATCAATTTACAGTCTCTATCTGTAGATGTTACAGAATGTCTGTCAGTAGGTTCTGGGTTCACTTTTAATGTAATTGTCCTTTAAAATCCAATAGCCACACTAGCGTTCTAATTTCAGAAGCTAATTTCAAACCATGTTTACATGTATGTTTCAGTGGCTGTGAGGCGTAACTGCCAGACGTCTGTGGCCACAGAAAAGGACATTGAGTCTACCATCAAAAGATGGCTATATCTGGCCCCGGATAGTGATGGTGGCAGGAGAGAGAGGATGAAGAGAAAAGAGCGTCAGGACAGTACAACAGGTTAACGGACTTGCGATATGTTTGGATAAGTTGGGCTTACTTAAAAAAAGCATGCAAACCGATTGCCTTGAAAAAACTAAGTAAAGTGAAATAGGAATAGTATGTTGTACTGACAAATGCTTAGTTAGTATAGTTAACTTACACAAGAGTTCTAGTAACTAAAAAAGAACTGTAGGGGGTACTTGATCCTTTCATTTAGGTTTACTCATGACTTAGTATAGCTACTCACTGACTCCCAGAATGCATTGCGCAGAATAAATTATGCAGTTGCTTTGTTTTACAGTTGTTGTTTTTATTTGCCAATTTTATGTGCTGTCTTGTGTCAGTAGTAGCACAACAAAAAGAGCAAATAAAATGGCTATTATTACAATTAATGAAAATAAATTAAATTTAATTGTTACCATTGTTGTAATTCACGTGATGACTGTTTAAGTCTGAGTGTGACTTCAGCATATTACCACACACTATTTAAGAATTATATAAAAAGCATATCAAGATATTTGTGAAAAATAAAATCTCAAGAAGGTCATTATTAAACACACATAATGCAATGCTTTAATTAAAAAATAGGTCATTTTATAAAAGCAACCTATTTATTACTTTTCTTTGAAAACTAATAACTATGATTTCATGATACATTGCTCCATTAATAGAGAGAAAATTATAGTAACATAAACAAAGTTTCAAGTGCCCAACCAAAGGGAACGCTAATCACTATAATACCCAGTATAATAATAACTGATACCCAGTTCTTTGTATAATGCTACCCGCCAATCTAAACGCCCAGTCCTTAAAGCCATGTGCCACACTCTTATTTTTCTTCTCCTTTGTTCATCTGGAGACGTAGAGCTCAACCCTGGCCCGAAAACACCTAGTGCTTTCCCTGAATCCCAGGCAATCTCTTTCACTGACTTTTGTGATCGTAAAAGCCTTGGGTTCATGCATATCAACATTAGAAGTCTACTCCCAAAACTAGACTTACTTACAGCTCTTGTACATTCAGCCAACCCTGATATATTAGCTGTATCTGAATCCTGGCTTAGGAAGTCTGTTAACAGTACTGAAATAACAATCCCCAATTATATTATTTTTCGGCAAGATCAAGTTGCAAAAGGTGGTGGAGTAGCAATCTACTGCAGAGATAAGCTACAGAGCTCAGTTATTTTGTCCAGATCTGTACCCAAACAGTTTGAGCTTTTACTTTTAAAAATCCAGCTGTCTCGAAATAAGGCCATTACTGTTGCTGCCTGTTACAGACCCCCTTCAGCCCCGTGTAGGGCCCTTGACTCCATATGTGAACTCATTGCCCCACACCTATCCTCTGAGTTTTTATTGCTTGGTGACCTAAACTGGGATATGCTCAACCCCCCAGCTATTTTACTTTCTAAGCTTGATGCACTTAACCTCACACAGATTATAAACGAACCTACCAGGTTCAATCTTAAATTAGCGACGAAGGGAACGCTCATAGACGTTGCCCTGACTAACTTGCCTTGTAAATATTCCTCTGCCGTTTATAACCAGGATCTTAGCGATCATTGCCTTATTGGCTGCGTCCGTAATGAGACCGGGGTCAAACTCATCTCCGTCAAACGCTGTCTAAAACATTTCAGCGAACAGGCTTTTTTAAATGACCTGAACGCTATTTCCTGGTTAAACATTAATCTTATACCGTCAGTGGAGGACGCTTGGCTGTACTTCAAAAGTGAATTTCTCTTTGTCCTAAATATGCATGCCCCTTTTAAAAAGTTCCGAACGAAAGATAGATATAGTCCGTGGTTCTCCACAGAACTGACCTCCCTCAATCAACACAAAAACACTCTGTGGCGTACCGCGCTAGCCTCAAACAAGCCCCGCGACATGCAACTTTTTAAAGAAGCCAGAAACCGATATACTCAGGTAGTTAGGGAAACAAAGGCCCACTTCTTTAAAAAGAAGTTTGCTGACTGTCACACCAACTCTAAAAAGTTTTGGGACACTGTTAAAATTCTGGAGAACAAAGTTATCTCCTCCCAACTTCCTACAGCTCTAAAATTTGATAATATTGTTACTATAGATAAGGTTAAGATTTTAGAGAATTTTAATAAGCATTTCACTGAAGCCGGCCATGCCTTTCATCTAAATACTCGCCCTCAAGCTAGCTGCCCTACAGTCACAACACCCCTGTGCTCAGCTCCCTTCACACATTTTTCCACACATTTTTCCTTTACTCCTATCCAGATAGCCGATGTATTGAAAGAACTGCAAATGCTGGACCCTTACAAATCAGCTGGGCTGGATAATCTGGACCCATTTTTTTTTTAATTATCTGCAAACATTATTGCTGCCCCCATCACCAGTCTATTTAACCTCTCTCTCTTATCTTCTGAAATCCCGAGAGATTGGAAATCCGCTGCAGTCATTCCTCTGTTTAAAGGGGGAGACACCCTCGACCCTAACTGCTATAGACCAATATCCATCTTACCCTGTCTTTCCAAAGTTTTTGAGAAATTGGTCAATAAACAAATTGTCAGTCATCTGGAATCCCATCGTACTCTTTCTGCTATGCAGTCTGGTTTCCGTGCTGGTCATGGCTGCACCACGGCTACCCTAAAGGTTCTGAATGACATCATAGCCGCCACTGATAAAAAGCAATACTGCGCAGCCGTTTACATCGACCTGTCCAAGGCTTTTGATTCGGTTAATCACTGTGTTCTCATCAGCCGACTCAATAGCCTGGGCTTCTCCCATGATTGCCTTGCCTGGTTTTCCAACTATCTCTCCGACAGGGTCCAGCGTGTTAAATCGGAGGGCTTGTTGTCGGGACCCATGCCTGTCTCTATGGGGGTACCACAGGGCTCGATTCTCGGGCCGACTCTATTCTCCCTCTACATCAATGATGTGGCTCTTGCTGCTGGTGACTCTCAGATTCATCTTTATGCAGATGATACCATCCTGTACACGTCAGGCCCTTCGTTAGATACCGTGCTTAAAAATCTTCAGGAGAGTTTCAATTCTATTCAATATTCCTTTCAAAATCTTCAGTTATTATTAAATTCTGGTAAAACTAAGTGTATGCTTTTCAATCGTTCGTTGCCAATACCTGCTTGTTTACCTAACATCACCACGCTGGATGGGTCTGAGTTAGAATATGTTGATACATATAAATATCTAGGTGTCTTGTTAGACAGTTCTCTCTCCTTCCAGCCACACATTAACAAACTAAGATCTAAAATTAAATCGAGAATTGGTTTTCTTTTCCGCAACAGGGCCTCTTTTACTTATGCTGCCAAACTGGCTTTGGTGAAAATGACTATCATTCCAATGTTTGACTTTGGTGATGTTATTTATAGAACTGCCCCAAATTTTCTGCTGAAAAAACTGGACGTGATCTATCATAGTGTCATACGTTTTGTTACAAATGCTCCTTACAACACCCACCACTGCGAGCTCTATGCATTAGTTGGTTGGCCGTCATTAACTATGCGGCGTTTAACTCATTGGTACCAACTTATTTACAAGTCTTTGCTTGGTAAAGTCCCGCTGTATTTAAGTTGTCTAGTTACTATTGCTGTACCTACTCGCAGTCTACGATCTAGTAGGTATATTGCCTTAGTCACCCCGAAAGTCTGCACAACATTCGGCCGCCAATCCTTCCAGTTTGCAGCCGCCAATGACTGGAATGGATTACAAAAAACCTTAAAACTTGAAACACTCATATCACCAGTTGCTTTTAAACTACTCCTTTCTGAGCATCTGACCGATCTTTGTACTTGTTAATTGTCTTCAAATGCTCCTCTCCATAATTGCGGTCATACAATCCATGCTCTTAAATGATATATTGGTTAGATAGATTTTTAATAAGATACACCTTATATATTCAGTAAAATTATTTATTTGTTTTTTAATCTTAAAATATTTTCGCTATGTCATAATATGTCTTAATTATGTTGCTTAACAGACTCACATATATCTTATCCTGTTTTTTGATACCCGGTATTGCCTTATTGTGTTTTACTGTAATTTTATAAATTTGCACTCCTGTGTTCTGTGTATTTATTATGTAACACTATGTTGTCTTGCACATGTTTCGCCTTATCTTGGCCAGGTCGCCTTTGTAAATGAGAATTTGTTCTCAATCGGCCTACCTGGTAAAATAAAGGTTAAATAAAAAAAAAAAAAAAAAAAAATAATGGTGAGCTAAAAAAAAAAACGGCAATTAGCAACATATTAGTGCACTGCTGCCTCTCACTGGTTTATTAATGTCATTGGTTCCTTTGTGGCTACTTGAATATTTTAAGTGTCACTCAAAACAGTAAGTAAATTGTTTTATTTGCCTTGAAAGTAGCTGAAACTTAATAAAACCTACAACTAAGTAAAGATAACTAATTAAATCTAAGTAAGGTAAACTATTGGATTTTACAGTGAGAGTTGGTCAGAGCTGCTTGTTCATGAACTGAATCAGATGTTAAAATGTTGTGTGCAGAATGCTGCTTGTTCATGAACTGAAACATAAATGTTCAAGAGCTTTATGAAACTTGACATTCAAGCATTGTTTTTTGTTAAATGTTTTGTTTAAATGTGAAACAATGAATATTTTTCAGAATACTGTTGTTGTTCAGGCATATTTCATCTGGGCCAAGGGTGTGTATAAAGTGGCTAGATCAAGGTTTTATTGTTTTTTTTTCTGACATGTGGAACCAATTGTTTGGTCCTAAATAGGACCAGAATAGGGCCAGCTATAGTCATACATTTGGCTGAGATATGGCTATGCCATGGGCCATACACAGCAAAATCCCCAGTGTTATTTTAACACTCTGAGTGTGGACTCATATAAACACCGAAGTACTGTTAAAAGTAACACTGAAGCAGTGTTGAAGTTAATGAGATAATTAGGTGATTAATTGAGTGATGATTGACCATTATTGAAGACACCTGATTTTAACAAGCAGAATCACCAAAGAATAAAATCACAATTTGTGTGTCACCATTATAGTGGTCAGTGTTTACTTTAGTTGGGATCTTGACCCTTAAGTGGTTAACTTTGTGGTTTTGTGTCTGTGGTAACTGAGTTATAACAGACAGATAAACCAGAGGAAATGTGATCATGTGGTATTGATTATGTTTTGGACCTGGAATACCTGAGTTGGGTTTTCTTTATTTGTTACATAAATTAAATGAAAAATACAAGACCTTGCGTTTTTGGCTTAATCAGACAGATGTTTTTAAAAGTTACTTCTAAACAAAAAATATATATTTTTTTTTATTTAGACACACAGACATCAAGAATCAGTGTGAGCATCACAACAATGGTGACCATCAAAAAAGCATGTTATAGCCAATATAAACTCATAATTTTTGCTGTTTTTATGTGACTTTTTAGTATCTAGTTTTGTGATGTTCAGAGTTGATCTGTTTATCTGAATATGCTGTTTGTCACCGTTGTTGAGATTCATACACTGATTCTTGATGTCTGTGTGTGCCTAAAATAATGGATTTTTAAAAAATAAAATGAGAACAATTCGCAAGGGACCCTTACAAAATGCATAGCAAATACAGACTCTTTCACTGTGGCATCAAAGTTATTACATTCAATCAAGAATATATAACTCAGAGAAAAGACTATGAATGAGTTCAGTGATTCAGGTCAAATAATGATTACATTAAAACATAATCATAACCACCCGATGACTTTCACTCTCGGCTTATCTGTCTGTTATAACTCAGTTCCACCAGCCAAACAAAATTTCATGTTAAAAAGTCAAGGGTCAAGATCCCAACTAAAGCAAACACTGACCACTATAATGGTGACACACAAATTGTGATTTTATTCTTTGGTGATTCTGCTTGTTAACGTAAGGTGTCTTCAATAATGGTCAATCATAACTCAATGAATCACCTAATTATCTCATTAACTTTAACACTGCTTCAGTGTTACTTTTAACACTACTTCAGTGTTTATATGAGTCCACACTCAGAGTGTTAAATTAACACTGGAGATTTTGCTGTGTATGTGGCCCAAGTTCTTGCAACCAGACCTGGTCCAGTCATGTACTGTAATTCATTGCTGAATATGGACCAAGTAAAAGTGGATTGTGTGGCCCATCACTGGGCTGAACCAATTTTGCTATGTGGGCAGCAGCCATCTTGCCAACAACTTCTCGTTTTGACATCTCGCAAGGTTCTGTGTGATTTGGACAACTTCAAGTTGCACCCCTTTCTTGCAGTCCGCATACAGACCCTTCTTCTCACACGGTCTCCAGGGGGTGAATAAAGGCCTTCTGTAGTGAATCCATTTGTTTTTGTAAGAAAAATATCCATATTTCAAACGTTATAAACACTTTTCTCTCACTTCTACTGACTGTCATACACTGAAGCAGTTCCAGCGGATGATGTAAGACGTTGGTGTTACGCCGGTCATGAATTAGAAGTACAAACCAAGGATTTGCAAAGAAAAATGTTCCAAGAGGAACAAGAGGAAACTGTTTTTTCTTTGCTAAAGTAAGGAAACTTTGCTTCCTTTGCTCCTCTTATCAAACTCGAGAGACTAGCATATCTCAGAGCCTTGCATGCTGCGCATATGTGCTGCGTCATCCGCCAGAATGGTTTATTATGTTTGAAATATGGATATTTTTCCTGCAAAAATGCATGGATTCACCACAGCATGCCTTTATTCAACCCCCGGAGCCGTGTGAGGCACATTTTATAATGGATGTGCATGGTTTATTTGACGACTTGTTCAACTGCAACACCCGCTGACTGCAATGATAGAGCTTGGAATAGCCAGGACAATTTTTAATATAACTCAGACTGGATTCGTCTAAAAGAAGAAAGTCATATACACCTAGGATGCTTAGAGGGTGAGTAAAACACAAGCTAATTTTCACCCTTTGATGTGTGACAGAGCTATGCAGGGGCATTTCTAGACACAGATAAACCCTGAACAAGGCTGGAATATTTTTAAATTCATATAGAAAGTGTCCACTTTCGACACAAATACAGTGCATGTATTGTCATGTTGGTATAATTTATTCTGTATGTCAGTAAATACAGTCAAATGCTGAGCAATCATTTCTAAAAGATTTCATACTAGGAAGTGCTGACAAACATAGCCTACTGCAAAAACCACAACAGTTTTTGGCTGAAGTCACAGTCCATCATCTGTACTTCATATCAGTCTAACAGCGTGTTTTCAGATATTTACAGTGTTATTAGATTAGAATGGTTGGAAAACAGTCAAGGATTATGGTTTGTGCTTTTGTTGTGTTTTGTTTGTGCTTGGGGCATCTGGTTGGTAAGTTATGAATGTGTCTTCTTGAAGTTTTAATAGAGTAATATGGTTCTGTTAAAAATCTTAAAAATCAACCATTGTTTCACTGTTATTCCCATTATGAATTAAATACACCATAATCTGCTTTTATTTTCTTACCCTTATGTTGTACTTGTGGTCCACTATTTCACCTTATATTATTTAACTTACGTGTGACTTTCTTATAAACTAGTACTAAAAAAGTTTAGTTGATCTTGAGCTTGTTAATCTAATCAGGTAAATTACACAAGTTACAATATGAATAAATAAATAGCTGAGAAAAAAATAAAAATAAAAAAACCAAGACATGCATTCAGTTGATGCATTCAAGTTCTCTATTGTCTTAATAATTGTACTAAGTAACACTACTTTGTTTTGTCAGTATTAATTTGTTTACTAAATTCAAAATGTCTCGATTGTTTTGGCAGCACATACTTACATATTCAATCACACTTATGAAGCATAGGAAGAACTGATGACAAGTTTATCTACAAGTTAATATTTACTTATTTAAACCAAGATCCATTTCTTGAATCACAAAAAAAAAAAAAAAAAAAAAAAATGGTAACAAGGGCCCATTTCAAAGACTTGATTAACATATTAACTTCTATAAGCCAATAGATTCACATTGTAATAAAAATACTATTTTTTTCCTCATTAAAAACCATCAGACTTATCTGAGAGTCATAGTTCCTGTTTGTTTTTCAGACGGGACAGGTGAAGTGATGTCCGTGTCAGTGATGGAGGGAGAATCTGTCTCTCTAAACACTGATGTTACTGAAGTACAGAACTATCATACAATTCAGTGGATGTTTGGAGAAATTAAAATAGCTCAAATCAACAATCTGATCAAAAGCAGCTCCATATATGGCACTGATGATGATAAAACACTCAAAAACAGACTGAAGCTGGACCCTCAGACTGGATCTCTGACCATCACAAACACCAGAACCACAGACTCTGGACTCTATCAACTAATACTTACCAGCGGAGAGACCAGATCCAAGAGCTTCAGAGTCACAGTCTCTGGTGAGTAAAGAGTTACTGTCAATATCCTTCACTATTGTTTTGAAATATTTTATTTCATTTTATTTGTATTTTTTTTATCTAACTATTTTTACTGTGGTGTCATGTCCATTGTGTAAGTAACAGAGATAGAGGCTACTTTTTCAAGTTTCCTCTGCTGCATTATAATTTGCCTAAACTACGGCCTAAATGTATGTGGAGAAAAAAATCAATAAAATAAAAATATCCTTTTGAGTGTGTAGTGTGTAAACAAGTTTTGAGAAATACTACCATATCATAAAATGTTGCATATACTTGTCACCGTAAACCGGCCTGAATATCATTCAGTCAAACTTATACGTACGTCCTCATATAAACCATCCAAATTTTAATTTTAAGTTTACACTACTCAAACAATTCTTCCTACTTTGTTAAAGAAAAAAGTAGCACATTGATTTGCCCGTTGAGTTCCTCATGTGAGCCTTTACGAAATTAATGGTTTTATTAGCCTAAAAGTGTATAATCGTTTTTGAGTACAATTTGTATAACCACAATTTTACTACAAATACCATGGTTAAACTATAGTATAAAAAAAACATGGTTAATTTGTGGTTACCATTATTTAATTATAGTATTAGTATTGACCAGGAAATGACAACAAAAAAAAAGTTCTGCTGTTGAGCTGTTCGTATGATTTTTAAAAAGTCACAATATTATTGCTGATGAAATACAAAAAAGCATTAAATAAATTAGTTTTCACCAGGTTATATTCCCGGCGTCTCGGCTAACCGTCTGGCTCACAAACATCCGCCATGTTTGTAGTTCTTTTTATTCGTGTTTGTAGTTCTAAATCCTTCAAAGCCAAAGACTATAAATGGACTTTGCCAAAGATCTGCGGGAAATATCAGCCATGCGAATCCACACTTCGAAAACACACTTCCTGTACTTTTGGCATACTCTTTTCAACTTACTACGCTACACATTTATTCTAAAAGCACATATGAGATTGCTTTGGGACCAGAGCTCCTCTTCGCTGTCTACACGTTTCTTGCAAATCCTCTACCAGCCACTAGTGGTGTATTTCCGCATTGCATAGGCTACACAGCAAAATCTCCAGTGTTAATTCAACACTCTGAGTGTGGACTCATATAAACACCGAAGTAGTGTTAAAAGTAACACTGAAGCAGTGTTGAAGTTAATGAGATAATTAGGTGATTAATTGAGTGATGATTGACCATTATTGAAGAAACCTGATGTTAACAAGCAGAATCACCAAAGAATAAAATCACAATTTGTGTGTCACCATTATAGTGGTCAGTATTTGCTTTAGTTGGGATCTTGACCCTTAAGTATTTAACTTTAGATTTTGTGTGGCTGTGGAAACTGAGTTATAACAGACAGATAAACCAGAGGAAATGTGATCACGTGGTATTTATTATGATTTGGACTAATTGTCATGTAGTGACCTGAATACCTGAGTTGGGTTTTCTTTATTGATTACATAAACTAGGTGAAAAAAAATACAATATCTTTCATTTTTGTCCTAATCAGATAGATGTTTTTAAAAGTTACTTCTACATAAATAAAGAGTTCTTTATTTAGACACACAGACATCAAGAATCAGCGTGAGCATCACAACAATGGTGACCATCAAAAAAGCATGTTATAACCAATAAAAACCCATAATTTTTGCCGTTTTTATTTGACTTTTTAGTATGTAGTTTTGTGATGTTCAGAGTTGATCTGTTTATCTGAATATGCTGTTTGTCACCGTTGTTGAGATTCATACACTGATTATTGATGTCTGTGTGTGCCTAAAATAATAAATGTTTTAAAATCAGAAAAGTTTGCAACGGATCCTTACAAAATGTATAGTAAACACAGACTCTTTCACTGTGGAATGAAAGCTGTTATATTCAATCAAGGATACATAACTCAGAGAAAAGTCTCTGAATGAATTCAGTGATTCAGATCAAATAATGATTACGTTAAGACATAATAATCACCACCTGATGACTTTCACTGGCTTATCTGTCTGTTATAACTCAGTTATATCATCCAAACAAAATTTTCTGTTAAAAAGTCAAGGGTCAAGATCCCAACTAAAGCAAACACTGACCACTATAATGGTGACACACAAATTGTGATTTTATTCTTTGGCGATTCTGCTTGTTAACATCAGGTGTCTTCAATAATGGTCAATCATCACTCAATTAATCACCTAATTATCTCATTAACTTTAACACTGCTTCAGTGTTTATATGAGTCCACACTCAGAGTGTTAAATTAACACTGGGGATTTTGCTGTGTATAAAATTAACTAACAATGTTCTCAAAAAAACACACTTACACACACCCACATACATATTTTACCGACAGCTTTAATTGTAAATTAATATTAGGACTGTTAGTATCAACAAAATAACATTACAGTAACATCTGTCATTATCAGCGACTACTACACAAAGTTCCTCATCACCAGAAAGTTCATCAAGCTCCAGTTGTGTGTTGTCCAGCTGTGCATTGAACAATTCATCCCTCAAACACACTGAGAATCTCAATGCAGGTACGTCAGCTGTGAGATTTCAGACTCAATTCTGTTAGCGTTATCATATCAACAGTGATATTAAATAGTCCACTTTTAAATAACATGTCATTTCTAAATCAGTAATGCAAGGTTTTAAAAAGCTGATTAAAGGCTATAATCACATTGACTGTTTTGTCCAAACACAGTCTAATATTCATATTATTACATAGACCTATCATAATAACCCATAAGTAAAAATTAAAGTGTTCTGCTAAATTTAAATAATGACCCACATAATTTAAAAGAGACCCTAAATGCAGATTATGTCCTTTTTCTTTTCAGACTGTACCTGCTGTTGTGATACTTTTGAAGCTGCGATCCGATTGGTCGTCGCTGCAGTGGTGGGCGTGGCTGCTGTTGCTGTGCTGGTTTATGACTTCAGATCTACAAGAAGTGAACAACACAGAAGAGAATCACCATTTATGGGGTTCCATTTGTGTCAAAAATAAGTCGACTGCTTTGTGCTTTGTACTATACAATTGTCTTTGTCTACAGTCATTGCCTACTTGTTCAGGTAAATCAGTATATGTTGACATGTATGTTGTCTGTTGACATCGTCCTCCTGTTTTTTTCTCTGTTGATTTTGCTGTCGTGCTTATTGTCGTTTGGTTCTGTCATCTTATTATATCATTTTGTCATCTTGTTCTGTCGTCTGAACTGTCATCTTGTTCTGTCGTCTGAACTGTCGTCTTGTTCTGTCATCTGAACTGTCGTCTTGTTCTGTCTTCTGAACTGTCGTCTTGTTCTGTCTTCTGAACTGTCGTCTTGTTCTGTCGTCTGAACTGTCGTCTTGTTCTGTCGTCTGAACTGTCGTATTGTTCTGTCTTCTGAACTGTCGTCTTGTTCTGTCTTCTGAACTGTCGTCTTGTTCTGTCGTCTGAACTGTCGTCTTGTTCTGTCATCTGAACTGTCGTCTTGTTCTGTCTTCTGAACTGTCGTCTTGTTCTGTCGTCTTGTTCTGTCTTCTGAACTGTCGTCTTGTTCTGTCGTCTTGTTCTGTCGTCTTGTTCTGTCGTCTGAACTGTCGTCTTGTTCTGTCATCTGAACTGTCGTCTTGTTCTGTCATCTGAACTGTCGTCTTATTCTGTCTTCTGAACTGTCGTCTTGTTCTGTCGTCTTGTTCTGTCTTCTGAACTGTCGTCTTGTTCTGTCGTCTGAACTGTCGTCTTGTTCTGTCTTCTGAACTGTCGTCTTGTTCTGTCGTCTGAACTGTCGTTATGGTGCGCACACCATGGCAATATCAAACGACCGATCGAACGTCAAACCTAACGTCTATCTGAAAGTCTTGAGCTTTGAGCGTCTGACTCTGCGGGTGACCCACGTGATGACCGAATGTGATGCCAGCATCTTGAATTTAGCTGTTTTTTAAACATTTAAGGAGCCAAGCTACTGTGTAAAGACTATAAATGGACATTACAAGCATTACAATAAAGGTATTTTATATCTAAACGAATACTCAACCATTTCTATGTAATGTTGTTGGAAAGCACTTTGGTCAATGGCAGTTGTTTTAAATGTGCTATAGAAATACAATTTGTATTGTATTGTATTGTATTGTATTGAGTAATATGAACACAACCTTTACATGCATCTGATTGAACCAGTTGATGTGGAACTGTGGTGTCAGCAGTGTCTGTGAGTTTTTTTGATTACTATCAGTATAAGTTCTGGCAGTGTTGCCAGATATTACTATGAAAACAAATAAAAATAAATAAATAAAAATATCTTTCCACCTGTAGTCACTAATGGCCAACAAATTCTCTGTTTAGTCTGTTTTTAGGAAGACTACAACTTTGGTGTTCAACATATTGTTTCAGAAACAAACAATTAAATATTGAAATTTAAACTTCATTTGGTTGGTTTTATGTTGTTAAAGTTAACTTTAAGAAAAGAAATATGACTGTCTGTAAAAGGAACTTATTAAATTAGTTTTTAAATTATTATTTCACATGGGTTTGAATCAGATTTGGTCTGATTACTAGAAATTATTTTTAATTTTTTTTGTCTAAGAACATGGATATTTTGTATAACACTTTTAGAAGGCCGAGTCATTACTGAGAGAAAAAAAAACAACACCAACTAATTACTAATTCAGCGGACCAACCACTGACTGTAATGTGGATCGTAATGCATCTACCTGGTAATGCAACAACCTTCGGGTGGTCTCGACTCTCCAGAGAGCGGCACACAGATTGAGTGATACTGCGGAGCTGGCGGGAAACATGGAGTGGATTAGCGGAATCTTTAGCGGAGTGTAACAGACAGCTTTGAGCTGGGGTGATGGGGGGATTAGTGAGAGGGGCACCTCAGCCGATGAGGGCAAAGGGGCAGGGGCTCTAGCCACCGGGCCACCCCCCTGTGCACAGCCCTGTTCTACCTGTTGTTAGACAATCTATTTATAGCAGCACTAACTGCAATGACAGCACAATTAGGGGCTGTGCCCAGCAATAATAATATTTAGTGTGTAGCATGCAAATTAAAGGGAGAGCTCACCCAAAAATAACAATAATATATAATAATAATAATAATAAACAACCTTTTTCTAAAAATATTTGTGCACTGTACATACAGTAAAGAAAAAACATTGGAAAATCTCACCTGTAGTAAGTCAGTCTTGTAACTAGGGATGTATTACAAGCATTAGAACATGAATAAACCCTTTTGGTAAATTACAGTAGTTTTTTTTTTAAGAATATTTGTGTACTGTATGTACAGTAAGAGAGGTATTGGCAAAATATCACCTTTGAGCCAGTCTCATAACTAGGGATGTACTACAGCCTTTGTAACATAAAAAAACCTATTGATAATTTACTATATTTCTTTCTAAACCTATTTGTGTAAAAAAAAAAAAACATTTTGGTGAATTACAGTATTTTATCTAAACATATTTGTGCACTGTGTAAGGGAAACAGGTCAATTTAGCTCAAAAGGAATCATTTAAGATTTTAAAGGGAATTTGAACAGAATCACTGTTTCACGGCTGATAACTGAGACGGCCAGCGATTCACTGAACGAGCCGTTTAACATCAAATCTGCACTGGATATTAATATCCAAAGTATAGTGAAAACACTATTAATTAGCACAGTAACAAGATCGGCAGTTTAAGACATTAACTTGTAAGCACAATACACAAGATACTTCTATTTTCAATATGAATAAGGCTTTATTAGATAAATCTAAGACATATAAACTAATCTAACACATAAGCATGTACTCACACATTCACACAAGTTGCAGGAGGATAGAAAGTTAGGAAAGAATGAGTTTAAGAGAATGAAAATGTGGAATCCCAAGTTTACACCAATATGTGAAATTGCATAGACATGAATAACCATTAATCACTTAATTAACCCTCGCATTGAGTTCCTCAATGAGGTTAAAATTATATTAGATACACCAGTACAGATCAGAGTCTGGAGGTACGTTACTTTTGATGCCTGTGTAACAGGGTTCCCTTTGTTGTCGCTGAAAAGGGGGTTTCCTGAGGTTGCTGATTGGCTGGAAGTTCAGTAGTCGTTGAAGTGACGTCTTGGGAAGTCCGTGGTTGGGCGTTGGCTGACGATGCGGAGTTGTGGGCTGGTTGAAGTTGAACGGGCACTCGAGGTCAGACTCGGAGACACGGCGTTACAAAACTTAACTCAGAACATGAAACTCTCAAACGGAAAAGAAAAGAAACTAAAGTAAAAGAATAGAAGTAAAGTTTGACGAGACTAGGTGGTGTTTCTTCTCATCGTGGCTAAGTAGCAGCAGGCGTGCAGGCCGAAGCACGCTGGAACCGCGCTCAAAGAATGCTAAACGTAATGACAAAAAGCATGGCTAAAAGCCAAAGCTAAGAGCAAAAGCAAAAAGCAGGCTAAAAAGCAAAATTTGATGGTGTCCTGAATATTTAAACTGGCCTTTTGGCCACACCTCAAATGTTGTCTTGACCAGTTAGATATTGTCTTTGCTCGGGGTGTTGCGATGTTTGTCCTGCCCATTCATAAATCATATGTTATCTTATCAAGCTCGTGGTCCGAATTTTCCCGCTCTTGCAGGGTATAATTTTGGACATGATTCCTATGATAAGAATATGACACATTTAATAAATAACTGATGGTCAGAAACGTTTCAAGCAAGAAGATTCGAACACACACACACTAAACATGAATATGAATACTTAAACTATTCAATAGTTATTAAAAAAGACATACACAATAAGTGATTAGAAACATGAAAGTCAAATGTGTGGGTTACAAATAAATGAATATGGAGATAAGCAATGGACTGATATTCATTTATAAGTCCTAAGTTATTTATAAGAGTTCATCTTGGTGCAACTACATCTATAAAAGACACTTCCTGTGCCATTCTCTGACATAAGGATGTTCTGTGTGGAGACCAGAGGTTAAAAGGTCCCCTAAGGAATTTCAGTCTGGTTCTGCTAGGTGGGGGGGAAGTCAATCCAATGATCATGTTTACTCTCATGGGTTTACATGTGATGGTCATGCTGTGCATCTCTTTGACCATCAATCTGGATTACTTGCCCCAAATTTGACAATCTCTTCTCTGAATTGAAATTGTCAATAATTGTTCTAATGGTGTTAATGTTTAAAGCTGTTCTCTGAAAGAGTTTGTTGGTTATCTTGCTTCAGACTGTGGTGCTAGGAGTTGATTTACAACATCCTGTTGCTTTTCTGTGGAATTTGGGTCCTCATGTTTCAACCATGCTCACGATCGAATCTTTAATTTGTCTGGTTTGGGTCTGATACGCTACATCCCCCCCTTTCGATCGGCGAGGTGTTTAGCTGAAGACATCGTCGATCGCTGGAGAAACAAAGGCAGAAGAAGCAGACAAACACAGCAAACAACAAGACAACACCTCCATGACAGTTACTGTACTGGTGCAGGCATCAGATTATTTAGGTACATGTGGTTAAGTACAAGTAGTCAATGTAGTTAAGTACATTGAGGATAGTTTCATTTTGGACATCGTTGTTTTATTTTGATTCGCCAATCAAATTTGTGGTTAACTTTGTTTGGTTCTTCTAGGTTGTCTTAATTTAAACGTTTACCGTTGGTTTTCTAGTAACATCATTTGCAATGAAATTAATTGACCTATCATGCATGGAGCTCTCTGGCTTCCATTCAGTTTAGAGTGGCTGGCGGATATTAGGTGTGGCGAGTCAATCCTAATATCAGACCTTCGACCCTTGCAGGGTGTCTAGGTGTTTCACCTATTCAGAAAAGAGGGGAAGGAGAAGGATAGGTAAAAGAAGAACAAAACAAAAAACAAAGCTGCTGTGGGTTTTCCTAGCATGGCTTACAACTACTGTTGAGCTAGGATGTCATGTGCAGCTAGTGTGTCATGTACCTTAACCTAGTGTCAGGTATGCTACCTATTGTGAGGATGGCTGCATGTTTCTTCAGGGTGGGTATATGTAACTTTGTTACGCTAAAACTTGGATATTCTACCTGTGGGAAGAATATGTTTGTTGAATGTGTTATCAGTAGATGTGGTTACCTCTGGGTGTAGGTAATGTTGTGTGTGTCAGTGGTGTAGTGTATGTGTGGTCAGATCTGTTTCAGTCAGTGTTGTCTCCCCCCTTTGCTTGTATGTCACTGAAGACTGGCTCTCTGCATCCTTGGCTTGGATGAGGGCGTGTCCATGGTCTAATGGGGGTCAGTCCAGCAAGGCAGGAAGTTCTTTAGCAGACAGTCAGAGGTAGTTTGGCATGGCTGTGTGAAGCTGGGTTGCTAAACTTTGTCTCCTATGTTGCACTCTTCTTGTGATGCCTTCTGGCTGTGGCAGACTTTCTGACCTTCTGTGCTCTGGTGGTTGCTGGTGCACAGACAGGAATGTGGTTCTTGGAGTTGGAGTTTATTTGACAGTTTGTTAGTGAGCGTTGGGTGACTGAGGTGATGTTCTTTAGTACCTCAGATTTTTCATCAACGGTTGGCCGTGAAAGACTTGCTCGTTTTGGGTGTTTGTTGAACAGGTGCTTGGCATCTCTGATGTGGTGCACCAGGTGATCAACGGCCTTCCGTTCTGTCGCTGGTCACAGTGAGCATGACTCAACTTTGTGGTCATAAGTCTGAAACTGGTCTTGAAGGAACTCTTTCAGTAGTCTCACGACTTGTTCCATGTCTTCTGACGGCAAGCTGTTATGTTCTTGTGCATACTCAGAACTGTGCATGTCTAAGTGGTGCTGAGGTGGGTTTTGTTGTCGCTTACCCACACAAGTTGCTCTTGGATGAGTCAGGTGATTACCTTTGGATGTCTGGTTAGGTTTCCAGTTGTTCTTATCCTTTTGGTTTCTTGAGAAGCGTGGCTGGTCCCATGGATTTTTCCAGCAGTTGGGCTGAAAGCGGTTGTGGACATGGGTGTCACGTTCTCTGTGCTCTTGATGGAAGACTCTGGTGTTGTGATGCCACCGGGTGTCGTCCAGTGCAAGGCTTGAGTCTTTGTTGACAGAGTTCAAGAGTGTGGATGTTTTGTTACCTTTCTTTGAGGCCATCTTTTGCTTGTTATAGGCCTTCTGTGTTAGGTCACGCAACTGTTGGATGGTCATGGAGCGTGGACAGGCCATGACGCCTAGATGGTGGCTGACTCCAGGGTGCAGATTCTTTAGGAAGAGGCTTTTGAAGTTCACATCCTCTTCAAGGTCAGGCTTGTTGTGTGCACCAAAGTAGGCTTGTCGGAGTCGGTTGTGGTAAGCTTGTGGAGTCTCTTGTCGACCTTGTTTGGTTTCCAAGGCAGTCAACAGTCCATGTTCAGACTCTGGGTCTGTAAACTCTTTAATCAGGACCTCACGAAGTCGCTGGTAGTTTGACTTTGTTTGACTGGGCTGTCGATCTAGGAAGTTTCGTACCTCTGGACTGGACGTGGCTCTAAGGATGTATAACCTGTCTCTGTCAGTCACATGATGTCTCATTTCCAGATGAAATTCGATATCTTTCAGGTAAGCCTGGATGTCGTGGCCCTCTGTGTGCAGCTCCAAGGTCTTGGACGGGAGGTTTTCTTTCGTTGGCAGGAAAGGGTTGTGTGGCGAAGGGCAGGTGAGGTTTTGGGTTGTGGCCCTTCGCTCCTTTCGTCATATGCCAGTTCTTGGATGTGGGACTCTACTCTGCACAGCAGTGATGAGGCTAAGAGAAGTTTCTCTTTCCTTGGCTCTTGTTTCTGCTTGTAAGCATATTGGAGTTCTTTTCTGACCATGTAGAGCTCATCGTTGGTATCGTCTAGTTGTTGGGTCAGATTGTCCGTTTCAGTTCTGTACCTTTCAAGGTGGTCTTTCAAAGCACTGATTTCAGAATTCTTGTCTCTGATGTCATTCTTGGTTTTCTCTAGTAGCTGATCGGCATACTGAAGTCTGTTTACCAGGTCTTTCTGGGCAGCCATTGCATGTTTCTGGTTGAGCTGAGCTGCTGCCAGGGCTGCTTGGAGCTTCTTAACTTGTTCCGTTGTTTCCTGCTCCCTCTCGTTGGGTGCTTTGAGTTGATCTTGAACTTTCACTTCCAGTTTATCTATGTGACGTTGAGCATGTGTCCGCTCCTCTTGAAGGTGGGTGATGTGCTTGTCGCTCAGTTTCAGCTGGGATGTGAAGGCATAGCTTAGGGAGCTGGTGATCTTGACTAGCTCCTCGTGGTTGTTGTTCTGGCTTGAATCTTGTGTCAGGAATCTTATCAGGATTAGGATTATTATTAAAAATAATAACAGTTCAAATGTCTTGGGGGTGAGGCTGTCTGTCATGCCTCTCAGCCAAGTGTTCACATCTTCCCCATGGGCGATGAGGTCTGCAGTCTGCGGCATGTTGGCACGCTGGGGAGAAGAGAGACTGACACAGATCTGTGTGGAGTAAAAGCCTATGTGTGGTGGGACAACTAAGTGTTGTATCAATGATTGTGAACCACTAGTGAAGTGTGGTGATGACTTTGTTGGTCTCAGGGTGTCTAAGTAGACTAGAGATGCGAAGACTTTGTCACTCTAATGAGGAAGAGGAAAAGAGAGAAAGAGTTGAAAAACAAATTCAATGACAAGCAACAATTTCTGTTTTTCAAATGAGGAAAATTATTTTTTTCCAATTAAATCTTATCAAGAAGGTAAACAATATTATTAATTCTCTTGTTTTGGACAAAAGAATACAATAATAATGCTGATATCTCTTTCCTTAGTCTGACAGGATTGACACCGTACACCTTACAGTTGGACCCCTCACCAGGGAGGCTGCAAAGGCGACAGTTGTTCAACACGTATCTCTATTAAATTGATCTCAGCGTTGGATGAGATGCTAAAACTTGGATTGCGTTTCCAAATGTAGGGAGGTTAGGAAGAACAAAGGAGGGGTTGATTACAATCAAATTCATAAGGGTGATTCGTCTTCTTTGACAAGATTGTGTATTTCATTCACTTTAGAATTGATTGATGGTTCTTACAGTTCCCTACAAATGTTAAAAGTGAAGAGGAAAGGAAAGGAGAGAGGGGACGGAGACAGTAAGTCTCAGTAGCGGTTATCTCAACTACGAGGAGAGCGTTGTTTTAGTTGCTGCACAACTAATCAAACAAAATAAACTTTAAGTGAAAGAGAGTTGTCTTTCTAATTTATTTGAACTCGTAGTGAGGGATAACAATGTCTCCTTTTAGGGCTCAGGTGTGTCGTTCCCAAGCTAGGATACACAGAGGAAAGAAATGGTAAGAAAAAGTAAAATTAGAAAAGTAATAAATGGGCAAAATAAGCAAAAATGAAATTAAACAGAGGAAATCAATAAATAAAACAATAGTGGCTAAGTGTATAACCACAATAGGAAGAAAGAGGGGTAAAACGCAATAAAATAAGTACAAGTCTGAATAGAATATATTCAGATGGGTAATAAATAAATTAGGTAGAATAAGTTTAAACTTTCAAAGTTCAAGGCTTATTCGTACCTAAAATAATTAGGCCCAAAAGAAAATACTAGAAGTAATGATCATATGAAATGTTCTGAGGGGGAAATTTTAATGATTCCAAATAAATGTAATGTTTCAATTAAATTTGAATTTGAGACAATTAGTAATTGTGAGTCAATATTTCCCTTTCTAGTAAAATGCAAATAAGTGGTATAGTGAGAAAGGGAGAAATAAGAGAGAGAGAAAGAGACCAACAAGTGTATTAGCTGAGATGTTTAAAGGGTTAAATCACTTAAGCTCTGCCCAAACAGACACTATTCAAACAATGGATGTTAATGCTAACGGCTAACCTTTGAGGCTAGTGACTTTAGCATAGACTTCAATGTAAATACAACTGTTTCGTTAGCTTAGCAACACCGTGGAGTTTGTTTACACTAACGTCGATGCGCTGCGCGTGCGCAGTTCAAAGTTGCTCTGGAAGTAGGTTAAGACTTCCGTGTCACGGTCATAACTGTGGCAACCAAAACAAACTCTAGTGGACTAGCACATGAATCATTGCATTACAAGTACAGTTAAGCATGTTACATGAAATGTCGGCGCATTTCAACACTGTACAAATAACAACACCGCTTTTAGGTGGTTTTGTGATGTGGCACTTAAACTCTCAGTTCGTATAGAGTTAAATTTAACTTAATTCAAATAGCAGCTTCGTACTGCAGTTAAGGGAAAAGTGATGGCGATCTCGGCGGATCTGAATCTCTGTGCCAGTTTCTCTGGACATGTAAACACAACAGGTTTTCTTCGCTGTTGGTACACAGTTAAAATTTACTTGATCAAGCTTTTAAAACACTCCCATCACACTCGGACACACGCAGTGTTAAGCGAGATTGCATTCACTTGGTGAACAGGGAAACATTATTTTCTAATGTTTAACCCAGGGAGTCGAATAGCATTTGATTCGGCAGTGGAACACGCACTGGCAATCAAGCTATGAATAACGAGGCTTTGATAAATAGATTGAGGAACACGCTCAAAACTATTCTTTATTCACCGATTGATTTCCCTTTGAATTAACGTTACTGCAGTTCAGCTAACAGTGACTGAGATTCCCTGCCGGGAGTATAGCTTTTGAGAGGCACTGGAACACGCAGTGAAATCAATTTAGCTATAAACAAGGCATTACAAAATGAGGAACACGCTCAATTTCTACCTTATTGTACGATCTCACATGTTAACTTTATGTTCACTTACTGCCGTTTAACAATGGAGAGGCGGACTTGAGTTACAGCCTCCTCTGCGTTCATTCATTCAAGCGGTCGCGCGCTACTTACGTCACGGGTCACACACACATGTCTCGACTCAGCTTCTCATCTTTCATCCGCAGCAAAAGAAAAGATTAAATAACTAGGTTTATGCTCACAATTTAGATTAAACTGCCCGCATTTTCTCCACCAATAATACTGTAAGGGAAACAGGTCAATTTAGCTCAAAAGGAATCATTTAACATTTTAAAGGGAATTTGAACAGAATCACTGTTTCACGGCTGATCACTGAGACGGCCAGCGATTCACTGAACGAGCCGTTTAACATCAAATCTGCACTGGATATTAATATCCAAAGTATAGTGAAAACACTAATAATTAGCACAGTAACAAGATCGGCAGTTTAAGACATTAACTTGTAAGCACAAAACACAAGATACTTCTCTTTTCAATATGAATAAGGCTTTATTAGATAAATCTAAGACATATAAACTAATCTAACACATAAGCACACGTACTCACACATTCACACAAGTTGCAGGAGGATAGAAAGTTAGGAAAGGATGAGTTTAAGAGAATGAAAATGTGGAATCCCAAGTTTACAGCAATATGTGAAATTGCATAGACATGAACAACCATTAATCACTTAATTAACCCTCGCATTGAGTTCCTCAATGAGGTTAAAATTATATTAGATACACCAGTACAGATCAGAGTCTGGAGGTACGTTACTTATGATGCCTGTGTAACGGGGTTCCCTTTGTTGTCGTCTTGGGAAGCCCGTGGTTGGGCGTTGGCTGACAATGCGGAGTTGTGGGCTGGTTGAAGTTGAACGGGCACTCGAGGTCAGACTCGGAGACACGGCGTTACAAAACTTAACTCAGAACACGAAACTCTCAAACGGAAAAGAAAAGAAACTAAAGTAAAAGAATAGAAGTGGTGTTTCTTCTCATCGTGGCTAAGTAGCAGCAGGCGTGCAGGCCGAAGCACGCTGGAACCGCGCTCAAAGAACGCTAAACGTAATGACAAAAAGCATGGCTAAAAGCCAAAGCTAAGAGCAAAAGCAAAAAGCAGGCTAAAAAGCAAAATTTGATGGTGTCCTGAGTATTTAAACTGGCCTTTTGGCCACACCTCAAATGTTGTCTTGACCAGTTAGATATTGTCTTTGCTCGGGGTGTTGCGATGTTTGTCCTGCCCATTCATAAATCATATGTTATCTTATCAATCACGTGGTCCGAATTTTCCCGCTCTTGCAGGGTATAATTTTGGACATGATTCCTATGATAAGAATATGACACATTTGACAAATAACTGATGGTCAGAAACGTTTCAAGCAAGAAGATTCGGACACACACATACTAAACATGAATATGAATACTTAAACTATTCAATAGTTATTAAAAAGACATACACAATAAGTGATTAGAAACATGATAGTCAAATGTGTGGGTTACACATAAATGAATATGGAGTTAAGCAATGGACTGATATTCATTTATAAGTCCTTTTGAGTTCATCTTGGTGCAACTACATCTATAAAAGACACTTCCTGTGCCATTCTCAGACATAAGGATGTTCTGTGTGGAGACCAGAGGTTAAAAAGGTCCCCTAAGGAATTTCAGTCTGGTTCTGCTAGGTGGGGGGAAGTCAATCCAATGATCTTGTTTACTCTCATGGGTTTACATGTGATGGTCATGCTGTGCATCTCTTTGACCATCAATCTGGATTACTTGCCCCAAATTTGACAATCTCTTCTCTGAATTGAAATTGTCAATAATTGTTCTAATGGTGTTAATGTTTGGTGGTTATCTTGCTTCAGACTGTGGTGCTAGGAGTTGATTTACAACATCCTGTTGCCTTTCTGTGGAATTCGGGTCCTCATGTTTCAACCATGCTCACGATCGAATCTTTAATTTGTCTGGTTCAGGTCTGATACACTACACTGTACGTACAGAAAAGGAGGTATGAGCAAAATTTAACAATTTAAAAGTCAGTCTTGTAACTGCAAATGTACAACAAACTACAAAAAAAAAAAAAAAAAAAACTTTGGGTACAGTAATTTTTATGGAAATAATTGTGTACTGTACATAGGCCTATATGAAGAGAGATATGGTCAAAATCAAAATGTCAGTATCTAGGAACATACTACAACCTTTGGAACATGAAAAAAACCTATTGGTAAATTACTGTAATTTTTAGACGCTTCTTCACTCAGCATATAGAGACGGACAGGAATAACTGATTATTTATCTTAATGTGCCACAAATTTCTTTTAATATTTCTGTTTTGTAGCAATCAAGAGAAGTGTCATTGCTGAAGAAATGACAGATGTCCTTAGACACCTTAGACACCTATGGTGTTGTTTAGTATCATGGCTCATGTTTGTGCCTTTGTTCAGTGCAACAACACAAAAGTGTTGTTTTCATTTCCCCGCGACACGACCAGAGCTGAAGTTTAGCTGCATGGTTTGCACAATGCATTTGCAGTGTGCTACAAAAACACAATGAACAAGGAAAATTTTTTCATTATGTTTGCAAGGAACATTTTTTCAAAAAAATTTAAAACACTCAAAATAGTTACATCAATCAAGTGGAGGGGGTAAAAAAAACAGTATAGTTTTCACTTTGTTCTGGGAACTGCTGTCGGATGCGTGTAACAGCACAGGGTACAATCGTTGACTATAATGAGATATATATATTTTACACACACACACGCTGAATTAAAATCAGAATTTATTAAATCCTTTTCATTTTCACATTTTACATTTCATTTTAAACACAATGTCTAACTGTGACATAGACGATCATCAACTGAGTAAGTGTCATTTGCCTGAAAGTCCATTTCATCTCGACGTCGGTTACTTCTATGCCTGCTTCTGATATTTTTTTGAAGGACCTCCTCAGTTGAAAGCCCTGTAAGAACCATGAGTAACTGTGCTATGACTTTGTCTCCACCAAAAGAAAGACCGCGAACTGGACGTTCTTTTAAATTGAGATTCAAGCAGCCAATCAGGGTTGGCTCTACATATTTGACACATGCTTAGCAGAGGCTGTCTCTTGATATTGTACCTTAACCTTTAAAAGAAATGGTACATATATGTACCTTTTAATGCTTGGGAACATATATGTACCTTTTTGACCCTCAAAAAGGTACATACATGTACCTTGAGGTCCAATAATAAGCCCTATGGGGTATGTTAGTGTAGATTGTACCTTGGGGGACAGAAATGGACTCCTACTGTACCCCTATTTCTGACAGTGTTGGAACCCCAGGTAGGTGACTTTCCTCACCTGTTGTGCAGCTGGGTAGATCTTGTTCATGTTGAATAGAAGTATCCCCTGGAATGGCTTGGAGATGTTTACGATTCCTGTGAAATTCTCCGTGGTCAGTTGACATATTGTATGACCTTGGCTGTTCAGCTTGATGACTTATGATCCACTCCTTTTCACCATCCAGCTTTAGGCGCAGCTGGAGTCCCCAGGAGATAACGCCAATAAGGATCTAGCACCATGCCGTTGATTGAAGAAATATCTGTAAGAATCTTTGGCTTTGCGATCCTTAACTTCCACTCTTTTCAAGTCAGGCCATTCAGGGAACAAGTTACTTGACATCACTGGAATTGTAGTCCGGAGGTGCCTTCCCATGAGAAGCTGCGATGGACTACACCCTGTAGCTGCTATTGGAGTTGCCCTATACGCAAGAAGGGCCAAGAAAGGGTCATCTTGCTTTAGTATCTTCTTTGCTGTCTAAATGGCCCTCTCAGCTTCTCCATTCGATTGTGGGAAGTGTGGACTGGATGTCACGTGAACAAAACCATATTGTTCTGCAAATGTCTTAAACTCGACTGATGTAAACTGTCGAGCACTGTCAGAGCACAGCCTTTCCAGGATGCCAAAACGTACAAATATGCTCTTTAGTTTGCCAATCACTCTTCTGCTTGTCATGTACACCAAGTGGGCTATTTCAATAAATCTTGAATAATAATCAACTACAACAAGGTATTGATGACCACCTGTTTCACAGAGATCTACCCCAAGGTGTCTCTATGGGCCTGGGGGTAACTTTGTCACTAGCAATGACTCCTTGCATTGAGCGGGCTTATTAATCTGGCAAAACTGGCACTGGTTCATTTTACGTTTTAGATCAGAGCTGATACCTGGCCACCACACTGACAGGCGTGCCTGCTCATGACACTTACTAAGTCCTTGGTGGCCTTCATGAATGCGAGCAAAAACTTCATTCCTCATTTTGATTGGGATTACGATTCTTGACCCATGCAGGAGAAGCCCTGCAGACTCACTCAGAAACCCTTGTTGGCTAAAGTAGGCTTGCAGATTGACAGGCACCACTTTTATATGTTTAGGCCACCCTTGCTGGACATTTTTAAGCACGCTTTGCAACTCTTCATCTGCTTACGTAGCATCAGCTATGTGATGTAGCTTCTGGGGTGAAGGTGGCAAGTGCTCCTCGACTCCAGCTACATAGACCTCGACTTCCTCTTCGAGGTCTGACTGTTCTGAGTTGGCCAGGGGGTGTCTGGACAGTGTGTCCACTATAAGCAGAGATTTTCCTGGGGTATACACTGCCACTGGGTTAAAGCGCATCATCCTTATTAGGAGACACTGACAGCGAATGGGGACCTCGTCAAGGTTTTCCTGGTTTATCAAAGGGACTATGGTTTATGATCTGTGAGTACTTTGAAGGACTCTAAACCGCAGAGATATCATGACAACTTTTCACACGTCCAAACTGAAGCCAAACACTCTTTTTCAATTTGAGCGTAGCGCTTCTCTGTGGCTGTGAGAGTATGGGAACAGAAGGCCACTGGAAGCATCTTCCCATCATTCTCTTGAAGCAATGCCCCCCCCCCCCCCCCCCGTTCCGTAACTGCTGGCATCGACTGTGACGACTGTTGGCTTGTTCACGTTGTAATATGCCAGCACTGGGGCCACTAATAACATTTATTTCACTTTTGTGAATGCCTCCTCTTGACTCTTGTCCCACCTCCACACTGTGTCAGCTCTCAGTAGCTCATTCAATGGCTGTAAGACAGTAGCACTGTGTGGCAGGTAACGGCAAAGGTAATTAATCATACCCAGCATCTGTTTTAACTCAGTCAGATTTTGGGGTTTGCTGAGGTCCCGGATAGCACGGACCTTTTCTGGGTCGGGTCTAATGCACTCTTGACAGAGACGATGTCCCACAAAACCCAATTCCTTCTGACCAAAAATGCATTTTTCCTTCTTCAGCTTCAGTCCTGAGGCATGGATAACCTTCAGTACTTCATCAAGTCTATGGTCATGTTTTTCATGAGTACGACCATATACTAAGATGTCGTCCATATAGCAGCATACTCCCTCGACGTTCCGAAGTAGCTCACTCATGCGTTTCTAAAATATCTCTGGAGCGTTAGTTATGCCGAATGGCAAGCGACGGAAACAGTACCTCTTGAAAGGGCTTATAAAAGTAGTCAACCTCTTGCTAGCATTGTCTAACGGTATCTGCCAGAAATCGCTGGCAGCGTTGATGCTAGAAAAGACTTTCGCCCCTGCCAGTTCAGAAGTGATGTCATCCAAGGTTGGTAAACATACTTTTCACGAATGAAGGCTTTGTTTAGTCGTTTGAGGTCGACACATATTCTAATGTCTCCATTCCTTTTGGCGACGGGCACCATTGGGGCACACCATGGAGTGGGCTCAGATACCTCTTCAATCACGCTCAGCCACTCCATTCTGTCCAGTTCTTGTTTTACCTTCGTAAGCATTGGGATTGGTACTCTACAAGCTACATGAACGGTGTATGGCTCTGCTGTACTTTTAGGCATTATTTTAACTGTTTCGCATGCCATCAGTCCCAAAGAGCCAAATACATTCTCTCTTATTTCGTCTATTCTTTTTATTAGCCACATTTGAATTGCAGCACTGCATCCTAGCTTCCCAACATGGGCTCCTCTCACCACATATGCATTTATCATGTACATATTTTTTTTTTACGTTTACTTTTGTCCTCATCTGGCCCATACACTCCAGCTTGCCACCAGGACTGTTCAGCTTGACATTTGTTTTACTCAATGGTATCTTATTTTTCAGGCTTTCGTAACTTTTCTCAGATATTATGGTGGCATTTGCACCAGAATCAATTTTGAAATTGATTATTTGGCCTTCCATAAGGATGTCAACTGTCCATGGTGGAATGGGTGCATCCTTACTTTGAACAGAGCCCAAGAACATTGCTGACCCTGCATCTTCATAAGATGTTACTTCCTGTACTGTCTTAATGTGGCAGACTACAGCGAAATGGCCAATCTTTTTGCACTTTCAACATTCCGTTTTTTTTGGCAGGACAGTGCTCTCTCTGATTATGTGTTTTGTTGCATCTTGTGCATTTTTTTCTGTCACTCCATTTGTTTATATAGCCTTGTCCTTTTTTCTGTCTATCAGTGCTAATTTTCCTTCCTCTGCCAAGATTTTGTTGGGTAAATTTAACCTCTTCTAATTTACTTTTGCTTTGCTCTGCATTTTGTTTTTTAATGAGCTTGTGGCTACGTACCATTTCAATTGCTCTAGTGAGCGTCAGTGTTCCTTGAAGTTGCAGCTTTTATGACAGAGATTTGTCTCTCAATCCGATCACAATCCTGTCTCGGATATATTCATCTTTTAATTCGCCAAAATCACAATGTTCTGAGAGCTCATAAAGTCCTCTGACGAATGCTTCTACCATCTCTCCCTTTTGCTGACACTGCTGATGAAAGCGTGCGCGTTCGTATATCACGTTTTTTTCGGGGAATGAAGTGCTCATCAAACTTCTGAATCACCACTTCATAGTTATCTCTGTCATCGTCATTATCAAATGTGAACAATTTTGAACATATTCTCTGCATCCTTCCCCATGGAATAAATGAGAGCACTGACCTGCACATAGCCGTCCTCCAGTGATAATTTGGTGGCTGTTCTGTAACGCATGAACCTCTGTTTCCACTCCAGCCATTCGCTCGGCCTCTCAAACGGGAAACTTTCTGGCGGCGAAAATTTGAGCATATTCTCGACTGTGCAGCTCTTCACTTATAAGGGCAATATAGCAACTGTCTGTCAGAGTCCACTGAGCTAAAATCCCTCTTCTGACACCATGTTAGAAACCACGCTAGACTTGCACTCTGTTCTTAGATATGTTGACTGAACACTTTCGTATACGTACATACGCACATGTAATCACTAGTTGACGCTCCAACAGGGTCTTTAGGAGATATGTACTGTCTGTACACCATTAAACTGGGTTAAAACGACAGAATCTGAAGTTTAAAAAACATTCTGACATATAGACTGGTCAAAAAAACTCTGAAAATAATTTAATATCCCATAATGTTAAACTCTTTGTGTGTGATGTTTGACCTTTTGACCTTTAGTCTAAATCATTCACACAGTGTCATTCAGAATCACAATAAAAGGTCAAAAATCAAGTGTAAATGTTTCAAAATTGACATAAAATTGTTCAAAACAGTAATGCTGCAGAAGTGAGTCATACTAAGTCATCAGAACTCATTCGTTGATCTCTTCAGTCAAAACAGATGTGTCGATCCTGTACAAGGTCTCATTATCTGTGTATTGTTCTGTCATTTTTTAAAATGTAATATTTTGACATGATTATATAAAGCAGATCTGAATGCTATTGTTTAGTATTAAAAACACAATTTCCAACGTACTGGTCAGTATCTTCTCTGGTTTTCACTCCATCTCTCACACACATGTTCATGTGCAAAAAAGTTAAGACTCAGGATGTTTTTAGCTCTTCAGAGCTTCAGTTTCTTAAAGGACTGCTTATTAGCATTTGTTTTAGCAGAAGCCATTAAACCACAGTGCACTGTAAAACCCACACTGTAAAACCTGACAAGTCACAGTAACTCAAACCGTTTGAGTAAATAGATTGCCTTTACTTAAACCATGTAAGTTTTAAAACTTTGCATTTATGTAATCAAGTGATTAATTAAGTGCTGATTGAGCTTTAGTGATGAACAGCTGCTGTTAACAAACCAGCTCCACTTATTAGTAACCAGACTGACTTTATTTCTGTCAGACGTCTACAGAAGATCTTATTGAGAATTAACTAAGGTTTAGATGTTGATTTATTGTTTCATTTGAAGTAACCATGTTAGAGATCAGTGTTTGCTTTAGTTGGGCTCTTGACCCTTGACTTCTGTCTTAGATTATTATTTTTTTGGACGTTGTAACCATGTGTTTTTGAATCATGTTTGTTATAACTCAAAAAACCCAGAGAAAATATGATCAGGTATTGGTTGTTATACAGCATATTGGTGATGATAATCATCAATTATGGAGCTGTTCAGAGTTCAAAATCTTACTAAATAGGTGTTCTATAGTTAGTTCAGTTGATTACAATGAAAGCCATTCAAAAAGTCAGTGGTTCTTTCATAATCAATTAATATAAAGGACTTTCCAAACAGTTTGGTCTTCTATGGTGTCAATTAGTCACACACAGACATCAATAATCAGAATATGAACCTCAACAATGGTTACAAAAAAAAAAAAAACATGCTGCAATGCATGCTGGGTACTATTGTAGTACAAAACCCATCCATGGCTCCCAGCATGCTCTGCTGCATTGTTTTTTTTTTTTTATGGTCACCATTGTTGAGGTTCATATGCTGATTATTGATGTCTGTGTGTGACTAAGTGACACCACAGAAAACCAAACTGTTTGGAAAGTTCTTTATATTAACTGATTATCACAAAACTACTGGCTTTTAGAGTCACTTTTACTGTAATCAATCCAACTAATTACACAACACCTATTTCATCAGAAATTAGACTCACCAATAATCATCACCAATATACAGTATAACAACCAACATCTAGGTACAGGTTACATAAAAAAAAAAATGCTAACCTGAATGCACTGTAAGTTGCTTTGGATAAAAGCAGCTTCTAAGAGTGTGAGTGTGTGTATAACACCTGATGATATTTTCTCTGGGCTTTTGAGTTACAACAAATGGTTACAACAGCCAAAGAAAAAACTAAGACAGAAATCAAGGGTCAAGAGGCCAACTAAAGCAAACACTGATCTCTAACATGGTTACTTCAAATGAAAACATAAATCAACATCTAAACCTTAGTTAATTCTCAATCAGATCTTCTGTAGACGTCTGACAGAAATAAAGTCAGTCTGGTTATTAATAAGTGGAGCTGGTGATGCTGTTTGTGGGGTTGTTTAATCAGATCTTGAGAGATTTAATGTATTTTATTTCAGTTTATTTTATCTAAGGCTGTGTCTGAAGTCAGTTGTAGTTCTTGTGTTTCTCTTTTCTTCAGTAATTCTGTTTGTTAACAGCAGCTGTTCATCACTAATGCTCAATTATCACTCAATTAATCACTTAATTATTTAATTGCAATGTATATCTTCTTTCAGTGAACTCAACTGAATTAAGTTCAGAGTACTCACAACTATTAGTTTTAAAACTTAAATGGTTTAAGGCAATCGGTTTCCTCAAACGGTTTGAGTTAACATGACTTGTCAGGTTTTAGTGAGGCTGTGTCTGAAGTCAGTTGTAGTTCCTTTCTCTCTTTTCTTCAGTAATTCTGTTTGTTAACAGCAGGTGTTCATCACTAATGCTCAATTATCACTCAATTAATCACTTAATTACTTAATTTCAATGTATATATTCTTTCAGTGAACTCAACTGAATTAAGTTCAGAGTACTCATAACTGTTAAGTTTTAAAACTTAAATGGTTTAAGGCAATCGGTTTCCTCAAACGCTTTGAGTAAACCCAACTTGTCATGTTTTTAAGGATATTTGTTTACACAAAAGGTTTGAGTTACGTTACTTGTCGGGTTTTACAGTGTGTTAGTTTTAAAACTTAAATGGTTTAAGGCAATCGGTTTCCTCAAACGATTTGAGTAAACCCAACTTGTCAGGTTTTTAAGGATATCTGTTTACTCAAACGGTTTGAGTTACGTTACTTGTCGGGTTTTACAGTGTAGGTTTATTCAAACCGTTTGAGGCAACCGATTGCCTTAAACCATTTAAGTTTTAAAACTAACAGTTATGAGTACTCTGAACTTAATTCAGCTGAGTTCAGAAAAAGAAGATATACATTGCAATTAAGTAATTAAGTGATTAACTAAGTGCTGATTGAGCATTAGTGATGAACAGCTGCTGTTAACAAACAGAATCACTGAAGAAAAGAGAAACTCAAGAACTACTACAACTGACTTCAGACACAGCCTTAGATTAAATCAACTGAAATAAAATACATTAAATCTCTCAAGATCTGATTAAACAACCCCACAAACAGCATCACCAGCTCCACTTATTAATAACCAGACTGACTTTATTTCTGTCAGACGTCTACAGAAGATCTTATTGAGAATTAACTAAGGTTTAGATGTTGATTTATTGTTTCATTTGAAGTAACCATGTTAGAGATCAGTGTTTGCTTTAGTTGACCTCTTGACCCCTGATTTTTGTCTTAGTTTTTTTCTCTGGTTGTTGTATCCATATGTTTTTTAAACATATTTGTTGTAACTCAAAAGCCCAGAAGTAATATTATCAGATGTTTTATGTACACAAACACAAAAAGCTGCTTTTATCTTTTATATTAACTGATTAAGACAGAACCACAGAAAATGAAGAGAATGCATGCCCACATATGCTGAAAACCTTCTTCCTCTGTAAGAGAAATTCGGTTTATGCATTGTTAAGACTAAAGCTTGCCCATTTCAAAGATGTTTCTAAAATATCAGATTTTGGACTCCGAACAACAACCAATAACTGATAATATTTCCTCTGGGTTTTGAGGTATAACAAACATGTTTCAAAAACATATGGTTACAACAACCACAAAAAAAAAAAAACGCTGAGATAAAAGTCAAGGGTCAAGAGCCCAACTAAAGCAAACACTGATCTCTAACATGGTTACTTCAAATGAAACAATAAATCAACATCTAAACCTTAGTTAATTCTCAATAAGATCTTCTGTAGACGTCTGACAGAAATAAAGTCAGTCTGGTTATTAATAAGTGGCGCTGGTGATGCTGTTTGTGGGGTTGTTTAATCAGATCTTGAGAGATTTAATGTACCTAAGGCTGTGTCTGAAGTCAGTTGTAGTAGTTCTTGTGTTTCTCTTTTCTTCAGTGATTCTGTTTGTTAACAGCAGCTGTTCATCACTAATGCTCAATCAGCACTTAGTTAATCACTTAATTACTTGATTGCAAATCGTTTCATGTGGTGATTCAGTGACTGATGTGGCCAATGTCTGTGGTTTAGTTGGTCCGTGGAGTTTCATTATGGTCTGTAGGAAGCAGAGAAACACTTACTAAACCAAGCAATGATTATAACAGCTGAACACAATGGAGACACTTGATCAGGCCAAACATCTGTGGATCAAGACGTTCAATAAACATGTATGAAAAAATATGCTAAAATAGTCATGATGAGATAAAGATCAAACTAAGAGCAGAGTGGAATATGAAGAAATTATGAATGTTCACACATGTATTTTTGTCATTGTGTTTTTTTTTTTTTTTTCACTCCTGTGGTCAACATCTGATTAACAGTATGTTTGCAGCAGAAACACCCGCAGACATGATGAGATTAATGTTTGTCAGCTCTTAAAATACATTTTTTAAGGTTTGAATGTGTATTGACTAAAAGTGTTCTCGCTCTTGATCATCCTTCTATTTTATTTTATTTTACTTTTTGCAATAAAAGGCATAGTAGTGTCTATTGTATTTTCTTGTTAAAAGTGTGTGCTAAATGAACAATTGTAAGTTGAACAGAATAAAAAAATGCAGAGGAATTTATTTTATATTTCATAATGAAATGGAGAGGATGTCATTAGAAAGTATTGATTCTGATGGCGAGGGAGTAGGATATTCCCAGCTAACAGAATTTTGTTACAAGAACGTTCTCCAAATATTCAGTGTTTGTTCTAGGAACAATAAAAATGTCCAGTTTTCTTGATGTTAGAGGAACGTTTTTAAAAGGTATGATGTTCCACAAACGTTCTGTCAACTTAATTTTGATTTAAAATTCAACATTCTAGGAACACTGATTTGTAACATTCCAAGAACATAAAAAGATCCAGTTTCCTTAATGTTAGTATAATGTTATTTAAGGGTTAGTATGATGTTCCTGAAACATTCTTTCAATCATTCAAACACCTGCTGTGAACAAGCAGTGAAAGAAAGAGAAATAAGAACACAAACTACAACTTTCTTCAGCCACAGTCTAAGATGAACTGAAGATAAAATACTATAAATCTCTCAAGATATGATTAAACAACTCCACAAACAGCTTCAGTTATTACTACCCAGATTGACTTTATTTCTGTTAGATGTCTACAAAAGTGCTTACTGAGAATTAACAGAGGATAAGATGTTGAAGTCTTGTTTAAAATGTTTCGTTTAAAGTGGACAATGGAGATGCTTGATCAGGCCAAACATCAGTAGAAAAACAGACACGAATGTGAAAATGTGCTAGAAAAAAATGTGTGATGAGAGATAAAGAACAAACTAGAAAAAAGTAGAACACAAACTGAAGAAATGACTAATGTTCACACATTTATTTGTGCAACCAAGCTGCTGTGGTCAGTTGTTTTTCTTCTCAGCTTCTCATTTCACACTCACATTTTTTTTTCCACTCCAGTGGTCAATACCTTCCCAGAACTGATTAACAGCAGGCCTTTAACAGAAACACCGGTAGCCATGAGAAGATATGTCAACTTATAACACCTTTTTTTTTTTTTTTGTAATGCAAATTCACTAAATGCCCCAGATCATTATTTTCATCTAGTAGTTTTTTAATGGCCTGGTAGTGTCTCTATTATTATTTTTCTTCTAAATAAAAGTGTCTGCTAAGTGAATACATGTAACTAAATGCAGAAT
>JANHFF010001193.1:0-130792 GCA_024542945.1 allo-octoploid hybrid of Carassius auratus x Cyprinus carpio | reverse complement strand
AAACAACTTCAACATTGTTTTTGCAACAAACATGTATGCATTGCTGAATCAAACCTTGTAGTGACAGATGATCTTATGCTTTTTTCTGCTTATAACTCATGTTGACTTGGACATCATGAGATAGTCTTCTTTGGATTGTTGACTGACATTCAGCTATTACCAGAGTTGGGACTTTCAAGTCACAAGCAAGTCTTCAAGTCATATCCCAAGTCCTCAAAAGGTTAAAGTTAATGAGAAAATTAAGTGACTAATTAAATGATGATTGTACATTAATGATGAACACCTGCTGTTCTTGAGAATTACAGAGGATCAGATGTTGATGTTTTATTGGTTAAAGTGATGCAACCATAATGGAGATCAGCGTGTGCTTTAGTGGGGCTCTTGACCATTGACTTTTTATGTTAGATCTCTCTATGTAGCATTGCATGAGGTGCTGTAAAGCAGCGAGAAGAAATTAATCTGTATGTGATAGGTGGTCAGATTACAATCAAGTTAACATTAGCTCTATTTAAGTTTAGCATAATAAAACTACACTCTACTAAGTGCATACAAAATTTGAAAAACTATACTCTGTAGACACACACAGACATCAAGAACCAGCATATAACTCTCAACAGTGGTGACAATCAACAAAATGTTGCATGCTGGGTAAAACCTTAGTAAAAACTCCCGTCATGCACTGCAGTATGAAAAATTGTCACCACTGTTGAGGATCGTGTGATAAGTGTGTTTGTCTAAAAACCTGAACTGATTGTCTCCTTTTGTGTCTTTCAACATTTAGATTTTTTTTTTTACTTCAGTTCAGTAATAGCTGAGTGTCAGTCTACTATCCAAAAATAAACACAATTTCATGGTGTTCAGTCATCATGAGTTATAAGCAGAAAACACATAAGATCATCTGTTACTGCAAGGTTCGACTCAGCAATGCATACATGTTTGTTGCAAAAACAATATTGCAATTGTTTTGAATCAAACTGGTTTGAATTAGTAAAAGGGTCAAGACTACTTAAAGCAAACCTTGACCACAATTATGGTGACATAGTGTTTGTTTTTTTTTCGTTTACTTTTTTTGCAGTTGAAGGCTGTGGCTAAATTCAGTTGTAGTTCTTGTGTTTCTCTTTACTTCAGTGATGTTGATTGTTGACAGCAGATGTTCATCACTAATGCACAATCATCATTTAATTAGTCACTTAATTATCTCTTTAGCTTTAACCCTTTGAGGACTTGAATATGACTTCAAGACTTGCTTGTGACTTGAAAGTCCCACCTCTGATAGACGGAGCCGTAGATCGCTGACAAGCCACGCCATATCGCGTTCATTATCGCCTGCGATAAGATAATGAACGCGATATGGCGCAAGTATCCCAGAGTGCAGTCTGGACGATGGGGCGGGGCGACACGTTGGGGCGGAGCGACACGTGTCGCCCCGCCCACCTCAGCGGTTATTGGTTTATGATTAAGATGAGCTTATTGGTGTACAGATAAGTGACGATTTTACAGTTTATTGGGATAGAGAATTATGACGCTATTAGCAGGATTGGAATGCGGAAGTAGACACTAAGATGAATAAACTTTTAATATAAATTAAAAAGTGAATATACATGTTGTGTTTTTGCATTTATTGTTGCATTTCCACAACATCCCGTATAAATACAAAGAGTTTTGGATTACGACGAACAGAATAAAAATAAATGGTCTACTCCCTCAATGGCTGTAGTGTAGACGCTACCTCGGCATTACTCGCTTGTTTGAAAATGACACGGCAATATTATGCGAAGCATGGTTATGTAGATAGTCATGGAGTACCTTGATTTATATATTCAAATAATATATACATACATATATGTGTGTGTGTGTGTGTGTGTATATATATATATATATATATATGTGTGTGTCGTGTGTGTAACAAATTGTAACCAGTCTCTGAACGTCACCAATAATATTCTGAACATTCCCTTGGCCCCTACGAAAATTTACTATGGTTCTGCTACAGTAACTATAGTAAAACTATGGTGTTTTTATAATTACAGCTCACAGTAATTAATGTGCCAAAAATATTTTTACTACAATAAATCCATGGTTACTTTTTGCAAGGAAGGAACTATACAGGTTCTAAAGAACTTGCCCAAAAACACTTGTTACTTTCTGTTATTTGTTTTCTGAACTGCACTACTGAAAACCTCATTAATCCTCACAATCCTGTCACAACTAAACTAAGAATCCATTATGAGCAATGCATAGCAAATCGTGTTATCATCAAATATGAGAAACCTTAAAGAATGATAGACTGATGTAAATGACTGAAACCTGTTGTCATGCACGTGTTTTCCATAGCTTTTTTATTAAAACATTATACAGTGCAAAGTTTAATTTTAAATTACATCAATTAATAATCAAAACCAGTTGATCTCAGCCCATTCTCTATTTCCCTTCAATGAACTTAACACACAAATGTGTTTCATGCCGCAAAAAAAAAAAAAAAACAGTCCTTGGAACAAAATCCTGTGTAAACAAAAGCCCAGAAGATCACCACGCCGGTCTCTTCCCTGTACCCAGTGGGTTAAACTTGAAAAGGGCTCTGCACTGCAAGCGTTCCCTGATGCTGTACATCCGTCTGAACTCGTTCCTGTCAGGAGACAGGAGGACAATTCTTCCAGTTGGCCACAACTTATAGTGTAAAGACAAAATACATGAAAGATAATAATAATAATACAAAAAAAGTTTAACAGCCTTCTACTACAAAATTCAATTGGAGAATGAGCATTAAACGGGGAAATCTTACTCTCTAGCCAGGCAAACTGTGCCGCTTTCCGAAAAACTTCGGAGCACAACCCTAAACCATCTGCAAACCAGAGAAAGTGTCAAATATGCAGAGTCACCCGCCGACAAAATAACTTCCCTGAGGATTTCCAGTGGAAGCTGTTGAATCAAAAACATACATAGGTTTATTTATATATGTATATAAAAGTTATTAAACATTATATAAACACTGAATACAGACAACCGTGCTTTAAACAAACTCTCATTAAAAACTCTATAGATTGTCACAACTGCATACTCATTCTTTTATAATAACACTAATAAAATGTTAATATATACAGTACTGTGCAGAAGTATTAGTGTTAGTATTTTCACATTGAAAAACTGTTTTAAGCCAATTATTTATATCTTTTGCTGTTGTGTGTCAGTAGGATATATTAGTTTACATTTCCACACATTCATTTTGCCATTAATTGTAATAATCCAGTGAGATATTTGTATATATTTGTATGCATGATCCACATGAAGATCTTTTACATTGAATATAAATATTTCTATCTTATATGGTGAACAAAATCCACATTAGATCGCAAACAGAAGTTATTTAAAAAACTTGCTGCTGTCTGAAAATGAATTAAACTGAAATGTTTTTAAATGTCTTTGATGCTGATGTTAACTGATAGTTATATATTAAATAATCCACAGTATTGACCAATATAGTACTTGTACATAATACCAATTTCACATCTGAACAACTATGTAGCTGTAATAACTAAAATACCTCTGCATGTACACACATATGTAATTATTAGTTGTTAATGAATGTATGTGCACAAATAACCTGCTTTGCTGGACTCTGCCTGAAGACATGGTGAATGGTAAAGTTCCTCCCCTCAGTGGTTGAGCTCTAAAAGAACAAATGTCAAGAGGTAGGTATATTGCTAGATATAGTACAGAGTAATGTTTCATGTAGCAACATTCAAACAGCTACATACATTTGCGGAGTAAAGCTGTCCAGGAGAACAGAACACCACCACCTCCTGATCATGTCATCCTGAAAAATAATAATAATAATATACACACAAAAATCATGCATGTCTGTTCAAATAACTTGACAAATGTGATGCCATACCTCTGTAAAATCGAACCTATGAACTAATGCCATGTACAGAGTGTACTGTTACAATCCACAAAGAACAATAAAATGAGCAATTTATAACAATTATTAACAATAATTATTCAAATTGAACGTACCATGGATAAATAAATGATCGAACATCGCATTTCATATTATAAGATATTTACACAACCACTTTTACTCACCTCAAGCAATCAACGGAATAGCGTTATTACTCTGCTGCTGTAGTTGCCACCGTTCTGTTTGTTTCAACGCAAACTGCCCCCTGCTGGTTCGGAGGAAAATGTCAAAGGCGGGGAAAACAAATATGGGCGGGGCGACACGTGTCGCTCCGCCTCGAAGTGTCGCCCCGCCCCATCGTCCAGACTGCACTCTGGGGTTACTCATATGGCGTGGCTTGTCAGCGATCTACGGCTCTGTCTATTAAATGCCACTCCAATTATAAGCAGGTGATGGAGATTTTAGCGGTGATCACGGAAGCAGCTTTATAGATGCGCATGATCATATCGTTAGATATATCGCCCAGCCCTAGTTAGGAGTCAAACTCTCTAACCACTAGGCCACAACTTTATATTAATCAAGTCGTCTAAATATATAAAAGACCATACCATGGGTCAAATAACTTTTTTTTTTTTTATATTGAATGTTTGTGTCCAAAGCACAAGGACATACCAAGTCTTGTATATTAACTTCTTTACTCAATGCATTTTAGACTGAACTCAACACATGGTACATAATGCATGTTAAATAAATCCAGTGTTAATTATAGCTTCATACGTTAGCAGTCTTGTGGCATGAAGTCACATGTATTTAACATTTTTGTTTGTTTTTAAAGGAACTATTATGTGAAAATGAGTATATTGCGTATTTTAACATCAACCTAATCCACTGGGCAAAGTTATGTCCAGTGGACATCTTTTTAGGTCTTTGCAGACGTTGAAAAGATGTCCACTGAGGAGACAAAATGTTTTTATGACGTCTTTTTTTTTAATGTTTTTTATGTCTTCTGTACGTCCGATATAGACATTCACAGATCATCCTTACAAGGTTCTGTGACTTTATTTCTGTCAGACATCTAGAGAAGCTCTTATTGAGAATTAACAGAAGTTTAAATGTTGATACTTGATTCATTTGAAGTCACCATTGTGGTGGAAAGTGTTTGGTTTAGTTGGGATCTTGGTCCAGCTACTTCTTGTGTTAGCTTGTTTCTTGCTGCTGTAACAGTGTATTTTAAAACACTGTTTTTGTGGCAAAGAAAACAGTGTATTTTAAAACACTGTTTTTGTGGCAAAGAAAGACACAGTTTAAATGAGCTCAGGTGTTATCAGCTCTTTCATGATGATGAAAAAGTCATTACATATAGTGATGTGTCGTTCGTGAACGAATCGTTCTTTTTGAACGAATCTTTTAGGTGAACGAATCGTTCTCGTTCACGTAATCCACTGACTCATATTTCTCGTTCAGTGAAGTTCCTCCCTCCACAGCAGCGCGGCGCTATAAGCAGCGCATGCGCAGCTCAGTGAACCGGGTAACAACTGTTTCATCCTGTCAAAGAATTACTCAACCTCGAGCCAATAGCCTTCGAGTATGAGATGTGACAGAGTATTTGATTTGTTGAATGTAGTGAACGAATACGCCCTTCAATGAACGAGTTTCATATGAGTCTGAACTAGATCTAGAGAGCTTATCGTTCGTGAACGAAATGACTGAACTGGTACCCATGTCGTTCGTGAATGAGTTGAATGAGCTGATACATAGCGTTCGTGAATGAAATGACTGAACTGGCACACATGTCGTTCGTGCACGAGTTGAATGATACATCTCGTTCGTGAATGAAATGACTGACCTGATGGTCAGGGTATATTCTGGCAAACAGTTTACCAATCACGTTTCTCAATCGGCAAAGCACATGTCGTTCGTGCACGAGTTGAATGATTTAGTAAATCTCGTTCGTGAATGAAATGACTGAACTGGCACACATGTCATTCGTGAACGAGCTGAATGAACAGATACATATGTCGTTCGTGAATGAAATGAACTGGTACATAGCTTATCTCGTTCGTGAACGAAATGAATGATAGTAAACCGGGTCAGTCTGCCATTTAGCATGTCAATCTCGCAAAAATGCAAAGCGCAGTTATGGGTACTGTACTGTGCACACCCAGGTAGCAAACAGACGTTGGCCCAACGTTGGCCCAACGACTGTTGTTGTGTTGGGCCAACGTTGGGTGCTGACGTTGGCCCAACGTAATTTTGTCCGTTGGGCCAACGTTGGGCCAACCATATTATTGGATGGCCAGCAGACCTTCTGCCAACCTAAAAATACCTTACCAACCTTCTGCCAACTTAAAAACCACTAAAACAACATTGGGCCAACGTTGGGCCAACGTTGGGCCAACCATGTCATTGGACAGCCAGCAGACCTAACAAATTTAAAAATATAGCCTATTTTAACCATCTGCCAACTTCATTAATAGTAAATCTGCAAACTTATAAATAAATAGGCTTTACCTACCTTACACTCAAATTTTAAGATTGTGACATGGCCTATTCACTGTTGAATTGCATTTAGAGACGGCACAACATACAAACTGAATTGGTTATAAAAATGAATTTATTGGTAACAAAATTAACTTATTGCAGTTTAATGAGAAAATGTGCAGACTCTCTTCCGGATTCTGCAGAGTTTTTTGAAGCAAATTAGAGATTGTGTGTGGCTCTGATGATTTAGACGGAGCGGAGGAGAAGTAGCAGCATACTCCTGTAAAAAAACAACATACAAACAACTTTTTAGAACATTTAAGATTTGTCGTTCTATTTTAACTACACAACCCAAAACAGAAAAAAAAAAATTTCATCATGTTGGGGTAGCAAATTTTATATACATCTTAATGCAGTGTACGCCTAGTAAAGATGAAATACACCTCTGTTTAGTGGTGGGGTTAGACAGGGGAAGAAAAAACAATCATTGGAAGACACTTACATTCACTTTCACAGCTGCTGGAATCTGCTTGAGGCTTCTGCTTTTCTGTGTTAAAGAAAAAAATATAGTAATTATCAAAATGTAAATTTACTTATATATTAATATATATATATATATATATATATATATATATATATATATATATATATATATATATATATATATATATATATATATATATATATATATAATAATTTCTAACATATTTGATCAGACATAAAAGGGCTTGTGTACCTTTTTCTGTCGCTCTTTTTTTTCTTCCTCCATTTCGGTCTCCACTATACTTCAGCCAGGTTTTTATTTTTTCCTCGGCTTCCACCACTTTTGCTCCTTGTTTTTTGGCTGCATCTGTCAGCATGAAATTAAAAAAGAAAATTAAACAGAGAAAGGGTTAGCAGATAGATCATATCTGAGGTGTATTTTGTAGAGTTCTGTATGATTAATGGATTAATTGGCATTCTTTCATTGACTTGCATTGTATTTTATTCAATGACACATTATGTGAGACTGTAAGGGGTTGTTTCCTGGTTTGCTATTTCAAAGTTATGTCTAAGTTTTGAACGTTTGAATGTTTTTTTTAAAACATATCACCTATAACAACTTTTGCTAGCAAGAGTGTAGAAAATGGGCTCTTCTGTCCTCTCCCTTGCCAATTAAAATTGTTGGCCAACTCATTGGTTATTATTTCCCTCATGACTCTGTGGACAATGTCTTTGGCAGATGTTCCACCCAAGCTGGTAAGATATCTTGTCTATGAAAAAAAATCATGTGTTAAGCAGCAGTAAATCTAGATCTCTCTCTACGTATGTTAGTATTCTTTTAAGTGAAGTAACAGAACATCATTAGAATTTACTAAAGAACGTTGTGTGTCTCTGTTTGACAGCCTATCCTCCAGATCTTTTATGCCTGTCATGCTCCTTAATGGAAACTGAAACTCCTCATTTACAACTTCAGCTGCATTCTCTCTTCGCATAATGGCCTGAAGGAGGAGCGTATTCTGCCTGACTTGACCCTTTATCTCTTCCAGCATCTGGTAGAGCCGGAGTTCTCTTTCTGAATCAGACAAACATACGATGCATCATTATAACTAGAATTGAACATATAAAGAGAGAGTCTGCATCTCTTCTTTAGTTGTCTATCATAACTTTTACAGCCTTTTGTTGAATCTATCTTTTTTTTTTTTAGACGTATTGCTGGCATTAAATTCAAAATGTGCTTACAATTCCCATAAAATAGTAAAATTTGACATTTTCAACATTTGATATGTTGTCTATGTGTTTTTTTCAGCTCATTGATATTAAGGCTAATTTTTAAAAGCAGGGCTTAAAAGGTTTATCATTTGAAAATAGTACAACTTAGCCAGGCGAAGTTGGTTTTATTCTCATTTTTGGTTACATACATTTTATTTTGTTCCTTGAACAGTTTCTAATCCATGTTATAGACTAAAAAGGAAATTACTAAAAACTCCTTTAAAATCCTATTTTAAAAGGTTTGGAATAATTCTACGTACCATCTTGTCTTGGTTCAGGGACTGTCATAGCAGGTGCTGATGGTGCAAATGGTGGTATGGCTGGCAATTTCAGTCTTTTGGCTCCATTACTGCAGAAGTTTTTTTTTTTTGGTCTTTCCATTGTCTCTGCATATGGAACAGTAAGAGATAGAATCCGTACAATGTATAATACATTGCCAAACATCACAACATTTACTTCCGTCCAGAGTTCTTCCGTCCTGCGATCTTATACAACAGGAAAGTGACCAATGCTCAAAAGTTCCTTTCAACATATCGTCCCCTTGGAATTAAATATAGTTTACTACAACTCAATTTTGACAGAAATGTCAGATATAACCTTGTACTGTAATTTCCCAACTATTAGCTGCAGTTTATACATTTATTTTGCTAAATTTCTTCAGGTTAATACACGAGAGCGGTTAATATGGTATTAATGTTTTTTTTTAGCTTGCATAAAACACTCTCCTGTGGCTTATTCACAGGAAATTAATTTAATTAATTCTAAGGGGACCATATTCCCAAGTCTTGGATTTAAGGAATCTGTGGTGACCAGCTATGTTGGGAAATGATGCAATGACTACTGTATGTTTTCGTCTGTACCTGTGTGGAGCCAGCTTGTTGAGGCCTGCACTGGAGGTCTTCCTGATGTAAATCCATTTACATATTTTGATGATGGTCTGTTGGACACATTAAGAGTAATCAATTTTTTAAAAGCGCAGTGCATAGAAGCAGTAGGCTATAAAAGGAGAACAGAGGAAACATACACTCTTTTCCGTACACTGTCCTCATCTGTAGACTCCAAACTGTTGCCTTTACAAAACTTCACCAGCTTTCTTCTGGCTTTTTCATAGGAATCTAAACATAGAAACAAACAACATCACTAAGCCTATTATCTGAACATTTGAAAAGAATTGCTTGGCATAACTCACAAGGAGCATCTTTTAATTTTCGAATAGTTATTTCTCTATATTTCTCAGTATTAATTAATAATTAATTCCTTAAAGACTTACCATACTCAGCCACCCATTCAGTTATATATTCGTTCCATTCTTCATCAGGAGTTTCATTTTTTTCAACCGCTTTTCTACATTTTGTACTATTATATGGGGGCCAAAAGGAAATTTTTTTGTCGATGCTCAGCCAGTCACTTGGTATCACCTCTGTCTCATTCTTTTCAGTAAAAACAACTATAGAATACATCTATAAAAAAAATATATATATATATATATATGTAGTGTTACAAACTATATACATTTATTGAAGCTCTATTACTTACCCAGTGGAAATCTATCTAAACCAAAATATTTCCTAGTCTTATTGTTACTATTCTTTATGATTGGTAGGTTCTGTACATTTGTCAGATACAGAAGGGGGGGGGGGGATTGGGGAAATCAAGCAGTATGCAGTAAAGGATATGCCACAAACCCATCCTTATACTGTAAAAGAAGGACTTTTGAAACAGTCTGTGTAGGGACAATAGTCAATGACTGCCCAGGTTGTTTCACAAAGGATATATCAAGAATTGATGAATCAATGGGATAGGTGAAAAAAGATGACTTGTTTTGGAATTTAAGACAGACTAGATGCGATGCTTCCTTGTCTTTTAAAATGTTTTTCACTATATAAATATCTCCCTTGAAAAGAATATAGTTGTCTCCCTCTGATAAACTAATTAAAGTTCCACCATTTACATATTTCTTATACTGTGTAAACTGCTGAGATGTCACATTGTATGGAAAAGGCCCATTCTTATGTTCCTGGTAAAAACCATCCTTGCACACCCTTATTTTAGTTCTGACACTTGCTTTTTCTGACAATCTCCTGATGATCTGTTGAAGGGGCTGGGTAGGGGTCCTTATCATTTTTTTTAATGTGTAGAGGAAGTTCTCAAATGGGAAAGCTGCGAAATTATGCAGCACACCAAACTGCCTTGCATCATTGGCAAGATGTATCAGCCCGTGTATGTTATACACAACGTAATTACCATAAACAGACTGAAAATGCTCGACAAAGGTGATCAGTAACTTTTCAGCAAAATCACAGTACTGGAGAAACAGTGAGGGGCAGCATAATATTCGAATGGCTACATGCAGAAGCATAAAATTGTGGTATAGAACATTCGGCAGATGGTCTTTCAGTGCTACTGGACCAGTGTACAGGAGAAAAGTTCTGAACTCTGTTGCTTTCCACCTATCTACCTCAACAAGGGATCTCCCTTTCCGTGCAAACTCTCTGGGGAGTCTCATGGCAAAGGACATAAGCACTGCAGAAATTTGGCCTATCTGATGAGCACCTAAACGAGATGGAAGTGGTCCCCTCATCCAAAACCCTATCAACTTTCTCACAACCCCAAGAAAAACCAGGTGCATAACATCTAATGGAAATTGGGAGACCATACCAATTCCAACCCTTGTCAACACACTGGTCCCTTTATGGTGAAACTCATCGTCTTTATTAATAAAAGACATATCTGTCCGTAAAGGTGAATCGACTTCAGGAAAAGTCATGCGATTTTCTGCCCATGTTCCCTCCTGTGTGCATTTTTCACAGCCGTGGTATGCATTGTGGCCTTTAATGTTTTTTACGAAAGCCCTCGCACTTGCATCGCAAACAAAATTTGAAATTTTAATGTCTACACATTTGCCAAGTACATCCACACCCTCTAATTTAAGCTTTCCATATTCATTCACAAATGATTCTAGGAACAGATTGACATTCTCTGGTTTTTTAGATCCAAGATATAAAGCGATGACGAATGGTTGCTTTGTTTTGTCTTCCTCTACCAATCCTAGAATGGGCCAGAACTGCTTATTGCTGCTTTTGAACAAAGGTAGTCCATCAATATTCACTTGTAAATGAATGGCCTTTGGGAGAGGGTCAGTCTGGTTTAACACATGCCTAATGCCTTTCTCAACTCCAAAATAATGCATGGTGCCACCAGCCATCTGCTGGACCTCATAATTAGTTGGAGTGCCTAAAAGAGTGCGGGCATCCTTTGGGAGATATGGATGATGTTTTCTCAGGATGCCCAACAGCCCATTTAGATGGCATTGTGGTATTTGGCTGTCTATTGCCCAGTCTCTGAGCTCCTCCCCAAGACACTCTGCAGCCTCAACAAATTCATCATCACTTGAGTCAGTGTCTGTCAGAGCATTTGACCAAAATCCATCAATCACGTGATCGTCAACATTAAACGCAGTCTCTAACTCATCTGATTCATAGGACACAGGCCAATCAGATGCAGCATCTGACCACACATCATCAGCAGGGGCGTTTTTTTCCAGGCATATGTTTACGTCAGCTGCGTCAGATTCAGTATTGACGTAAACCTCACTAAGAATATTGTAAGCCCTCCGCTTTGCCTGACGTTTAAGTGTTCTGTCTGAATAAATGTTGTTTGCAGACATAGTATGCTGCCAAACAAAAATTTACGTTAATTACAGTTACTATAGTATACAGCTGATTTCGCGTCTGTTTCATCTAGATTACGAAAGCTACAATGTTAGAATCTAGCAGGCTGACGGCTGGCTAAATTATAAGGCTACATTTACATCAGATTGCTAACGTGAAGCCATCACAATGCGTCACTAGATAATAGACTGATTATATATTAAAACAATGTATTGAATCGAGCAGATTACCTTGGACTGGCTGAGTTAACGGCTGCAGTGAAGTCTAGAAGAAGGCCAACGGTTAAAAGATAACGGAAAATAACGATAATTCTAAATCACGCGCTCACTGTTCTCTTGAATGAGCTCGCGCATCAGCTCTTCTAGTGCGCGCGCGGCCGGAGCGCTCTCTGCTGCGCGAGGCCAAGCGCACTAGCGCAACATCTGTCCCTCACCGAGATGAAGAGCGATTTTTACTGTTTTTATTTTATGTAACCGTCTCTTGTAATACGATGTCCTGTCATTTCTTTGTAATCTTTAATAAATACATTGTTCTGATTTCACATTTGATGCATTTTATTGCTTGGAAACAACGTCATAAAAAGGAGCTAGACACTCTTTTCCCCATGTTTACTGGGAAGAATAAACATGAAATGCTGCATATATGTGGGGGCCCTTGCCGCTGACCATATCAACGTTGGCCCAACGGTGTATTTCTGTCCGATAGGTTGGGCCAACGTAACCAACCCATATTGACGTTGGCCCAACGTCTGTTTGCTACCTGGGCATACGCTTGTTTTGATATTTAGCAACTCCACGTTTAATCCACGATTGATGAATGTGAATATATAATATACAAACTGTCTGACCAAACAATTAAAATGCTATTTAGGCAAGAAAACCTTGTGCTTTGTTCATCTGAACAACTTAATTAGACTTTATATATTGAATGCGATTATACACACATTTTAATAAAGCCAGATCAGTTTTTGCAACAAGTGAATACGTTCGTTGACTTAAGACATAACAACATAATACACTTTTTTTTTGCCATCTGCTGGCTTATTTTGTGTAATACGAAGAAATGGTCACTGAACGAATCAGTGAACGATTCTGAACGAATCATTTTGGTGAACGAACTGAAAATGAACGAATCACTAGAAAGAATCATAATTTCCACCACTAATTACATACTAAGTTTTTTTGTTTGATATTATTAACAGGCACCAGGAGCAAAATACTCATCTAGAAGATGGTCAAAATCAATGCTTTTGAATTAATTTGAGACAAAGGATCATGTACTCACACACACAGACTTCTAGATTTAGCATATGCATCACAACAACGGTGACAAACAAAAGAGCTCCATAGCACAAACTCATCCTTATTCTCCAGCCTTTTATGTTCTGATTGTCACCATTGATGTGATGCATATCTAAAATCTTGATGTCTGTTTGTGACGACATGATCGGTTTTCTAAAAATAATTTTTTCGACAAGGTTTCGATCCATAAAAAACAAATCCACAGTCGCAACAATACATTACATCTTATTTCGCTATAATTTGTCACCATTACAAGCAAGATGTGTAGTGTACGCTTGATTTCAACTCTCTCTTCCACAATAAGAGTGTTTCATAACACACATTTGCAACAGCAAGAGACAAGCTTACACCAACAAAGAGCTGATAACACCTGAGCTTTCTTAAATTTTGTCTTTCTTCACCACAAAAACAGTGTTTTAAAATACACTGTTACAGTAGCAAGAAACGAGCTAACACAAGAAGTAGCTGGACCAAGATCCCAACTAAACTAAACACTTTCCACCACAATGGTGACTTCAAATGAATCAAGTATCAACATTTAAACTTCTGTTAATTCTCAATAAGAGCTTCTCTAGATGGCTGACAGAAATAAAGTCACAAAACCTTGTAAGGAGGATCTGTGAACGTCTATATCGGACGTACAGAAGACATAAAAAACATAAAAAATAGACGTCATAAAAACATTTTGTCTCCTCAGTGGACATCATTTCAACGTCTGCAAAGACATAAAAAGACGTTCACTGGATGTAACTTTGCCCAGTGGATTAGGTTGATGTTAAAATACGCAATATAGTAATTTTCATGTAATAGTTCCTTTAAAAACAAACAAAAATGTTAAATACATGTGACTTCATGCCACAAGACTGCTAACGTATGAAGGTATAATTAACACTGGATTTATTTAACATGCATTATGTACCATGTGTTGAGTTCAGTGTAAAATGCATTGAGTAAAGAAATTAATATACAAGACTTGGTATGTCCTTGTGCTTTGGACACAAACTTTCAATAATAAAAAAAGTTCTTTGATCTGTGGTATGGTCTTTTATATATTTAGACGACTTGAATAATATAAAGTTGTGGCCTAGTGGTTCGAGAGTTTGACTCCTAACCCTAGGGTTGTGAGTTCGAAACTCAGGCTGGCAATACCACCACTGAGGTGCCCTTGAGCATGGCACTGAACCACCAACTGCTCCCCGGGTGCTGCAGCATAAATGATGATGTGTGTGCACGATGGGTGAAATGTAGAGCATCAATTCTGAGTATAAGTCTCCATACTTGGCTGAATGTCATGTCACTTTTTTTCACTTTAAAATTGTGTATGCTTATAGATAATAGGCCTTGTGTTCAGTAAACAAAATATATTTTGTTTGATATTTTTAAGGTTAACATGACTATTTATGTTGTGACAACTTATTATTATTATTATTATTTTAAGTTGGGTGGACTTTAGTCCCGTTTGTTAAGTTTACTCAAAAAAGCGCTTGCGATAAGTTGCCTTATTTTTTTTAAGTTGATGCAACTTTTTTTTTTTTTTACAGTGTATATATTATTATATTATAACTTTTTTTTTTTTTACTGCAAATATCTATAAAAAGCTATGGAAAGTTGCATTTTTTACATAAAATTACTGTATAATTGACAAATATATTTGTTTTTTTTCTACCATGATTTTGGTAAAAAAATATGTTGTCTACTGTAAAATTTAGGGTTACAAAACCAGTATACCGCATTGTCTTTTACAGATTCCACATTTTTTTCACGGTATATTCCTGGCAACCACAGCTGCCGGTATTTTACCGTAAATTTGACAGTTTTTTACTTCAGGCCTAACTTTTAATCTGTATATCTGTAGGGAAGTTTGAACTATTGGGCTGATCAGGAGATTGTGCTCGCCCCAGGGTGTCAGTAAAAACACGGCACAGGATTCAGAACATTCTGACTTTACTGTAGTAAACGTGTGTGTGTGTGGTCTGTAATAAACAAATAGATAACATATTACAATAATATAATGACAACATATATACATGATATTCACAACTAATACAATTCCTAGTTAACTGCAATACTTACATTGCCCTCTAGATGGCGTGTATAACATTCAGCATGTATAACAGTAATTTGCAAATTCTCCGTGTCAGTTATAAAGTGATGAGAGTTCGGTAAAACTGGCAAGATATTCACAGATTCGACTTTTCCGGATCAATAACTCGCGAGCAAAACGTTTTTGGAACATGAATTATGCCTCTTTTTACTCGTAGTGATGTAGTAAACGAGCTACAAGCGAGTTTGCCTGAAAACAAGCTTTCCTCCGCTCTGTACAAAATACGTTGATCTCAATGCCTAAGGGACCGTCTGCAAAGTGCGAAACGCGAAAAAGGTTACTAATAAAATACTCAATAACTTCAGAGTAACACACTGTAGTGTCACCAAATTCAGTTCACACATCACTGCTCTCCTGCTGCTTATACTACAATGTTGGTTTTAAAAATAGTTGCTTTTGCACAATTTTTATGTTTTTTTTTTTATTATGAAAACGTTAATAACGTTACTGTAACACACTGTACTTTCACCAAATTCAGTTCACACATCACTGCTCTCCTACTGGTTAAACTACAACACTTATATTGAAAATAGTTGCTTTTGCACCATTTTTATGATTTTTTTATTATGAAAAACAGTTAATAACTTTACTGTAACACACTGTACTTTCACCAAATTCAGTTCACACATCACTGCTCTCCTGCTGGTTATACTACAACTTTCATTTTGTAAGTAATTGCTTTTGCAAATATTTTATGATTTTTTTATTATTAAAAATAAATAATAAATTCACCGTTATTGAACATAATACTTAATAACTTTAATGTAACACACTGTACATTCCTCAAATCCAGTTCACACATCACTGCACTCCTGCTGGTTATACTACAACTTTCATTTTGCAAGTAATTCCTTTGGCACATTATTTAGAATTTTTTTATCATGAAAAATTGTTAATTACTTCACAGTTATTGGACATAATAGTAATAACTTTACTGTAACACACTGTACTTCCACCAAATTCAGTTTACACATCACTGCTCTCCTGCTGGTTATACTTCAACATTTATTTTGAAAATAATTGCTTTTGCATATTTTTTTATGATTGTTCATTATGGAAAATAGGTAATAACTTTGTAACTACATAACTTCACGATGTAATAAAATTACTTAATTTATGGACTTTGTTTCTGCACAATACAAACATGTATCTCAACTCTAGATACCTAATGCAGTTTACTTTTTAGTTAACTGTAGAATTTAATAGCACATAATGAAAATAAGAATACTTCACACAAATGATGTTGTTACCCACCTAACATACTAGATACTCTCACAGTGTCATAAAGTTTGGACTGTTTTGTTTCTGCACCTTTTCCTGCCTGTGTTAATGGCCATGGTCACTGATTTTATGTCATTTCATTAAGCTGTGTTGCCACTAATCTCCTAGTTTGCACTGTGTATTTCAATTCCTCTGTTTCAGTTCATAACTCCGGTCTCATCTAGATTACGTCTGTGCTGTACTACTGTGTTTGGATTGCCTGTGTGTTGGATTAAAAAACTTTTGAAACATGCATATTTGTATATTTAGCACATTGTGACTGTAACAACCATAGCTTTTTGCACAAAAATAATTTTTCTTCTATGTTTTTTACATTTCTACATTTCTCTCCCTTTGCAGTCTTGAGCAGATAATGATTGGAAGTGTAAATCGTTGTATCTGCTTCTATAATAAAATTTAAAACAACAAAAATACAGGTAGTGTAAACTCAAACGGATTAAGTAAACAGATTTATCATGATTAAATTAAGTTGTGGCAACATCATAAAATAATTGTGTTGTATGACCATCTTGTATTTATTTACATGGAACTGTATAAGTTCTACAATAACAGCACACTCTATCTGTTTCTCTCTCTCTCTCTGTATATATATATATATGTGTGTGTGTGTGTGTGTATGTGTGTGTGTCTGTGTGTTATCCTGTTATGTTTGTACTGTTGTGCGTGATATTCCATTTTGCATTGCCTTTGTCTCTACTTTTTCAACACTGGAAGCACCTGTCACCAAGACAAATTTCTTATGTGTGCATTGTAAATATTCTTGCCAATAAAGCTCATTTTGATTTTGCACAAGAGGCTAAATTAAATAATTAAATTTGAAATAATTTTTTTGAGTCCATGGTTACTTTTTAAGACATTGTTTAGTTTTTTTCCATTTTTAACAAATATTTGTATTCATGTTTTTGTCTGTCAAGACAACCATGTTTTATTTATTTATTTTTTTAATTAAAATAATTTTATTCATTCATTTATTAATACACTCATTGATTCATTTATTCGGTTATTGTTTTTGTAATTGTATGCACTCAAATAATTTTTGAGAAAATCTGTATTATTGTTTGGAGAGAAAGATACAGTCACTAAAAAACGTTTCCAAAAAAAAAACAAACATTATAATTGTAAGGAGCACCTCACATGACATGCAAGAAAAATAAATAAATCGTGCTCATGATTTATTATTTCGTTTCCTCGATTTAATAAAGTGTGCACGATTTATTATTTCATTTCCTCGATTGAATAAAGTGCGCACGATTTACTAGGTCGTTCTCTCGATTCATAAATCGTGTACACGATTTAACAAATGGAGGGAATGAATTAGTAAATGGTGAGGACAATTTATAAATTCGAGGGAATGAAATATTAAATCGTGCGCACTATTTAGCCTAATATTTTCCTGCATGCCATGTGAAGGGCTCCTATAATTGGAATGTTGTTACATGATGAAATAGGCCTACCTTAATTATTTATTTCGGTAATGTCCATTCTGAGCAAACTCTTTTTTTTATGAAAATATATGAAGACAAAATTTTTTTTAAGGTATTTAAAATAGACTTAACTGTAACTATTGTAGTAGCCAATCAGGAGCAACTTTCAATTAATCTCTACCTGCATCATTGCACATAGAGACGAAGGTTGCAAATCATAAAAATTGTGCAAAAGCAATGTGGTAGTATAACCTGCAGGAGAGCAGTGATGTGTGAACTTAATTTGGTTAAACTACAGTACATTACAGTAACTTATTTTAATAATAAGAAATATAATAAGAAATATCATAAAAAATGTGCCAGCACAAATATTTTCAATATGAGTGTTGTAGTATAACCAGCAGGAGAGCAGTGATGTGTGAACTGATTTTAATGAAATTACAGTGTGTAACAGAAAAGTAATTAACTATTTTTCTAAATATATAATCATAACAAATGTACGAAAGCAATTACATTCAAAATGAACATTGTAGTATAACCAGCAGGAGAGCAGTGATGTGTGAACTGAATTTGGTGAAAGTACAGTCTGTTACAGTAAAGTTATTAAGTATTATGTTCAATAACGGTGACGTTATTAACTATTTTTCATAATAAAAAAATCCAAAAAAATATGCAAAAGCAATTAATTTCAAAATGAGTGTTGTAGGATAACCAGCAGGAGAGCAGTGATGTGTGAACTGAATTTGGTGAAAGTACAGTGTGTTACAGTAAAGTTATTCACTGTTATGTTCAATAATGGTGACGTTATTAACTATTTTTCATAATAAAAAAATATAAAAAATGTGCCAAAGCAATTACTTTTAAAATCAAAGTTGTAGTATAACCAGCAGTAGAGCAGTGATGTGTGAACTGAATTTGGTGGAAGTACACTCTTTTACAGTAAAGTTATTAACTATTATGTTCAATAATGGTGAAGTTTTTAACTATTTTTAATAATAAAAAAATCATAAAAAATTAGCAAAAGCAATTACATTCAAAATGAAAGTTGTAGTATAACCAGCAGGAAAGCGGTGATTTGTGAACTGCATTTGGTGGAAGTACCGTGTGTTATATTAAAGTTATTAACTATTATGTTCAATAATGGTGATTTATTACCTATTTTTCGTAATAAAAAATCATAACAAATGTGCCAAAGCAATTACTTTCAAAATCAAAGTTGTAGTATAACCACCAGGAGAGCAGTGATGTGTGAACTGAATTTGATGAATGTACAGTGTGTTACATTAAAGTTATTAACTATTATGTTCTATAACGGTGAAGTTATTAACTATTTTTCATAATACAAAATGGTGCAAAAGCAACTATTTTCAATATAAGTGTTGTAGTATAACCAGTAGGAGAGCAGTGATGTGTGAACTGAATTTTTTGAGAGTACAGTGTGTTACAGTAACGTTATTACCGTTCTCATAATAAAAAAATCATAAAAATTGTGCAAAAGCAACTATTTTTAAAACCAACATTGTAGTATGAGCAGCAGGAGAGCAGTGATGTGTGAACTGAATTTGGTGATAATACAGTGTGTTACTGTGAAGTTATTGAGTATTTTATTAGTAACCTTTTTCGCGTTTCGCACTTTGCAGACGGTCCCTTAGGACTTGTCTCTCAGACGCCAGCTTGTTTTCAGGCAAACTCGCTTGTAGCTCGTTTACTACATCACTACGAGTAAAAAGAGGCATAATTCGTGTACCAAAAACGTTTTGCTCGCGAGTTATTGATCCGGAAGTTTTACCGAACTAGAATAGTTTAACATATATCCCAGCCGGCATTTCAACGTTGATTCAACGTTGAAACAACGTCAGGTACCATGGTTGAATCAACGTTGAAAAACCTTTCGATTTTGCAAATTGGATCAACGTTGAAATCACGACGTTGATTCACCGTTGAAATCGTGACGTTGATGTACGGTTGAAATCACAACGCTGATTCACTGTTGAACTCCCGACGTTGAATCAACGTTGAAAAACCTTTCGATTTTGCAAATTGGATCAACGTTGAAATCACGACGTGGATTCACCGTTGAAATCGCGACGCTGTTTCACCGTCTTACCTGCACTATGGGTGAATTAGGGTCGTGCTGCAGCCCTGGGATGAAAGCTGAATGAGGTGTTGATTTTGAAATCAGCGTTGATAACACGACGTTGTTTCCCCGTCGTACCTTGCACCGTGTGTAAATACACCTAGATCCTAGTTGGCATTTAGATCAACAATGTACATGCAAGGCTAAAAATCTAATGACTGGCAGCAATGGCTTTACAAACAACTTCAATAAACTACCACATGCTCAAAATTGTCAAACAGCAGTTACATTTTGGAAACATACTGTTGAAAACAGATGAAAATAATCCCACACTTTATTATGCAGAGTATGCATGGAGGTAATGCTAAAAACAGGTAGTAGAACAATCCAAATACAATAATATTTAAAGGTTTTTGTGAAATAATTTGGCACATAAATGCATATTTTTTGCAGCACTTACAAGACAAACCCTTGTACCTTTATGACTGAAACCAGTGGATCTTTTATTTTGGTGGAAACCTACAGTTTCTGTCAAAAACATGTTTTAGTAATGTGTCTCATTACAAGAGTTGTGTACATTTGTGCAGTGAAAATGTGTTGAACAGTTCGAGAAGGGAACCTTCCACCAGTTGATTTCTAATGGGAACCCCCCCAGACTGTGTCTTCTTTACCGTGGGGAATGCAGAATGAGATTTCTACCGCAGGGCACTCTAAAATGTTAGAACCAGCAGCCTTAGTGTATACAGTGTGGTTGTGCTTCGGGTGATCCTTGAAAGTGTCCCAGCGCTAGGTCCTTTCTGACGCCGTCCCCTCCACTCTCTCCCACTTGTGCACTTTCTGTACCGTCCTGTATAAACATTTACATTTAATCATTTAACAGACGATTTTATCCAAAGCGACTTACAAATAAGAACAACAGAAGCATTCAGGTGTACAAGCGAACAACAACAGTATACAAGTGCCATGACAAGTCTCAGTTAGTCTAGTACAGAACGCATAGCCAGGTTTTTTTTTTTTTTATATATATATATAAAAGACAAGAAAAGAAGGAAAAGTGCTAGCATTAGTTGGTTAAGTTCTGGTGAAAAAGATGAGTCTTAAGATGTTTCTTGAAAATGAGTAAACACTCAGTTCGGATTGAGATTGGGAGGTGATTCCACCAGCTGGGCACAGTCCAGGAAAAGGTCCGTGAGAGTGATTTTGAACCTCTTTGGGATGGCACCACAAGGCGTCGTTCACTTGCAGAGTGCAAACTTCTGGAGGGCACATAAGATTTAACCAGTGAGTTTAGGTATGTTCACAATGTTTGACAATAACTTTGATATTGTGAAATATATTTAACTGAAAACTGAATGCAAAATAAATCACACAATATTTTCACTTTACAGTTCAGTAACAGTGAGGTTGGAAACAAAGTGGACAACACTATTCATTAAACACTTTTTTAATGTATTCAGATGAAAATGTACAACAATATTAACAAATTATTCACAAGCAGTGTTTTCAGAGCCCCCAGTTACACTGTTTTAATCAGAACACTAACATTACAGTGTAGTAAAACAAGTCAAATCAAATTCAGTACATTTTTATTAAACTAAGCACAACCAAAACCTATCACAAAAGGTCAAAGCATCTCTAGCAGAAGTGACAGTGCAATGTAGCAGAAGAACAATTTCTTACCAATGTTTAAAGAACAAGCTGGATCCTCGAAGACTCTACAAGGGGAAAGAAGAAATGGTTTACTGAAAAGTTCTTAAAAAGCAGGATTTCATATTATACCATTTCTTTAAACCACTGGTTCTCAAACTTTTTATACCAAGTACCACTTCAGAAAATATTTGTTATTAAATATTAAGTTGCACCATAATGACCAACATTACATTTCAGCAGCGTAGTAGGCCAAACTATTCAGCTACAGCTCTACAGTTAAAAAATGAGGCAGTTTTATTCTAATAAGAATATTAATTGTTGTCAGACACTTTACCAAGGTAAATACAGTTTGAACATTAACACTACAACTGTGCTTACATACACAGGTAAATAAATAAAAAAAGTTTAAATTAAAATGTAATTTTAAATGTAATTATGTAACAAAAGTTACAAAACTGTACTGTACTTTAACTGTAACATACTTAAATGTGCAAAAAAAAAAAAAACTTACTCAAAGATTAAGTTAAAATATATGAACATTAATTAGTTACATTTAGTGATTCACCTGCATAACAACTAGAGGGGGCCTGACACTTTGAGAACCATGGCTTTAAACAATCCTTTTTTTTTTTCATTTTCATTAATTCATTAAAATTATATTATTTAAATACCGACATTTGCACTTATATGTTGCAGAAAACACTTTGAAACTAATATAAGAATACAAACATATATAACACACCTAATGCATGGGATTCATATCAGGAAAATATGGGAAAATCTCTAAAAGACAGACATTAACACATAACTCACCAGCAGCAACACATTAGGTGAGCATCTAACTTGATCATATGTGATAAAGCAATGCAAAAATAGACACACGGGTATTTATTTATCTGCAGGTTACATGTCCTTTAAACTACCCATTTGTAAACTCTGGTAATACTTTACTATTTTCAAAAGATAATAAAGATAAAGTTAGCGGTTTTCTTACCTCATTTTGACAGGATGTTTTCAGGACCTCGCAGAACACCTGACCCTTCTTGTGTTCACAGTTTTTGTTCTCCATTGACATGTCACGACTCAAATTCGCTCGAAATAAATAAAAAATGTACAGGCAAATATGAAATAATTCGGGACCGACCGAGCAGTCAGTTATAACGAGCAGCAGCTCACAGTTAGCCGCCTCACTCACAGAAAGACGACAATAACGTTCATATTTTTAAATGTAGAAAAGCGCGAACCGATTCATTGTCCAGTTTCCTGAATGACAGCCAGATTAACCAATCATGATAGAAGTAATAAAATAAAACTACCAATGGGAGTTGTTTCAGTGTGATAAAGCAGCGAAATGTATAGTTTTATTGTTGTTAATGATGATAATATTTAACATTTTAGAATATGTATCATGACTAAAATATTTTTAAATGCTATTAAAATAATAATTAATTTAAATAATTTAATATAAATAATTTAAAAGCTTGTTAACCTTTTTCTACCATTTAGCATTAAACATTTTTAACGTTGTTTCATTAAAACAACTGACCTTATTTCAACCATATTTCAACGTTGAAAGTTGGTCATGTGCTGGATGTTTTTCAACCATTCAGCTTTAAACGTTGAATCAACGTTGTTTCAACGTTGAAACCACAACTGACCTTATTTCAACCATATTTCAACATTGAAAGTTGGTCATGTGCTGGATGTTTTTCAACCATTCAGCTTTAAACGTTGAATCAACGTTGTTTCAACGTTGAAACCACAACTGACCTTATTTCAACCATATTTCAACGTTGAAGGTCGGTCATGTGCCGGCTGGGATATCTCGAGCTGCAGGATTCTGGCTTTCGTCGTACGAACGAACACATCACGGACAAGATTATTTCAAAATACATTATAGCTTGGCGAATATAAACGAAAACAGCCACGTGAACATAAACTGTTGAGAAACAAATCTGAAGTGGATCTACTTGATTTTAATATTAAGTGACCACATATACCAGCTGCTTCTGTCTTCAATTTTAATCTATATAAAAAAATGAAACTCATTCATCTTGGCTGCTTTTTTTAATGTGTGTACGTATTTATTTATTTATTTATTTATTATTTTGCTCTAACAAGAATTAATCTATATTTAATTAAATCAATTACATTTTATTTGACATTTGATTTGTCCATTTCTGCATCTAAATGCATAAAAAAATCAAAAACATGCTCTACTATTGACTATTATAATTTCTTTATCGTCCAATTTATCTGGTGTACACACTTCCATTTTCATAATATACTTGTTTGTTAGATTATACACAGTTACAGTGGTCTATAACAAATATTAACAGCTTTTATTCAAGCTGTTTAGAATGATTGCTGTAAGCTAATTATTTGAAATGTAAATCCCCCCCAAAAATTTAATAAATAAAAACATTGGAAAATAATAACTGTTGTACTTTTTTATACATTTTGTATAATTTCATAGTTTATGCATTATAGTTATAAAAACAAATACATTTTGCCACTCACATAGTACTTTTAGGCCTTATACTTTTCTGACAGTTTTAGGGATTTTTAAAAATCCTAAAAAACCTTATGTGTGCTGCAAATAATAATTTAAAACTCAAAAAGTAAATAGTCAGTTCATGCTTTATAAAGCCTTGTCCCAATATTAATAGAGGAGTGGTTCATACTCCTCCAAGAAGACACAATAAGTTTTTAACATGAAGCCAATATACTGAAGATGTTAAATTGCGAATGGCTTTAGGATACCTTAAATGGTGTGGCCATTACGATTTATTAAAGTAACATAAAAAAATACAACAGTTATTTTACTATATTTTTAAAAATTTTCATTCCCACTCTCTTTATAATTTTTTATATATGTAGAAGTCATCATTTGAAGCAAGCACAGTAAGTTTCATAGCTTTATCATTTTCAAGAGCCAGCATAAAATTAAAACTATCATAACTTATAAATCATGCTTGCAATTTTTAGTACCAAAAATGGCCACCAAATGGAGCTATATGATTACTTTTAAATAATTATTGTAGAAACGAGTATGATTTAAATCATTTATAGAGATCTTTCAAAAAAAAAATAATATGAATTTTATGTATTTTACTGATAAAATGACCCTCACTTAATTAGAATAACAAGCTGAAGTATGTGAACTGTATATTAAGAATAATTCTTTATAGGCTTTATGGACAGATAAGTTTTGAGTGACTCTTGAAGGTTCAGCACCACATCCTCTTTTACCACTGTTTAAAGAATTTATCTTACAGAACAGGTGCGAATGAATTTTGGATAGCTTGAATGGTTTTGTCATGGTGATTTTTTAAAATAACAGTAAAAAAGTAACCAGTAAATGTCTTTTATTTATTTTTTTAAAGTGCAGCTTCTAAACACTTAAAAAAAATGTACATATAGAAGACCAGTCATTCGGAGGAAATATGCATAGTTTCATGACTATACAACACTATATGGATGATAGAAAATTAAAAAAACCATCGTACATCTGATGTCACTCTGTCCCTCTGTCACTGTGGGTAATGTGTGTGTGTGTGTGTGTATGTGTGTGCGTGTGTGTGTGTGTGTGTGTGTGTGTTAAGTGAATTAGGTGTGAAACTATCAGGGAGCATTTAGTCTCCAGCGCCAACATTTTAAAGAACTGCCACTTTCCTGGAGTCTCAGAATCACTCGGTGTCAGGTTCTGAGAGATCTAAGATTCCAAAAAATTATTTAATTAGAATACCATGAAGTATTGTGAAATACTATATATTAAGGCTTCATATATAGGCGTTATGAACAGATTAGAGCACCACCTCCTCTTGTCCGATGGTTTGAGGAATATATCTTCCAGAATCCGGGATTAAGATTTAGGAGCTCATTTTTATTCCACCTCCTTTCCTGAAAGTCTGTCTTGCAGAATTGACTAAAAATTAATCTTCACATTAATTCCTAATTATTTTGCAATTCTTTTTGTCAGTTCTTCTTGACCTGTTTTTTCTTCTTCTTTTCTGACCTCATGACCCAGTCAGCATTTTTTGTATAATGGTCAAGTCTTAACTTATCCATTTCTGTATTTCATTTGTGTTTGATATTTATCATGGGTATTTCATAATTTTCGACTTTACAGTTTGAGTTAAAACTCTTTTTTAGCGCATTTCATCTGCAAAAGAAAACATGCCTAATAATTCTGCACACATGAATATAAGGAGTTTTTCTCTTCTTTCCTGGACTATTGTATAGCACTCATAATTGATTAAATAAAAATAATGGTAGTTATTAAGATTGATATGGTTTGGAATTGGTAAAATGTGCTAGCACAGTTTACCTGATGCCACCGGGGTGGCGATGGCATTGGTGGCTTGAGCCCGCCATCGCTGCTTGCAGCTATATTTATTAGGGCCCAAGCACCGATGGTGTGAGGACCCTCTTGGAATTGCTCCGTTTATTATTATTATTATTATTATTAGGGCCCGAGCACCGATGGTGCGAGGACCCTCTTGGAATTGCTCCGTTTATTATTATTATTATTATTATTATTATTAGGGCCCGAGCACCGATGGTGTGAGGACCCTCTTGGAATTGCTCCGTTTATTATTATTATTATTATTATTATTATTATTATTATTATTAGGGCCCGAGCACCGAGGTGCGAGGACCCTCTTGTATCTGCTTTGTTTTTTATTATTATTATTCTTCTTCTTCTTCTTCTTCTCCCGAATGAATCGCATTTTTGAGGGCTTTAACATGCTCAAAAAGTCATGAAACTTTGCACACTCGTCAAACCTGGTGAAAATTTTCGTCTGATATAGGATTCAGAAGAGGGTGTGGCAAAATGGCTCGACAGCGCCACCTATACCAAGAAAATCAACAGCCATCCAGCTATGTTTCAAGTACATGCACGAAAATTGGCACACATATGTAACACACCAATACCTACAAAAAAGACTCTTGGAGCGAAATTCTAAACCCAACAGGAAGTCGGTTATTTTTAATATTATGAGCATATTTTGTGTAATTTTGGTCATTTCCATGTGTTGTATTTTAACGAACTCCTCCTAGAGAGTTCTTCAAATCAACACCAAATTTGGTATGCCTAATCTAAAGGCCTTTGCGATGTTAAATTGCGAAGATCCTGACTTTTCGTTGAAGGGCGTGTCCGTGGCGGCCTGGCGAATTTCGATGATTCGCCATGAAAAATGAAGTTGCTATAACTCACACATACAATGACCAATCTGCCCCAAACTTCACATGTTTGATGAGACTCCGAACCTGAACAGATTGACATGCCCATATTAAGTTATAGTCATAGCGCCACCTATTGGCAACAGGAAGTGACATATTTTACGCTGCGACGAACTACTCCTAGAAATTTTATGACATCAATGTCTTTTTTGTGGTCAGTCTAATCTAAAGGCCTGTGCGATGTTCAGTTGTGAAGATCTTGAGTTTTCGTTAAAAGGCTTGTTCATGGCGCCGCGACGAAGTTCGATGTCTCGCCATGCGAATAAAAGATGTTATAACTCAGGCATAAGATGTCCGATCTACCCCAAACTTCACATGTGTGATAAGAGTCCTGGCCTGAACAGATCTTCAGGCCAATATTCCACCGGGTGTGGCAGAATGGCTCTATAGCGCCACCTATACACATTCAACGGAGTGCGCCTCGAGCTATGTTTCACGTACGTGTACAAAAATTGGTACACACATGTAACACTCCAATACCTACAAAAAAGTCTCTTGGTACGAAATCCGGATCCCAACAGGAAGTCGGTTATTTTGAATTTTCCCTTCAAAATTGCTGTTGTGTTTGCCATTTTCAGGGGTTGTACTTTAACGAACTCCTCCTAGAGATTTATTCAGATCAACACCAAACTTGGTCAGTGTAATCTAAAGCCCTTTGCGATAATAAATTGCGAAGGACTTGAGGTTTCGTTAAAGGGCGGGTCCATGGCGGCCTGACAAATTTCGATGTTTCGCCATGAAAAAGGAAGTTGCTGTAACTCAGACATACAATGTCCAATCCTCCCCAAACTTCACATGTTGGATAAGACTCTTGACCTGAACAGATCTACATGCCAATATTCAGTTATAGTCATAGCGCCACCTATTGGCAACAGGAAGTTAAATATTTTACACTGCGACAAACTACTCCTAGAAATTTTATGACATCAATGTCTTTTTTGTGGTCAGTCTAATCTAAAGACCTGTATGATGTTTAGTTGTGAAGATCTTGAGTTTTTGTTAAAAGGTGTGTCCATGGCGCCGTGATGAAGTTCAATGTCTCGCCATGGGAATAAAAGATGTTATAACTCAGGCATAAAATGTCCGATCTTGCCCAAACTTCACTTGTGTGATAAGGGTCCTGGCCTGGACAGATCTGAAGGCCAATATTCCATCGAGTGTGGCAAAATGGCTCAATAGCGCCACCTATACACTTTCAACGGAGTGCGTATACACTTTAAACGGAGTGCGCCTTGAGCTATGTTTCACGTACATGTACAAAAATCGGTACACATATGTAACACACCAATATCTACGAAAAAGTCTCTTGGTACGAAGTCCGAATCCCAACAGGAAGTCAGTTATTTGGAATATTCTCTGCAAAATTAGTGTTGTTTTGGCCATTTTCAGGGGTTGTACTTTAACGAACTCCTCCTAGATATTTATTCAGATCAACACCAAACTTGGTCAGTGTAATCTAAAGCCTTTTGCGATCTTAAATTGCGAAGATCTTGAGGTTTCGTTAAAGGGCGTGTCCATGGCGGCCTGACAAATTTCATTGTTTCGCCATGAAATAGGATGTTGTTGTAACTCAGGCATAAAATGTCCAATCCTCCCCAAACCTCACATGTTCGATAAAAGTCCTGCCCTGAACACATCTGAAGGCCAATATTCCATTATAATGATAGCGCCACCTGCTGGCAACAGGAAGATTGGCACATATATGGAATAAACATTGATATATTCTACTTATATTTATGAGTTTAAACGCATATTTCTCACCGTTCACCTATTAACTAAAGCCACTCGCTGCCGGTGAGCCCGGGTGCGAGGGCCCGTTCATCGCTGCTTGCAGCTTTAATTATTATTATTATTATTCTTCTCCAAAATGAATCGGATTTTTGAGGGCCTAAACATGCTCGAAAAGTCATGAAACTTTGCACACACCTCAGAACTGGCGAAAATTTACGTCTGATATGGGTTTCAGAAGTGGGTGTGGCAAAATGGCTCAACAGCGCCACCTATACACGTTCAACGGTGTGCGCCTCGAGCTACGTTTCATGTACATGTATGAAAATCGGTATACTCATGTAACTCTCCAATACCTACAAAAAAGTCTCTTGGAGCAAAATCCGAAACCCAACAGGAAGTCGGTTATTACTAATATTATGAGCAAATTTTGTGTCATTTTTGTTATTTCCATGCGTTGTATTTTAACGAACTCCTCCTAGAGATTCATTCAGATCAACACCAAATTTGGTATGGCTAATCTGAAGGCCTTTGGGATGTTAAATTGCGAAGCTTTTGAGTTTTCGTTAATGGGCGTGTCCGTGGCGGCCTGGCGAATTTCGATGACTCGCCATGAAACAGGAAATTGCTATAACTCAGACATACAATGACCAGTCTGCCCCAAACTTCACATGTTTGATGAGACTCCTGACCTGAACAGATTGACATGCCCATATTCAGTTATAGTCATAGCGCCACCTATTGGCAACAGGAAGTGACATATTTTACACTGCGATGAACTACTCCTAGAAATTTTATGACATCAATGTATTTTTTGTGGTCAGTCTAATCTAAAGGCCTGTGCGATGTTAAGTTGTGAAGATCTTGAGTTTTCGTTAAAAGGCGTGTCCATGGCGCCGTCGCGAAGTTCGATGTCTCGCCATGGGAATAAAATATGTTATAACTCAGGCATAAAATGTCCGATCTTCCCCAAACTGCACATGTGTGATAAGAGTCCTGGCCTGAACACATCTGAAGGCCAAAATTCCATCAGGTGTGGCAAAATGGCTCGATAGCGCCACCTATACACTTTCAACAGAGTGCGCCTCGAGCTATGTTTCACATACATGTACAAAAATCGGTATACATATGTAACACACCAATACCTACAAAAAAGTCTCTTGGTACAAAATCCGAATCCCAACAGGAAGTCGGTTATTTAGAATTTTCTCTGCAAAATTGGCGTTGTTTTTGCCATTTTCAGGGGTTGTACTTTAACGAACTCCTCCTAGAGATTTATTCAGATCAACACCAAACTTGGTAAGTTAAATCTAAAGGCCTTTGCGATGTTAAATTGCGAAGATCTTGAGGTTTTGTTAAAGGGCGTGACCATGGCGGCCTGGCAAATTTCGATGTTTCGCCATGAAAAAGGAGGTTGCTGTAACTCGGACATACAATGTCCAATCTGCCCCAAACTTCACATGTTAGATAAGACTTCTGCACTTAACAGATCTACATGCCCATATTCAGTTATAGTCATAGCGCCACCTGCTGGCAACAGGAAGTCACATGTTTTACACTGCGACAAACTACTCCTAGAAATCTTTTGACATTAATGTATTTTTTGTGGTCAGTCTAATCTAAAGGTCTGTGCAATGTTAAATTGTGGAGAACTTGAGTTTTTGTTAAAGGACGTGTCCATGGCACCATGACAAAATTTGATGTCTCGTCACAGCAAGAGAAGTTGTTGTAACTCAGGCATAAAATGTTCGATCTCCCCCAAACTTCACATGTTAGATAAGAATTCTGCCCTGAACACATCTGAAGGCCAATATTCCATTATAATGATAGCGCCACCTGCTGGCAACAGGAGGACTGGTACAAATAAATGACTTTGACATATTCCACTTATTTTTAAGACTTTAAATGCATATTTCTCACCGTTCACCTTTTTACTAAAGCCAAACGATGGCGGTGAGCCCGGGTGCGAGGGCCCGTTCATCGCTGCTTGCAGCTTTAATTAGGGCTCAAGCCTGGAGGGCGAGAGCCCTATTGTTTTCCTTAGGATTATTTGTTATTATTATTATTATTATTATTTTTCTTCAAGGTTTCGGGGGCTTTTGGGGTCCTTAACATGCTCGAAAACTCTTGAAAATTGGCACACAGATTGAAACCTGCGGCCATTAGGGCCGGGCAGAGACTGATACACGGGCGTGGCACAGGGGCTCTACAGCGCCCCCTGGAATACTGAGGGCCATATATCATACATACTTGCACGTAGACACATGAAACTCAGTACACATGTAGATCTCATTAAACCAAACAACTTTCGTACTGCATGTCATAGGCTCCGCCCAACAGGAAGTTGGCTATTTAAGGTTTAGTATTCATATTTTTCGTCAAAGTTGTGGGGGCTTTTTAGGTCCCTAACATACTCAAAAACTCTTGAAAATTTGCACACACTTTGGAATCTTTGCCCTTTAGGAGCCTGCAGAGGCTGTGACCCGGGCGTGCCACAAGGGCTCTACAGCGCCCCCTGGAACACAGTCAGAAATGTTGATGTATAGCTCACACATACTTGCACATATTCATATGAAACTCAGTACACATATAGATCTCATTGTGCCGAACAATTTTCGTATTGCATGTCATTGGGCTCCGCCCAACAGGAAGTCAGCTATTTAGAGTTATGTAAAAAGCGCATGCTCTGGAATTTGATATACTTGTCATAGGATTTTTACCCGATTGCCACCAAACTCGGTCAACATGATCTCAAGACATTGGGGATGAAAAATTGCCAGGGGATTTTTGATATCTCGAACGGCTTGCTCGTGGCGGGGCGTTGAAATTATGGCGAGAAATGAGAAACAGGAAGTGTCTAATACCATCCACATACATTTCCTGATTTTAATCAAACTTCATCAGATTAATCGTTGTATGATGTCGATCGCATATATGTGACTATTAGGAGTCAAAGTTATAGCGCCACCAACTGGCAGCAGGAAGTGTGTCATTTTCAAAATGCTTTGAATTCAGCATCTTAATTTTACTCGATTTGCTTCAAACTTCATCAGAAAAATGTTAAAACACAGCCGAAATGAATCTGCTGGGGGTATATTGATATCTAAAAATATTGTTGCCGTGGCAACATGTCAAACTGGAATACTTCTCAGGTGATTTTGAGGCATATAACAGGCTTAGAATTTCATCAAACTCAGAACACATATCAGTATTAGTGACAGCTAGACACTGGCAAAAGTTCATAAGAGGGCGTGGAAGAGGCACTCTATAGCGCCACCTTTTGTCAAAAGTGGGGGGGTTAGTTTTAGCTACAGACACCAAACTCGGTACATAAATTGTTCTTATCAAGACGGACAACTTTCTAATTCACAGTCATCAGCTACGACCAACAGGAAGTCGGCTATTTTGATTTGAATGTGGATTTTTTTTACATTTAGCTGTGAATAAATGCATACTGCTCAGCGGAGAGTAACACTATACACACCAAACTTTGTCTACATGATGCCAAAACATTGAGGAACTTAAATTGCCAAAGGATTTTGGATAGCTTGAACGGTTTTGACGTCGTGATTTTTTTAAATGACAGTAAAAAGGGAATTATTAATTGTCCTGCATTTTTTAATTCCAAACACTTCAAAACCTTTTTTCATAGAGAAAAAAAGTCATTCTGAGTAAATATGGATAGTTTCACGACTTTACAACACTGTATGGGTAACAGAAAATTAAAAAACTGTCAGACATCTCATCTCACTCTGTCCCTCTGTTTGAGTATTATGTGCTGAGACTTACATTGTCTGAGAGAAAATGCGCCCCTACAGGTGCAATTCCTGAAAGGGAAATTCGACTGAAAGGGAGGAGACTCTCTTTTAGTTTCATTTTTAAATCGGTTAAAATACAAATAAATACTTAGATTTAATTCACACTGACAAGCTAAACCAACATATATGATTATTACCGGGTCAGGGCTCATTAATAATTGATGTGTGGTCAGTGATACGTGGAGAAACACGAGAGATGAATCACCGCTCTGAGCAGGAGCGTGTGGAATGATGAGCTCAGAAAAAAACGAGTTTATTCTTGTTTTATAGCTTTTAAAATTAAAATATTAAAGCGATATCACACAATTCACCAATTAGAACACACCAGGAGCTAAATTCAGATGTTTTTGAACTGTTTGTGTGAAAATGAAATATTTGCAGCTGCCTATCTGAAATCACTCCGATCAGCGCATACAGAGTTGAAAACAAACGAATTTATTCTTGTTTAAGAGCTTTTTCAAATAAAATAAAAATAAATGCACACAATACACCCATTATAACACAAGAGCTAAATGCAGGTGTTTGTGACCCGTTTAAGTGTACAAGACTATTTGAAAGCGCGACTGGCACAATATCTCTCGAGCTGCAGGATTCTGCCTTTCGTCGTACGAACGAACACATCACGGACAAGATTATTTCAAAATACATAATAGCTTGGCAAATATAAACGAAAACAGCCACGTGGACATAAACTGTTGAGAAATAAATCTGAAGTAGATCTACTGGATTTGAATATTAAGTGACCGCATATATACCAGCTGCTTCTGTCTTCAATTTTAATCTACATATAAAAAAGGAAACTCATTCATCTTGGCTGCTTTTTAATGTGTGTACGTATTTATTTATTTATTATTTTGCTCTAACAAGAATTAATCTATATTTAATTAAATCAATTACATTTTATTTTACATTTGATTTGTCCATTTCTGCATCTACACGCCTAAAAACCTAAAACATGCTCTATTATACTATTATTAGCAATTTCTTTATCGTCCAATTTATCTGGTGTACACACTTTCATTTTCATAATAAATTTGCTTGTTAGATTTTACACAGTTACAGTGGTCTATAATAAATGTTAACAGGTTTTATTCAAGCTGTTTAGAATGATTGCAGTAGGCTAATTTTTTAAAATGTAAATCCAAAAAAATAAATAAATAAAAAACATTGGAAAACAATAACTGTTGTACTTTTTCATACATTTTGTATAATTTCATAGTTTATGCATTATAGTTATAAAAACAAATAAATTTAGCCACTCACATAGAAATCTTAGGCCTTATCCTTTTCTGACAGTTTTAGGGATTTTTTAAAATACAAAAAAACCTTATTTGTGCTGCAAATAATAATTTCAAACTCATTTGATACTGACCTCTGACATCCTGTGACATGATATGTATTTGAATTTACATAATCTCATGGATGTAACAGTAAATCTGTTCAGCTCACAGATCAAGACTAAGCTGTAATGCAAGCAGAACTTTCACAAATGCTTGTAGGTCAATAAAATCATTACTAAACAAAAATCATTTAAGGATTTGATAACACTGTAAAATAATGTCTAATTTGTTAACATTAGCAAATGCATTAATAACACTTTGTAACAACTGCACTCATTAGTAAATAGTCAGTTCATGCTTTATAAAGCCTTGTCCCAACATTAATAGTCATTAGTAAGCAGTTTATAAATACAGCTATAAATAGCTTGGTTTATAAGCACATTTATTAAAAAGGAGAGTAAAGGGTCGGTTATCTTCCTATGAAAAATAAAAAAATAAAAATAAACAAACAACAACACAGATTGATACAGAACTCAGAAATTTTATTGTGGATTTATGATAAAATCAGCCTGTAAATGAATTCATACTCCTCCAAGAAGACACAATTAGTTCACACCAAACTTTTTTAACATGAAGCCAATATACTGAAGATGTTAAATTGCGAATGGGTTTAGGATTCCTTAAATGGTGTGGCCATAGCGATTTATTAAAGTAACATAAAAAAATACAATATTTATTTTACTATATGTTTAAAATTTTTCATTCCAACTCTTCACAATTTTTATATACGTAGAAGTCATCATTTGAAGGAAGCACAGTAAGTTTCATAGCTTTATCATTTTCAAGAGCCAGCATAAAATTAAAACTATCATAACTTATAAATCAAGCTTGCAATTCTTAGTACCAATAATGGCCACCAGATGGAGCTATAGGATTACTTTTAAATAATTATTGTAGAAACAAGTATGATTTAAATCATTTATAGAAATCTTTCAAAGAAAAATAATATGAATTTTATGTATTTTACTGATAAAATGACCCTCACTTAATTAGAATAACAAGCTGAAGTATTGTGAACTGAATATTAAGAATTATTCTTAATAGGCTTTATGGACAGATACGTTTTGAGTGACTCTTGAAGGTTCAGCACCACATCCTCTTTTACCACTGTTTAAAGAATTTATCTTACAGAACAGGTGCGAATGAATATTGGATAGCTTGAATGGTTTTGTCGTGGTGATTTTTTTAAATAAAAGTAAAAAAGTAACCAGTAAATGTCTTTTATTTTTTAAAAGTGCAGCTTTTAAACACTTCAAAAATATGTACACATAGAAGACAAGTCATTCTGAGGAAATATGCATAGTTTCATGACTATACAACACTATATGGATGATAGAAAATTAAAAAACTATCATACATCTGATGTCACTGTGGGTAATGTGTGTGTGTGTGTGTGTGTGTGTGTGTGTGTGTGTGTGTGTTTGTGTGTGTGTTAAGTGAATTAGGTGTGAAACTATCAGGGAGAATTAAGTCTCCAGCGCCAACATTTTACAGAACTGCCACTTTCCTGGAGTCTCGGAATTACAATGTGTCAGGTTCTGAGAGATCTAAGATTCCAAAAAATGATTTAATTAGAATACCATGAAGTATTGTGAAATACTATATATTAAGACTTTATATATAGGCTTTATGAACAGATTAGAGTGACTCGTGAAGGACCAGCATCACCTCCTCTTGTCCAATGGTTTGAGGAACATATCTTCCAGAATCCGGGATTAAGATTTAGGAGCTCATTTTTATTCCACCTCCTTTCCTGAAAGTCTGTCTTGCAGAATTTACTAAAAATTAATCTTCACATTAATTCCTAATTATTTGCAATTCTTTTTGTCAGCTCTTGACCTGTTTTTTTCTTCTTCTTTTCTGACCTCATGACCCAGTCAGCATTTTTTGTACAATGGTCAAGTCTTAACTTATCCATTTCTGTATTGCATTTGTGTTTGATATTTCTCATGGGCTTTACAGTTTGAGTTAAAACTCTTTTTTAGCGCATTTCATCTGTAAAAGAAAACATGCCCAATAATTCTGCACACATGAATATAAGGAGTTTTTCTCTTCCAAATAATGGTAGTTATTAAGATTGATATGGTTTGGAATTGGTAAAATGTGCTTGGAAAAAAATCACAATAAAACAATGTTTTAATGTTTAATTTGGAATATTAACTGACATGAATGAATGCTATATAAATATTGTTCATGTTGACATAATGTTTATAAATGAAATCTTATTGTAAAGTGTTAATAAAGTTATATATATATATATATATATTGTTCTGTGAATGTGATTTTAAAGTCTAGATGATTCGGATTAACCCTTTAACTGCCATATCATTTAAAACCTCACTGCCAGAGGGATATTGTGAATGCATGTGCCCGCTGGGCACAGTTTACCTGATGCCACCGGGGTGGCGATGGCATTGGTGGCTTGAGCCCGCCATCGCTGCTTGCAGCTATATTTATTATTATTATTCTTCTTCTCTAAGATGAATCGCATTTTTGAGGGCCTAAACATGCTCGAAAAGTCATGAAACTTTGCACACACCTCAGAACTGGCGAAAATTTACGTCTGATATGGGTTTCAGAAGTGGGTGTGCCAAAATGGCTCAACAGCGCCACCTATACACGTTCAACGGTGTGCGCCTCGAGCTACGTTTCATGTACATGTATGAAAATCGGTATACACATGTAACTCTCCAATACCTACAAAAAAGTCTCTTGGAGCAAAATCTGAAACCCAACAGGAAGTCGGTTATTTCTAATATTATGAGCAAATTTTGTGTCATTTTTGTCATTTCCATGCGTTGTATTTTAACGAACTCCTCCTAGAGATTAATTCAGATCAACACCAAATTTGGTATGCCTAATCTAAAGGCCTTTGCGATGTTAAATTGCGAAGCTTTTGAGTTTTCGTTGAAGGGCCTGTGTGTGGCGGCCTGGCAAATTTCGATGATTCGCCATGAAACAGGAAGTTGCTATAACTCAGACATACAATGAACAATCTGCCCCAAACTTCACATGTTGGATGAGACTTCTGTCCTGAACAGTTTGACACGACCATATTCAGTTATAGTCATAGCGCCACCTATTGGCAACAGGAAGTGACATATTTTACTCTGCGACAAACTACTCCTAGAAATTTTTGACATCAATGTCTTTTTTGTCGTCAGTCTAATCTAAAGGCCTGTACGATGTTAAATTGAGAAGATCTTGAGTTTTCGTTAAAGGGCGTGTCCATGGCGCCATGTCAAAGTTCGATGTCTCGCCATGGGAGTAGAAGTTGCTGTAACTCAGTCATAAAATATCAGATCTTGCCCAAACTTCAAATGTTTGATAAGAGTACTGACCTGAACACATCTGGAGGCTAATATTCCATTGGGTGTGGCAAAATGGCTCGATAGCGCCACCTATACATTTTCAATGGAGTGCGCATCGAGCTACATGTCATATACATGTACGAAAATCGGTAAACATATGTAACACACCAATAGCTACAAAAAAGTCTCTTGGTACGAAATCCGAATCCCAACAGGAAGTCAGTTATTTTTAATTTTCCCTGCAAAATTGGTGTTGTTTTTGTCATTTTCAGGGGTTGTATTTTAACGAACTCCTCCTAGAGATTTATTCAGATCAACACCAAACTTGGTCAGTGTAATCTAAAGCCCTTTGCCATTTTAAATTGCGAAGGAATTGAGGTTTCGTTAAAGGGCGTGTCCATGGCGGCCTGACAAATTTCGATGATTCGCCGTGAAAAATGATGGTGCTATAACTCACACATACAATGTCCAATCCGCCCCAAACTTCACATTTTTGTTAAGACTCTTCACCTGAACAGATCTACATGCCAATATTCAGTTATAGTCATAGCGCCACCTATTGGCAACTGGAAGTGACATATTTTACACTGTGACAAACTACTCCTAGAAATTTTATGACATCAATGTCTTTTTTGTGGTCAGTCTAATCTAAAGACCTGTGTGATGTTTAGTTGTGAAGATCTTGAATTTTTGTTAAAAGGCATGTCCATGTCGCCATGACGAAGTTCGATGTCTCGCCATGGGAATAAAAGATGTTATAACTCAGGCATAAAATGTCCGATCTTGCCCAAACTTCACATGTGTGATAAGGGTCCTGGCTTGAACACATCTGAAGGCCAATATTCCATTATAACGATAGCGCCACCTGCTGGCAACAGGAAGATTGGTACACATATGGAATAAACTTTGATATATTGCACTTATATTTATGAGTTTAAATGCATATTTCTCAACGTTCACCTTTTTACTAAAGCCACACGATGGCGGTGAGCCCGGGTGCGAGGGCCCGTTCATCGCTGCTTGCAGCTTTAATTAGGGCCCGAGCACCGATGGTGTGAGGACCCTCTTGGAATTGCTCCGTTTATTATTATTATTATTATTATTATTATACTTCTCCAAAATGAATCGCATTTTTGAGGGCCTAAACATACTCAAAAAGTCATGAAACTTTGCACACACCTCAGAACTGGCGAAAATTTACATCTGATATGGGTTTCAGAAGTGGGTGTGGCAAAATGGCTCGACAGCGCCACCTATACACGTTCAACGGTGTGCGCCTCGAGCTATGTTTCACGTACATGTATGAAAATCGGTACACATGTGTAACTCTCCAGTACCTACAAAAAAGTCTCTTAGAGCAAAATTCTAAACCCAACAGGAAGTCGGTTATTTTTAATATTATGAGCAAATTTTGTGTCATTTTTGCCATTTCCATGCGTTGTATTTTAACGAACTCCTCCTAGAGACTTATTCAGATCAACACCAAGTTTGGTATGCCTAATCTAAAGGCCTTTGCGATGTTAAATTGCGAAGCTTTTGAGTTTTCGTTGATGGTCGTGTCCGTGGCGGCCTGGCGAATTTCGATGATTCGCCATGAAACAGGAAGTTGCTATAACTCAGACATACAATGACCAATCTGCCCCAAACTTCACATGTTTGATGAGTCTCCTGACCTGAACAGATTGACATGCCCATATTCAGTTATAGTCATAGCGCCACCTATTGGCAACAGGAAGTGACATATTTTACACTGCGATGAACTACTCCTAGAAATTTTATGACATCAATGTATTTTTTGTGGTCAGTCTAATCTAAAGGCCTGTGCGATGTTAAGTTTTGAAGATCTTGAGTTTTCGTTAAAAGGCGTGTCCATGGCGCCGTCACGAAGTTCGATGTCTCGCCATGGGAATAAAAGATGTTATAACTCAGGCATAAAATGTCCGATCTTCCCCAAACTTCACATGTGTGATAAGAGTCCTGGCCTGAACACATCTGAAGGCCAAAATTCCATCAGGTGTGGCAAAATGGCTCGATAGCGCCACCTATACATTTTCAACAGAGTGCGCCTCGAGCTATGTTTCACGTACATGTACAAAAATCGGTAAACACATGTAACACACCAATACCTACAAAAAAGTCTCTTGGTACGAAATCCGAATCCCAACAGGAAGTCGGTTATTTAGAATTTTCTCTGCAAAATTGGCGTTGTTTTTGCCATTTTCAGGGGTTGTACTTTAACGAACTCCTCCTAGAGATTTATTCAGATCAACACCAAACCTGGTCAGTGTAATCTTAAGCCCTTTGCGATGTTAAATTGCGAAGATCTTTAGATTTCGTTAAAGGGCGTGTCCATGGCGGCCTGACAAATTTCGATGTTTCGCCATGAAAAAGGAAGTTGCTGTAACTCAGTCATACAATGTCCAATCTGCCCCAAACTTCACATGTTAGATAAAACTTCTGCCCTCAACAGATCTACATGCCCACATTCAGTTATAGTCCTAGCGCCACCTATTGGCAACAGGAAGTGACATGTTTTATGCTGCGACAAACTACTCCTATAATATTTTTGAGATTAACATATATTTTGTGGTCAGTCTAATCTAAAGGCCTGTGCAATGTTAACTTTTGGAGATCTTGAGTTTTTGTTAAAGGGCGTTTCCATGGCGCCATGACAAAATTTGATGTCTTGTCCACAGCAAGAGAAGTTGTTGTAACTCAAGCATAAAATGTTCAATCTTCCCCAAACTTCACATGTTTGATAAGAGTCCTGGCCTGAACACATCTGAAGGCCAATATTCCATTATAATGATAGCGCCACCTGCTGGCAACGGTAAGATTGGCACATATATGGGATATACTTTGATATATTCCACTTATATTTAGGACATTAAATGCATATTTCTCAACGTTCACCTTTTTACTAAAGCCACACGATGGCGGTGAGCCCGGGTGCGAGGGCCCGTTCATCGCTGCTTGCAGCTTTAATTATTATTATTCTCCAAAATGAATCGCATTTTTGAGGGCCTAAACATGCTCGAAAAGTCATGAAACTTTGCACACACTTCAGAACTGGCGTAAATTTACGTCTGATATGGGTTTCAGAAGTGGGTGTGGCAAAATGGCTCAACAGCGCCACCTATACACATTCAACGGTGTGCGCCTCGAGCTACGTTTCATGTACATGTATGAAAATCGGTGTACACATGTAACTCTCCAATACCTACAAAAAAGTCTCTTGGAGCAAAATCCGAAACCCAACAGGAAGTCGGTTATTTCTAATATTATGAGCAAATTTTGTGTCATTTTTCTCATTTCCATGCGTTGTATTTTAACGAACTCCTCCTAGAGATTCATTCAGATCAACACCAAATTTGGTATGCCTAATCTAAAGGCCTTTGCGATGTTAAATTGCGAAGCTTTTGAGTTTTCGTTGAAGGGCCTGTGTGTGGCGGCCTGGCGAATTTCGATGATTCGCCATGAAACAGGAAGTTGCTATAACTCAGACATACAATGACCAATCTGCCCCAAACTTCACAAGTTTGATAAGACTCCTGACCTGAACAGTTTGACACAACCATATTCAGTTATAGTCATAGCGCCACCTATTGGCAACAGGAAGTGTCATTTTTTATGCTGCAAAGAACTACTCCTAGAAATTTTATGACATCAATGTCTTTTTTGTGGTCAGTCTAATCTAAAGGCCTGTGTTATGTTAAATTATGAAGATCTTGAGTTTTCGTTAAAGGGCGTGTCCATGGCGCCGTGACAAAGTTCGATGTCTCGCCATGGGAGTAGAAGTTGTTGTAACTCAGGCATAAAATATCAGATCTTGCCCAAACTTCACATGTTTGATAAGAGTACTGACCTGCCCACATCTGGAGGCCAATATTCCATTGGGTGTGGCAAAATGGCTCGATAGCGCCACCTATACACTTTTAATGGAGTGCGCCTCGAGCTACGTGTCACGTACATGTACAAACTCGGTCAACATGATCTCAAGACACTGGGGATGAAAAATTGCCAGGGGATTTTTGATATCTCGAAAGGTTTGCTCGTGGCGAGGCGTTGAAATTATGGCGAGAAATGAGAAACAGGAAGTGTCTAATACCGTCCACATACATTTCCTGATTTTAATCAAACTTCATCAGATTATTCGTTGTATGATGTCGATCGCATATATGTGACTATTAGGAGTCAAAGTTATAGCGCCACCAACTGGCAAATCGGTACACATATGTAACACACCAATAGCTACAAAAAAGTATCTTGGTACGAAATCCGAATCACAACAGGAAGTCGGTTATTTTGAATTTTCCCTGCAAAATTGGTGTTGTTTTTGCCATTTTCAGGGGTTGTACTTTAACGAACTCCTCCTACAGATTTATTCAGATCAACACCAAACTTGGTCAGTTAAATCTAAAGGCCTTTGCGATGTTAAATTGCGAAGATCTTGAGGTTTCGATAAAAGGCGTGTCCATGGCGGCCTGATAAAATTTTATGTTTCGCCATGAAAAAGGAAGTTGCTGTAACTCAGACATACAATGTCCAATCTGCCCCAAACTTCACATGGTAGATAAGATTTCTACCCTTAACAGATCTACATGCCCATATTCCATTATAGTCATAGCGCCACCTGCTGACAACAGGAAGTGTCATGTTTTACGCTGCGACAAACTACTCCTAGAAATGTTTTGACATTAATGTATTTGTTGGGGTCAGTCTAATCTAAAGGCCGGTGCAATGTTAAATCGTGGAGATCTTGAGTTTTTGTTAAAGTACGTGTCCATGGCGCCATGACAAAATTTGATGTCTCGCCACAGCAAGAGAAGTTGTTGTAACTCAGGCATAAAATGTTCGAGCCACTTGCTGGCGGTGAGCCCGGGTGCGAGGGCCCGTTCATCGCTGCTTGCAGCTTTAATTAGGGCCCGAGCACCGATGGTGTGAGGACCCTCTTGGAATTGCTCCGTTTATTATTAGGGCTCAAGCCCAAAGGGCGAGAGGCCTATTGTTTTCCTTAGGATTATTTTTTATTATTATTATTATTATTATTATTATTTTTATTTATTTTTTTTCCAACGTCTCGGGGGCTTTTGGGGCCCTTAACGTGCTTAAAAAGTCTTGAAAATTGGCACACAGATTGGAACCTGCTGCCATTAGGGCCGGGCAGAGACTGATACACGGGCGTGGCACAGGGGCTCTACAGCGCCCCCTGGAATATGGAGGGCCATATATCATACATTCTTGCTCGTAGACGTATGAAACTCGGTACACATATAAATCTCATCAATCCAAACAACTTTTGTATTGCATATCATAGGCTCCGCCCAACAGGAAGTTGGCTATTTAGGGTTTAGTATTCAAATTTTTCGTCAAAGTTGTGGGGGCTTTTGGGGTCCTTAACATACTCAAAAACTCTTGAAAATTTGCGCACACTTTGGAATCTGTGGCCTTTAGGAGCCTGCAGAGGCTGGGACCCGGGCGTGGCACAGGGGCTCTACGGCGCCCCCTGGAACACAGTCAGAAATGTTGATGTATAGCTCACACATACTTGCACATATTCATATGAAACTCAGTACACATATAGATCTCATCGTGCCGAACAACTTTCGTATTGAATGTCATAGGCTCCACCCAACAGGAAGTCAGCTATTTAGAGTTATGTAAAAAGCGCATGCTCTGGAATTTGAAATACTTGTCATAGGTTTTTTTCTCGATTGCCGCCAAACTCGGTCAACATGATCTCAAGACACTGGGGATGAAAAATTGCCAGGGGATTTTTGATATCTCGAACGGTTTGCTCGTGGCGAGGCGTTGAAATTATGGCGAGAAATGAGAAACAGGAAGTGTCTAATACCGTCCACATACATTTCCTGATTTTAATCAAACTTCATCAGATTATTCGTTGTATGATGTCGATCGCATATATGTGACTATTAGGAGTCAAAGTTATAGCGCCACCAACTGGCAGAAGGAAGTGTGTCATTTTCAAAATGATTTGAATTCAGCATCTTATTATTACTCGATTTGCTTCAAACTTCATCAGAATAATGTTAAAACACAGCCGATATAAATCTGCAAGGGGGATATTGATATCTAAAAAATTGTTGGCGTGGCAACATGTCAAACTGGAATACTTCTCAGGTGATTTTGAGGCAAATAACATACTTAGAATTTCACAAAACTCTGAACACACATCAGTATTTCTGATAGGAACTTAAATTGTGAATGGATTTTGGATAGCTTGAATGGTTTTGCCGTGGTGATTTTTTTAAATGACCTTACAAAGGGAATCATTATTGTATTTTTAAATTGCAGCTTCCAAACACGTCAAAGAATTTTTTCATACAGATGAAAAAGTCATTCTGAGGAAATATGCATAGTTTAACGACTTTACAACACTGTATGGATAACAGAAAATTAAAAAACTGTCAGACATCTCATCTCACTCTGTCCCTCTGTTTGAGTATATGTGCTTCAGACTTCCATTGTCTGAGAGAAATAGCGCCCCTACAGGTTCAATTCCCGAACTTTTACTTTCACTTTTAAATCGGTTAAAAATACAAATAAATACTTAGATTTAATTCACACTGACAAGCTAAACCAACATATCTGATTATTACCGGTTCAGGGCTCATGGATAAATTATTTCTGGCCAGAGATACGTGAGAAATAGGAGAGATGAATCACCGCTGTGATCACGAGCATCTGGAGTAAAGAGCTCAGAGAAAACGAATTTATTCCTGTTTTAAAGCTTTTAAAAATAAATTATTACAGCGATATCACACAATCAACCAATTAGAACACACCAAGAGCTAAATTCAGATGTTTTTGAACTGTTTGTGTGAAAATTAAATATTTGTGGCTGCCTATCTGAAATCACTGCCTCCGATCAGCGCGTACAGTGTCGAGCTCAAAACAAACGAATTTATTCTTGTTTAAGAGCTTTTTTAAATAAAATATTACCACAAATGCACACAATAAACCCATTGTAACACTACAAGAGGTAAATGCAGGTGTTTGTGACCTGTTTAAGTGTGCAAGACTATTTGAAAGCGCGACTGGCAGAATAACATATCTCTCGAGCTGCAGGATTCTGGCTTTCGTCGTAAGAACGAACACATCACGGACAAGATTATTTCAAAATACATAATAGATTGGCTTATATAAACGAAAACAGCCACGTGAACATAAACTGGATCTACTGGATTTGAATATTAAAGTGACCACATTTACCACTTGCTTCTGTCTTCAATTTTAATCTATATAAAAAAGGAAACTCATTCGACTTGGCTGCTTTTTTAATGTGTGCGTATTTATTTATTTACCTTTTTATACATTTTGTATAATTTCATAGTTTGTGTATTACAATTATAAAAACAAAAATAAATTTAGCCACTCACATAGAAATAGCTTAGGCCTTAACCTTTTTCTGACAGTTTTAAGGATTTTTAAAAATCCTAAAAAAAACTTATTTGTGCTGCAAATAATAATTTCAAACTCATTTGATACTGACCTATGACATCCTGTGGCATTATATTTATTTGAATTTACATAATCTCATGGATGTAACAGTAAATCTGTTCAGCTCACAGATCAATACTAAGCTGTAATGCAAGCAGAACTTTCACAAATGCTTATGAGTCATTTAAGGATTTGATAACACTGTAAAATAATGTCTAATTTGTTAACATTAGCAAATGCATTGATAACACTTTATAATAACTGCACTCATTAGTAAATAGTCAGTTCATGCTTTATAAAGCCTTGTCCCAATATTAATAGTCAGTAGTAAGCAGTTTATAAATACAGCTATAAATAGCTTGTCCTTGGTTTATAAGCACATTTATTAAAAAGGAGAGTAAGTTATCTTCCTATGAAAAATAAAAGATAAAAATAAACAAACAACAACACAGATTGATACAGAACTCAGATATTTTATTGTGGATTTATGATAAAATCAGCCTGTAAATGAATTCATACTCCTCCTCATACTACTCCATACTCCTTTTTCAACATGATGCCAATATACTGAGATGTTAAATTGTGAATGGGTTTAGGATAGCTTAAATGGTGTTGCCATAGAGATTTATTAAAGTAACATAAAAAATACAATAGTTATTTTACCATATCTTTACAATTTTTCATTATAACTCTTCATAATTTTTTATATAAGTAGAAGTCCTCATTTGAAGGAAGCACAGTAAGTTTCATAGCTTTATCATTTTCAAGAGCCAGCATAAAATTAAAACTATCATAACTTATAAATCAAGCTTGCAATTCTTAGTACCTATAATGGCCACCAGAGGGAGCTATAGGATTACTTTTAAATAATTATTGTAGAAACGAGTATGATTTAAATAATTTATAGAAATCTTTCAAATAAAATAATATGTATTTTAGGAATTTTACTGATAAAATGACCCTCAATTAATTAGAATAACAAGCTGAAGTATTGTGAACTGTATATTAAGAATAATTCTTTATAGGCTTTATGGACAGATACGTTTTGAGTGACTCTTGAAGGTTCAGCACCATGTCCTCTTTTACCACTGTTTAAAGAATTTATCTTACAGAACAGGTGTGAATGAATTTTGGATAGCTTGAATGGTTTTGTCGTGGTGATTTTTTGAAATAATAGTAAAAAAGGAACCAGTAAATGTATTTTTATTTTTTTAAAGTGCAGCTTCTAAACACTTAAAAAAAAAAATTTACACATAAAAGACAAGTCATTCTGAGGCATATTTCCTCAGAATGACTGGTCTCATGACCATAGTTTCATGACTATACAACACTATATGGATGATAGAAAATTAAAAAACTATCATACATCTGATGTCACTCTGTCCCTCTGTCACTGTGGGTAATGTGTGTGTGTGTGTGTGTGTGTGTATGTGTGTGTGTGTGTGTGTTAAGTGAATTAGGTATGAAACTATCAGGGAGCATTTAGTCTCCAGCGCCAACATTTTACAGAACTGCCACTTTCCTGGAGTCTCCAGAATTACTCGGTGTCAGGCTCTGAGAGACTTAAGATTCCAAAAAATGATTTAATTAGAATACCATGAAGTATTGTGAAATACTATATATTAAGGCTTTATATATAGGCTTTATGAACAGATTAGAGTGACTCGTGAAGGACCAGCACCACCTCCTCTTGTTCGATGGTTTGAGGATTAAGATTTAGGAGCTCATTTTTATTCCACCTCCTTTCCTGAAAGTCTGTCTTGCAGAATTGACTAAAAATTAATCTTCACATTATTTCCTAATTATTTTGCAATTCTTTTTGTCAGTTCTTCTTGACCTGTTTTTCTCTTCCAGCTTTCCTGGACTATTGTATAGCACTCATAAATGATTAAATAAAAAATAATGGTAGTTATTAAGATTGATATGGTTTGGAATTGGTAAAATGTGCTTGGAAAAAAATCACAATAAAACAATGTTTTAATGTTTAAGTTTGGAATATTAACTGACATGAATGAATGCTATATAAATATTGTTCATGTTAACATAATGTTTATGAATGGAATCTTATTGTAAAGTGTTACTAAAGTTATATATATATATATATTGTTCTGTGAATGTGATTTTAAAGTCTAGATGATTCGGATTAACCCTTTAACTGCCATATCCTTTAAAACCTCACTGCCAGAGGGATATTGTGAATGCATGTGCCCGCTGGGCACAGTTTACCTGATGCCACCGGGGTGGCGATGGCATTGGTGGCTTGAGCCCGCCATCGCTGCTTGCAGCTATATTTAGGGCTCAAGCCTGGAGGGCGAGAGCCCTATTGTTTTCCTTAGGATTATTTGTTATTATTATTATTTTTCTTCAAGGTTTCGGGGGCTTTTGGGGCCCTTAACATGCTTAAAAAGTCTTGAAAATTGGCACACACATTGGAACCTGCGGCCATTAGGGCCGGGCAGAGACTGATACACGGGCGTGGCACAGGGGCTCTACAGCGCCCCCTGGAATACTGAGGGCCATATATCATACATACTTGCACGTAGACACACGAAACTCGGTACACATGTAGATCTCATCAAACCAAACAACTTTTGTACTGCATGTCATAGGCTCCGCCCAACAGGAAGTTGGATATTTAGGGTTTAGTATTCATATTTTTCGTCAAAGTTGTGGGGGCTTTTGGGGTCCTTAACATACTCAAAAACTCTTGAAAATTTGCGCACACTTTGGAATCTGTGGCCTTTAGGAGCCTGCAGAGGCTGGGACCCGGGCGTGGCACAGGGGCTCTATGGCGCCCCCTGGAACACAGTCATAAATGTTGATGTATAGCTCACACATACTTGCTCGTATTAATATGAAACTCAGTACACATATAGAGCTCATTGTGCTGAACAACTTTCGTACTGCATGTCATTCGGCTCCGCCCAACAGGAAGTCAGCTATTTAGAGTTATGTAAAAAGCGCATGCTCTGGAATTTGAAATACTTGTCATAGGTTTTTTTGCCGATTGCCACCAAATTCGGTCAACATGACCTCAAGACATTGGGGATAAAAAATTGCCAGGGGATTTTTGATATCTCGAACGGTTTGCTCGTGGCGAGGTGTTGAAATTATGGCGAGAAATGAGAAACAGGAAGTGTCTAATACCATCCACATACATTTCCTGATTTTAATCAAACTGCATCAGATTATTCGTTGTATGATGTCGATCGCATATATGTGACTATTAGGAGTCAAAGTTATAGCGCCACCAACTGGCAGCAGGAAGTGTGTCATTTTCAAAATGATTTGAATTCAGCATCTTATTTTTACTCTATTTGCTTCAAACTTCATCAGAATAATGTTAAAACACAGCCGATATAAATCTGCTGGGGGGATATTGATATCTAAAAATATTGTTGCCGTGGCAACATGTTAAACTGGAATACTTCTCAGGTGATTTTGAGGCATATAACATGCTTAGAATTTCATCAAACTCAGAACACATATCAGTATTTATGATAACTAGACACTGGCAAAAGTTCATAAGAGGGCGTGGAAGAGGCACTCTATAGCGCCACCTTTTGTCAAAAGTGGCGGGGTTAGTTTTAGCTACAGACACCAAACTCGGTACAAAAATTGTTCTTATCAAGACGGACAACTTTCTAATTCACAGTCATCAGCTACGATCAACAGGAAGTCAGCTATTTTGATTTGAATGTGGATTTTTTTTTTACATTTAGCTGTGAATTAATGCATACTGCTCAGAGGAGAGTAACACTATACACACCAAACTTTGTCTACATGATGCCAAAACATTTTAAACAACTTAAATTGCCAATGGATTTTGGATAGCTTAAACGGTTTTGTCGTGGTGATTTTTTTAAATGACAGTAAAAATGGAATTATTAATTTTCCTGCATTTTTAAATTCCAAACACTTCAAAACCTTTTTTCGTACAGAAAAAAAGTCATTCTGAGTAAATATGGATAGTTTCACGACTTTACAACACTGTATGGATAACAGAAAATTAAAAAACTGTCAGACATCTCATCTCACTCTGTCCCTCTGTTTGAGTATTATGTGCTGAGACTTACATTGTCTGAGAGAAAATGCGCCCCTACAGGTGCAATTCCTGAAAGGGAAATTCGACTGAAAGGGAGGAGACTCTCTTTTAGTTTCATTTTTAAATCGGTTAAAATACAAATAAATACTTAGATTTAATTCACACTGACAAGCTAAACCAACATATATGATTATTACCAGGTCAGGGCTCATTAATAATTGATGTGTGGTCAGTGATACGTGAGAAACACGAGAGATGAATCACCGCTCTGAGCAAGAGCGTGTGGAATGATGAGCTCAGAAAAAACGAGTTTATTCTTGTTTTATAGCTTTTCAAATTAAAATATTAAAGCGATATTACACAATTCACCAATTAGAACACACCAGGAGCTAAATTCAGATGTTTTTGAACTGTTTGTGTGAAAATGAAATATTCGCGGCTGCCTATCTGAAATCACTGCCTCCGATCAGCGCGCACAGTGTCACAAGTTCAAAACTAACGAATTTATTCTTGTTTAAGAGCTTTTTCAAATAAAATATTGTCATAAATGCACACAATACACCCATTATAACACAACACGTCCTAAATGCAGGTGGTTGTGACCCGTTTAAGTGTGCAAGACTATTTGAAAGCGCGACTGGCAGAATAACATATATCTCTCGAGCTGCAGGATTCTGCCTTTCGTCGTAAGAACGAACACATCACGGACAAGATTATTTCAAAATACATAATAGCTTGGCGAATATAAACGAAAACAGCCACATAGACATAAACTGTTGAGAAATAAATCTGAAGTGGATCTACTGGATTTGAATATTAAGTGACCGCATATACCAGCTGCTTCTGTCTTCAATTTTAATCTACATATAAAAAAGGAAACTCATTCATCTTGGCGGCTTTTTTAATGTGTGTACGTATTTATTTATTATTTTGCTCTAACAAGAATTAATCTATATTTAATTAAATCAATTACATTTTATTTTACATTTGATTTGTCCATTTCTGCATCTAAACGCCTAAAAACCTAAAACATGCCTTATTATACTATTGTTAGCGATTTCTTTATCGTCCAATTTATCTGGTGTACACACTTTTATTTTCATAATAAACTTGTTTCTTAGATTATACACAGTTACAGTGGTCTATAATAAATATTAACAGGTTTTATTCAAGCTGTTTAGAATGATTGCAGTAGGCTAATTTGTTTTTATGTAAATCCCAAAAAATAAATTAAATAAATAAAAAACATTGGAAAACAATAACTGTTGTACTTTTTTATACATTTTGTATAATTTCATAGTTTATGCATTATAGTTATAAAAACAAATACATTTAGCCACTCACATAGAAATCTTAGGCCTTATCCTTTTCTGACAGTTTTAGTTTTTTTTAAAAAATCCTAAAAAACCTTATTTGTGCTGCAAATAATAATTTTAAACTCATTTGATACTGACCTCTGACATCCTGTGACATGATATTTATTTGAATTTACATAATCTCATGGATGTAACAGTAAATCTGTTCAGCTCACAGATCAAGACTAAGCTGTAATGCAAGCAGAACTTTCACAAATGCTTGTAGGTCAATAAAATCATTACAAAACACTTACAAATCATTTAAGGATTTGATAACACTGTAAAATAATGTCTAATTTGTTAAGATTAGCAAATGCATTAATAACACTTTATAATAACTGCACTCATTAGTAAATAGTCAGTTCATGCTTTATAAAGCCTTGTCCCAATATTAATAGTCATTAGTAAGCAGTTTATAAATACAGCTATAAATAGCTTGTTCTTGGTTTATAAGCACATTTATTAAAAAGGAGAGTAAAGGGTCAGTTATCTTCCTATGAAAAATAAAAAAATAAAAATAAACAAACAACAACACAGATTGATACAGAACTCAGAAATGTTATTGTGGATTTATGATAAACTCAGCCTGTAAATGAATTCATTCTCCTCCAAGAAGACACAAGTAGTTCACACCAAACTGTTTTAACATGAAGCCATATACTGAAGATGTTAAATTGCGAATGGGTTTAGGATACCTTAAATGGTGTTGCCATAGCGATTTATTAAAGTAACATAAAAAAATACAATAGTTATTTTACTATATCTTTAAAATTTTTAATTACAACTCTTCATAATTTTTTATATACGTAGAAGTCATCATTTGAAGGAAGCACAGTAAGTTTCATAGCTTTATCATTTTCAAGAGCCAGCATAAAATTAAAACTATCATAACATATAAATCAAGCTTGCAATTCTTAGTACAAATAATGGCCACCAGATGGAGCTATAGGATTACTTTTAAATAATTATTGTAGAAACGAGTATGATTTAAATCATTTATAGAAATCTTTCAAAGAAAAATAATATGTATTTTATGTATTTTACTGATAAAATAACCCTCACATAATTAGAATAACAAGCTGAAGTATTGTGAACTGTATATTAAGAATAATTCTTTATAGGCTTTATGGACAGATACGTTTTGAGTGACTCTTGAAGGATCAGCACCACATCCTCTTTTACCACTGTTTAAAGAATTTATCTTACAATACAGGTGCGAATTAATTTTGAATAGCTTGAATGGTTTTGTCATGGTGATTTTTTGAAATAACAGTAAAAAAGTAACCAGTAAATGTCTTTTATTTTTTTTAAGTGCAGCTTCTAAACACTTCAAAAAATATACACATAGAAGACAAGTCATTCTGAGGAAATATGCATAGTTTCAGAATTGACTAAAAATGAATCTTCACATTAATTCCTAATTATTTTGCAATTATTTTTGTCAGTTCTTCTTAACCTGTTTTTTTTCTTCTTCTTTTCTGACCTCATGACCCTGTCAGCATTTTTGTACAATGGTCAAGTCTTAATTTATCCATTTCTGTATTGCATTTGTGTTTGATATTTCTCATGGGTATTTCATAATTTTCGACTTTGAGTTAAAGCAGTTTGAGTTAAAACTCTTTTTTAGCGCATTTCATCTGTAAAAGAAAACATGCCTAATAATTCTGCACACATGAATATAAGGAGTTTTTCTCTTCCAGCTTTCCTGGACTATTGTATAGCACTCATAAATGATTAAATAAAAAATAATGGTAGTTATTAAGATTGATATGGTTTGGAATTGGTAAAATGTGCTTGGAAAAAAATCACAATAAAACAATGCTTTAATGTTTAAATTTGGAATATTAACTGACATGAATGAATTCTATATAAATATTATTCATGTTAACATAATGTTTATAAATGAAATCTTATTGTAAAGTGTTACTAAAGTTATATATATATATATATATATATATATATATATATATATATATATATATATATAGTTCTGTGAATGTGATTTTAAAGTCTAGATGATTCGGATTAACCCTTTAACTGCCATATCCCTTAAAACTTCACTGCCAGAGGGATATTGTGAATGCATGTGCCCGCTGGGCACAGTTTACCTGATGCCACCGGGATGGCGATGGCATTGGTGGCTTGAGCCCGCCATCGCTGCTTGCAGCTATATTTAGGGCCCGAGCCAATGGGCGCAGGACCCTATTGTTCCCCTAAGGATTATTCTTATTATTTTTATTTTTTATGAACCTTCTGGGGGTTTTTGGGGGCCTTAACATAGTCAAAAACTCTTGAAAATTGGCACACACATTGGAACCTGCGGCCATCAGGATGCCGCAGAGGCTGGGACCCGGGCGTGGCACAGGGGCTCTACAGCGCCCCCTGGAACACAGTCAGAAATCTTGAACCATAGCTCACAAATGCTTGCATGGATTTAAATGAAACTCAGTACACTTATAGATCTCATTAAGCCGAACAACTTTTGCGCTCTATGTCATAGGCTCCGCCCAACAGGAAGTCAGCTATTCAGGGCTGTTTAAAAAAAGTATGCTCTGGAATTTGAAATACTCCTCTGAGGTTTTCCATCCGTTCGTCACAAAACTTGGTGAACATGATCTCAAGACATTGAGGATGAAAAATTGCGAGGGGATTTTTGATATCTCGAACGGTTCGTCTGTGGTGAGGCGTTGAAATTAGGGCAAAAAATTAGAAACAGGAAGTGCCTAATAACATCCACATACATTTCCTGAGTTTCATCAAACTTCATCGGTTTGTTCATTGTAATATGTTGCTTGCATATATGTAACTATAAGGTGTCAAAGTTACAGCGCCACCAACTGGCAGCAGGAAGTGTGTCATTTTCAAAATGCTTTGAATTCAGCGTCTTATTTTTACTCGATTTGCTTCAAACTTCAGCAGAATAATGACAAAACATAGCCGATGCAAATCTGTTGTGGGTATACTGATATCTAATATAGTGTTGCCATGGCAACGTGTCAAACTTGAATATTCTGTTATGGTGATTTTGAGGCAGACAACAAGCTAAGATTTACATTAAACTCAGAACACATATCAGTATTAGTGATATCTAGACAATGGCAAAAGCTTTTAAAAGGACGTGAAGGAGGCACTCTATAGCGCCACCTTTTGTCAAAAGTTGGGGGGTTAGTTTTAGCTAAAGACACCAAACTTGGTACATAAATTGTTCTTATCAAGACGGACAATTTTCCATTTCACAGTCATAAGCTACGACCAACAGGAAGTCAGCTATTTTGATTTGAATATGTATTTTTGGGCAAATTCCGATGTGAATTAATGCATACTCCTCACAGGGGAAATGTACTATACACACCAAACTTTGTCTACATGTTGAAAAAAAATTGTGGAACTTAAATTGCGAATGGATTTTGGATAGCTTGAACGGTTTTGCCGTGGTGATTTTTTGAAATAACATTAAAAAGGGAAACATTAATTGTCTTGTTTTTTTAAATTGCAGCTTCCAAACATTTCAAAACCATTTTTTCATTTAGAGAACATGTGATTCTGAGGAAATATGCATAGTTTCACGACTTTACAACACTGTATGATTAAAAGAAAATTATAAAACTGTCAGACATCTGATCTCACTCTCTGGCATTCTCTCTGTGTGAGGGAAAGGAGGGGGAGGGGGAGGGGTAGGGGTGCTTGAGGGCCTGCCTGACAGAGAGAGAGAGAGAAAGAGAGAGAGAGAGAGAGAGAGTTAACATCTCTTTAATCGCCAGAAAAAAAAACTGTAATTGTGTATTGTTGATTTTTTTTTCATCATTACAGCTTAAGAAATCTCTCTATCATTTTCTGTCAGTTTTAGGGACGAAAAAAAACCTAATACAATTTGTAGGGCTCAGACAAAATGATTTTATATAATTAGGTTAAGAATTATGTTAATTGCAAAATAAAAAAAGATTTTAAAAATACATACACGGTGACTTGTATATATTTTTTTATTCTGATAATAATTTTAAACTTATTTGATAATGACCTATGACAGACATTCTGTGACGTGACATGACATGACCTGAATTTACACAATCTTGCTGATTTAACAGTAAAACAGTTCAGCTCACAGATAAAGACTAAGCTGTAATGTAGGCAAACATATTTTACAAATGCATATAGATCAATAAATTCGTTAAAAATGCTTTTTCACAAAGTGCATAATAATAATAGTTGATATTCTGATGACATTTTTTTTCCAAGCACATTTTACCAAATTCAAATCACATGACTAATACACAATAATCACAATACTATAGATTTGGTATTTCATGATTTATGAGTGATATATATATAATTGTCCTCGAAGGCTGGAAGTGAAAAGCTCATATTCAGGAGTGCTGAATTTTTAGGCATGTCTTCTTGTCATGCATTGGTCATAGAGCTCATTGTAGCGATGCTTCAGGTGTTGAAATAGATTTTTTATACATTATACAGGTTCACTGTTTGCAGAGTGTATACAGTATGTGTATGTGGTGCAGACGCAGAAGCGAGAGCATGTTATTGTAACGCAAAAACGCATTAAAATAATGCGCGAGCATGATTCTCTCCGCTTGCATGCACATTTCCTTTACCTTGTCACAAAATACGTCCTCTGATACATGCTACTTTTGCTCGGAGAATGTGCGCACACTTAAAACCTGTTTCCTCTGCTCAAACTGTGTCATGTGTACTCACAACTCTCTCTATGCTCATGCACTATATTCATTCTTTTCACACCTTTCTTCTTCTAACCTTTTCTGTTCACATCTTTTACCATGTGCAGTGTGAATGCTCTGATCCATTAACATGGGCTCTGAAAAAAATATGCATTACAGATAGAGCTTGTGAACCTGGCCTTGCATAGTCATATGAACAGTCTGTCCTGTTCTCGCGCTCCATTTAGGAACGCTTCATTCGGACTGGTTCAGATAGCAACACCAAACGTGCAGTGTGTAATACCTATTATGGCCACCACCAGATGGAGCTATAGGATTACTTTTAAATAATTGTTTTAGAAACTGTATACTGCATTTAAATCATTTATAAAAATCTTTCAAAGTAAAATAATATGTATTTTAAAAAGCTAATGAATTTTACTGGTAATATAGTTTTATATAATAATTTCAGAAATGTTTATAGATCAATAAAAGTATTTTTAAAAATGGTTATAGATCATGAAAAGTGTTTTGCAACAATTTATAATAAGCTCTCTTTGGTTTACATTAGTTAATGCATTAAATAACATGAACTAACAATTAACAATCTATTTTTCAGATCATTTATTAATCTTTTTTTATGTTAGTTATTCCTATCATTAAAAATATTATTGTTTATGTTATTTCACAGTACATAAACTAATCTTAAAATAAAAATGTAATTAAAAAAAATATTATTAATAATGTATTAAAATATTTTAACTAAGCTTTAATTAACATTTATATAAACACTTATATTGAAAGAGACTGATATGGAAGTAATTTTTACTTTTAAAAACCGCATGTAAGACACAGTTAACAAATGCAGTGAACAGATGAAAGGACACAACAACAAAGATATATAGTGCCCCCTTTTGGCAACAGAAAGTGTCATATTTTATGCTGCGACAAACTACTCCTAGAATTTTTTTGACTTTTTTGTGGTAAGTCTATCTTGAGTTTTTGTTAAAAGTCGTTTCCATGCCGCCATGACAAAACTGATGTCTCGCCATAGAAAGAGAAGTTGTTGTAACTCAGGCATAAAATATTCGATCTTCCCAAACATCAAATGTTCCATAAGAGTCTTGGCCTGAACACATCTGAAGGAAAATTTTCCATTATAATGATAGCGCCACCTGCTGGCAAAAGGAAGATTGGCACATATAAATGACCATAAATGGCATATTCCGCTTATATTTACGACTTTAAATGCATATTTCTCGCCGTTCGCCTTTTTTATTAAAGTCGCTTGCTGGCGGTGAGCCCGGGGGCGAGGGCCCGATCATCGCTGCTTGCAGCTTTAATTAGGGCCCGAGCACCGATGGTGTGAGGACCCTCTTGGAATTGCTCCGTTTATTATTATTATTATTATTATTATTATACTTCTCCAAAATGAATCGCATTTTTGAGGGCCTAAACATACTCAAAAAGTCATGAAACTTTGCACACACCTCAGAACTGGCGAAAATGTATGTCTGATGTGGGTGTCAGAAGTGGGTGTGGCAAAATGACTCAACAGCGCCACCTATACACGTTCAACAGTGTGCGCCTCGAGCTACGTTTCATGTACATGTATGAAAATCGGTATACTCATGTAACTCTCTAATACTTACAAAAAAGTCTCTTGGAGCAAAATCCGAAACCCAACAGGAAGTCGGTTATTTCTAATGTTATGAGCAAATTTTGTGTCATTTTTGTCATTTCCATGCGCTGTATTTTAACGAACTCCTCCAAGAGATTCATTCAGATCAACACCAAATTTGGTATGCCTAATCTAAAGGCCTTTGCGATGTTAAATTGCGAAGCTTTTGAGTTTTCGTCGAAGGGCGTGTCAGTGGCGGCCTGGCGAATTTCGATGATTCACCATGAAAAATGAAGTTGCTATAACTCAGACATACAATGTCCAATCTGCCCCAAACTTCACATGGTTGATAAGACTCTGAAACTGAATAGATTGACATGCCCATATTCAGTTATATTCATAGCGCCACCTATTGGCAACAGGAAGTGTCATATTTTACGCTGCGAAGAACTACTCCTAGAAATTTTATGACATCAATGTCTTTTTTGTGGTCAGTCTAATCTAAAGGCCTGTACGATGTTAAATTGTGAAGATCTTGAATTTTCGTTAAAGGGCGTGTCCATGGCGTCATGTCAAAGTTCGATGTCTCACAATGGGAGTAGAAGTTGTTGTAACTCAGGCATAAAATATCATATCTTGCCCAAACTTCACATGTTTGATAAGAGTACTGACCTGCACACATCTGGAGGCTAATATTCCATTCGGTGTGGCAAAATGGCTCGATAGCGCCACCTATACATTTTCAATGGAGTGCGCCTCGAGCTACATGTCATGTACATGTACGAAAATCGGTAAACATATGTAACACACCAATAGCTACAAAAAAGTCTCTTGGTTCGAAATCCGAATCCCAACAGGAAGTCGGTTATTTTTAATTTCCCCTGCAAAATTGGTGTTGTTTTTGTCATTTTCAGGGGTTGTATTTTAACGAACTCCTCCTAGAGATTTATTCAGATCAACACCAAACTTGGTCAGTGTAATCTAAAGCCCTTTGTGATGTTAAATTGCGAAGGAATTGAGGTTTTGTTAAAGGGCGTGTCCATGGCGGCCTGACAAATTTCGATGATTCGCCATGAAAAATGATGGTGCCATAACTCAGACATACAATGTCCAATCTGCCCCAAACTTCACATGTTTGATAAGACTTTTGACCTGAACAGATCTACATGCCAATATTCAGTTATAGTCATAGCGCCACCTATTGGCAACAGGAAGTGACATATTTTACACTGTGACAAACTACTCCTAGAAATTTTATGACATTAATGTCTTTTTTGTGGTCAGTCTAATCTAAAGACCTGTGTGATGTTTAGTTGTGAAGATCTTGAGTTTTTTTTAAAAGGCGTGTCCATGACGCCATGACGAAGTTCGATGTCTCGCCATGGGAATAAAAGATGTTATAACTCAGGCATAAAATGTCCGATCTTGCCCAAACTTCACATGTGTGATAAGGGTCCTGGCTTGAACACATCTGAAGGCCAATATTCCATTATAAAGATAGCGCTACCTGCTGGCAAGAGGAAGATTGGCACACATATGGAATAAACTTTGATATATTGCACTTATGTTTATGAGTTTAAATGCATATTTCTCAACATTCACCTTTTTACTAAAGCCACACGATGGCGGTGAGCCCGGGTGCGAGGGCCCGTTCATCGCTGCTTGCAGCTTTAATTATTATTATTATTATTATTATTATTATTATTTTTCTGAAACTTTCTCGAAAAGTCATGAAACTTGGCACACACGTCAGAGCTGGAAAAATATTAGGTATGCAATGGTTTGCTAAGGTGGGTGTGGCAAAATGGCTCGACAGCGCCACCTATAAATTTTCAACGAAGTGCATCTTGAGCTACGTTTCACGTACTTGTATGAAAATCGGTACACACATGTAACACACCAATATCTACAAAAAAGTCTCTGGTACGAAATCCAAATTCCAACAGGAAGTCAGTTATTATTTTTTTTCTCATCCAAAATTTTGTCATTTTTGCCATTTCCGGAGGTTGTACTTTAACGAACTCCTCCTAGAGATTTATTCAGATCAACACCAAAGTTTGTCAGTGTAATCTAAAGGCCTTTGCGATGTTAAATTGCGAAGATCTAGAGTTTTCGTTTGAGGGCGTGTCTGTGGCGGCTTGGCGAATTTCGATGTTTCGCCATGAAAAATGAAGTTGCTATAACTTAGACATAAAATTTCCAATCTGCACCAAACTTCACATGTTTGATAAGACTCCTGACCTGAACAGATCAACATTCCCAAATTTAGTTATAGTCATAGCGCCACCTGCTGGCAACAGGAAGTGAATGCCTTACGCTGCAATGAACTACTCCTAGAAATCTAATAAAATCTAAATTGTGTTATGGTCAGTTTAATCTAAAGGCCTTTGCGATAGTGAATTGTGATTATCTTGAGTTTTTGATAAAGGGTGCGTCCTTGGCGATGTGACCAAGTTTGATGTCTCGCCATGAGAATAAAATTTGTAACTCAGGCATAAAATGTCTGATCTTCCCCAAACTTCACATGTTTGATAAGAGTCCTGGCCTGAACACAACTGAAGGCCAATATTCCATTGGGTGTGGCGAAATGGCTCCATAGCGCCACCTATACATTTTCAACGGAGTGCACCTCGAGCTATGTTTCACGTGCATTTACAAAAATCAGTACACACATGTAACACACCAATACCTACAAAAAAGTCTCTTGGTACGAAATCCGAATCCCAACAGGAAGTCGGTTATTTAGAATTTTCTCTGCAAAATTGGCGTTTTTTTTGCCATTTTCAGGGGTTGTACTTTAACGAACTCCTCCTAGAAATTTATTCCGATCAACACCAAACTTGGTCAGTTAAATCTAAAGACCTTTGCAATGTTAAATTGCGAAGATCTTGAGGTTTCGATAAAGGGCGTGTCCATGGCAGCCTGACAAATTACGATGTTTCACCATGAAAAAGGAAGTTGCTGTAACTCAGACATACAATGTCCAATCTGCCCCAAACTTCACATGTTAGATAATACTTCTGCCCTTAACAGATCTACATGCCCATATTCAGTTATAGTCATAGCGCCACCTGCTGGCAACAGGAAGTGACATGTTTTATGCTGCCACAAGCTACTCCTAGAAATCTTTTGACAGAAATGTAATTTTTTTGTGGTCAGTCTAATCTAAAGGCCTGTGCAATGTTAAATTATGGAGATCTTGAGTTTTTGTTAAAGGGCGTGTCCATAACGCCTTGGCACAATTTGATGTCTCGCCACAGCAAGAGAAGTTGTTGTAACTCAGGCATAAAATGTTCGATCTTCCCCATACTTCACATATTCGATAAGAGTCCTTCCCTAAACACATCTGAAGGCCAATATTCCATTAAAATAATAGCACCACCTGCTGGCAACAGGAAGATTGGAACATATATGGAATATAATTTGATATATTCCAATTATATTTATGACTTTAAATGCATATTTCTCGCCGTTCACCTTTTTACTAATGCCACTCGCTGGCGGGGAGCCCGGGTGCGAGGGCCCGTTCATCGCTGCTTGCAGCTTTAATTAGGGCTCAAGCCTGGAGGGCGAGAGCCCTATTGTTTTCCTTAGGATTATTTGTTATTATTATTATTATTATTATTATTATTTATTATTATTATTTTTCTTCAAGGTTTCGGGGGCTTTTGGGGCCCTTAACATGCTTAAAAAGTCTTGAAAATTGGCACACACATTGGAACCTGCGGCCATTAGGGCCGGGCAGAGACTGATACACGGGCGTGGCACAGGGGCTCTACAGCGCCCCCTGGAATGCTGAGGGCCATATATCATACATACTTGCACGTAGAAGCACAAAACTCGGTACACATATAGAACTCATCAATACAAACAACTTTCGAATTGCATATCATAGGCTCCGCCCAACAGGAAGTTGGCTATTTGGGGTTTATTATTCATATTTGTCGTCAAAGTTGTGGGGGCTTTTGGGGTCCTTAACATACTCAAAAACTCTTGAAAGTTTGCGCACACTTTGGAATCTGTGGCCTTAAGGAGCCTGCAGAGGCTGGGACCTGGGCGTGGCACAGGGGCTCTACAGCGCCCCCTGGAACACAGTCATAAATGTTGATGTATAGCTCACACATACTTGCACGTATTAATATGAAACTCAGTACACATTTAGATCTCATCGTGCCGAACAACTTGCGTATTGCATGTTATAGGCTCTGCCCAACAGGAAGTCAGCTATTTAGAGTTATGTAAAAAGCATATGCTCTGGAATTTGAAATACTTGTCATAGGTTTTTTACTCGATTGCCGCCAAACTCGGTCAACATGATCTCAAGACAATGGGGATGAAAAATTGCCAGGGGATTTTTGATATCTCAAACGGTTTGCTCGTGGCGAGGCGTTGAAATTATGGCGAGAAATGAGAAACAGGAAGTGTCTAATACCATCCACATACATTTCCTGATTTTAATCAAACTTCATCAGATTATTCATTGTATGATGTCGATCGCATATATGTGACTATTAGGAGTCAAAGTTATAGCGCCACCAACTGGCAGCAGGAAGTGTGTCATTTTCAAAATGCTTTGTATTCAGCATCTTATTTTTACTCGATTTGCTTCAAACTTCATCAGAATAATGTTAAAACACAGCCTATATTAATCTGCTAGGGGGATATTGATATCTAAAAATATTGTTGCCGTGGCAACATGTCAAACTTGAATACTTCTCAGGTGATTTTAAGGCATATAACATGCTTAGAATTTCATGAAATTCAGAACACATATCAGTATTTATGATAACTAGACACTGGCAAAAGTTCATAAGAGGGCGTGGAAGAGGCACTCTATAGCGCCACCTTTTGTCAAAAGTGGGGGGGTTAGTTTTAGCTACAGACACCAAACTCGGTACAAAAATTGTTCTTATCAAGACGGACAACTTTCTAATTCACAGTCATCAGCTACGATCAACAGGAAGTCAGCTATTTTGATTTGAATGTGGATTTTTTTTTACATTTAGCTGTGAATTAATGCATACTGCTCAGAGGAGAGTAACACTATACACACCAAACTTTGTCTACATGATGCCAAAACATTTTAAACAACTTAAATTGCCAAAGGATTTTGGATAGCTTGAACGCTTTTGTCGTGGTGATTTTTTTAAATGACAGTAAAAATGGAATTATTAATTGTCCTGCATTTTTAAATTCCAAACACTTCAAAACCTTTTTTCATACAAAAAAAAGTCATTCTGAGTAAATATGGATAGTTTCACGACTTTACAACACTGTATGGATAACAGAAAATTAAAAAACTGTCAGACATCTCATCTCACTCTGTCCATCTGTTTGAGTATTATGTGCTGAGACTTACATTGTCTGAGAGAAAATGCTCCCCTACAGGTTCAATTCCTTAAAGGGAAATTCGACTGAAAGGGAGGAGACTCTCTTTTAGTTTCATTTTTAAATCGGTTAAAATACAAAATAATACTTGGATTTAATTCACACTGACAAGCTAAACCAACATATATGATTATTACCGGGTCAGGGCTCATTAATAATTGATGTGTGGTCAGTGATACGTGAGAAACACGAGAGATGAATCACCGCTCTGAGCATGAGCGTGTGGAATGACGAGCTCAGAAAAACGAGTTTATTTTTGTTTTATAGCTTTAACAAATAAAATATTAAAGCGATATCACACAATTCACCAATTAGAACACACCAAGAGCTAAATTCAGATGTTTTTGAACTGTTTGTGTGAAAATGAAATATTCGCGGCTGCCTATCTGAAATCACCGCCTCCGATCAGCGCTTACAGTGTCACAAGTTCAAAACAAACGAATTTATTCTTGTTTAAGAGCTTTTTCAAATAAAATATTGCCATAAATGCACACAATACACCCATTATAACACAAGAGCTAAATGCAGGTGTTTGTGACCCGTTTAAGTGTGCAAGACTACTTGAAAACGCGACTGGCAGAATATCTCTCGAGCTGCAGGATTCTGCCTTTCGTCGTACGAACGAACACATCAAGGACAAGATTATTTCAAAATACATAATAGCTTGGCGAAAATAAACGAAAACAGCCACGTGGACATAAACTGTTAAGAAATAAATCTGAAGTGGATCTACTGGATTTGAATATTAAGTTACCGCATATACCAGCTGCTTCTGTCTTCAATTTTAATCTATATAAAAAATTAAACTCATTCATCTTGGCTGCTTTTTTAATATGTGTACGTATTTATTTATTATTTTGCTCTAACAAGACTTAATCTATATTTAATTAAATCAATTACATTTTATTTTACATTTGATTTGTCCATTTCTGCATCTAAACGCCTAAAAACCTAAAACATGCTCTATTATACTATTGTTAGCAATTTCTTTATCGTCCAATTTATCTGGTGTACACTTTTATTTTCATAATAAACTTGTTTGTTAGATTATACACAGTTACAGTGGTCTATAATAAATATTAACAGGTTTTATTCAAGCTGTTTAGAATGAATGCAGTAGGCTAATTTTTTTAAATGTAAATCCAAAAAAAAAAAAAAAAAGTTTAAATAAATAAAAAACATTGGAAAAGAATAACTGTTGTACTTTTTTATACATTTTGTATAATTTTATAGTTTATGCATTATAGTTATAAAAACAAATAAATTTAGCCACTCACATAGAAATCTTAGGCCTTATCCTTTTTTGACAGTTTTAGGGATTTTTAAAAATCCTAAAAAACCTTATTTGTGCTGCAAATAATAATTTCAAATTAATTTGATACTGACCTCTGACATCCTGTGACATGATATTTATTTGAATTTACATAATCTCATGGATGTAACAGTAAATCTGTTCAGCTCACAGATCAAGACTAAGCTGTAATGCAAGCAGAACTTTCACAAATGCTTGTAGGTCAATAAAATCATTACAAAACATTTACAAATCATTTAAGGGATTTGATAACACTGTAAAATAATGTCTAATTTGTTAACATTAGCAAATGCATTGATAACACTTTATAATAACTGCACTCATTAGTAAATAGTCAGTTCATTCTTTATAAAGCCTTGTCCCAATTTTAATAGTCAGTAGTAAGCAGTTTATAAATACAGCTATAAATAGCTTGTTCTTGGTTTATAAGCACATTTATTAAAAAGGAGAGTAAAGGGTCAGTTATCTTCCTATGAAAAATAAATAAAATAAAAATAAACAAACAACAACACAGATTGATACAGAACTCAGAAATGTTATTGTGGATTTATGATAAACTCAGCCTGTAAATGAATTAATTCTCTTCCAAGAAGACACAAGTAGTTCACACCAAACTGTTTTAACATGAAGCCATATACTGAAGATGTTAAATTTCAAATGGGTTTAGGATACCTTAAATGGTGTGGCCATAGCGATTTATTAAAGTAACATAAAAAAATACAATAGTTATTTTACTATATCTTTAAAATGTTTAATTCCAACTATTCATAATTTTTTATATACGTAGAAGTCATCATTTGAAGGAAGCACAGTAAGTTTCATAGCTTTATCATTTTCAAGAGCCAGCATAAAATTAAAACTATCATAACTTATAAATCAAGCTGGCAATTCTTAATACCAATAATGGCCACCAGATGGAGCTATAGGATTACTTTTAAATAATTATTGTAGAAACAAGTATGATTTAAATCATTTATAGAAATCTTTCAAAGAAAAATAATATGTATTTTATGTATTTTACTGATAAAATGACCCTCACTTAATTAGAAAAACAAGCTGAAGTATTGTGAACCGTATATTAAGAATAATTCTTTATAGGCTTTATGGACAGATACGTTTTCAGAGACTCTTGAAGGATCAGCACCACATCCTCTTTTACCACTGTTTAAAGAATTTATCTTACAGAGGAGGTGCGAATGAATTTTGGATAGCTTGAATGGTTTGTCGTGGTGATTTTTTTTTTTAAATAACAGTAAAAAAGTAACCAGTAAATGTATTTTATTTTTTTAAAGTGCAGCTTATAAATGCTTCAAAAAAATGTACACATAGAAGACAAGTCATTCTGAGGAAATATGCATAGTTTCATGACTATACAACACTATATGGATGATAGAAAATTAAAAAACTATCATACATCTGATTTCACTCTGTCCCGCTGTCACTGTGGGTAATGTGTGTGTGTGTGTGTGTGTTAAATGAATTAGGTGTGAAACTATCAGGGAGCATTTAGTCTCCAGCGCCAACATTTTACAGAACTGACACTTTCCTGGAGTCTCAGAATTACAATGTGCCAGGTTCTGAGAGATCTAAGATTCCAAAAAATGATTGAATTAGAATACCATGAAGTATTGTGAAATACTATATATTAAGACTTTATATATAGGCTTTATGAACAGATTAGAGTGACTCGTGAAGGACCAGCAGCACCTCCTCTTGTCCGATGGTTTGAGGAATATATCTTCCAGAATCCGGGATTAAGATTTAGGAGCTCATTTTTATTCCACCTCCTTTCCTGAAAGTCTGTCTTGCAGAATTGACTAAAAATTAATCTTCACATTAATTCCTAATTATTTTGCAATTCTTTTTGTCAGTTCTTCTTGACCTGTTTTTTTCTTCTTCTTTTCTGACCTCATGACCCAGTCAGCATTTTTTGTACAATGGTCAAGTCTTAACTTATCCATTTCTGTATTGCATGTGTGTTTGATATTTATCATGGGTATTTCATAATTTTCGACTCTACAGTTTGAGTTAAAACTCTTTTTTTAGCGCATTTCATCTGTAAAAGAAAACATGCCTAATAATTCTGCACACATGAATATAAGGAGTTTTTCTCTTCCAGCTTTCCTGGACTATTGTATAGCACTCATAAATGATTAAATGAAAAATAATGGTAGTTATTAAGATTGATATGGTTTGGAATTGGTCAAATGTGCTTGGAAAAAAAATCACAATAAAACAATGTTTTAATGTTTAATTTTGGAATATGAACTGACATGAATGAATGTTATATAAATATTGTTCATATTAACATAATGTTTATAAATGAAATCTTATTGTAAAGTGTTACTAAAGTTAAATATACATTGTTCTGTGAATGTGATTTTAAAGTCTAGATGATTCGGATTAACCCTTTATCTGGCGTATCCTTTAAAACCTCACTGCCAGAGGGATATTGTGAATGCATGTGCCCGCTGGGCACAGTTTACCTGATGCCACCGGGGTGGCGATGGCATTGGTGGCTTGAGCCCGCCATCGCTGCTTGCAGCTATATTTCTTCTTCTTCTTCTTCTTCTCCCGAATGAATCGCATTTTTGAGGGCTTTAACATGCTCAAAAAGTCATGAAACTTTGCACACGCGTCAAACCTGGTGAAAATTTTCGTCTGATATAGGAATCAGAAGAGGGTGTGGCAAAATGGCTCGACAGCGCCACCTATACTAAGAAAATCAACAGCCTTCCAGCTATGTTTCACGTACATGCACGAAAATTGGCACACATATGTAACACACCAATACCTACAAAAAAGACTCTTGGACCAAAATTCTAAACCCAACAGGAAGTCGGTTATTTTTAATATTATGAGCAAATTTTGTGTAATTTTGGTCATTTCCATGTGTTGTATTTTAACGAACTCCTCCTAGAGATTTCTTCAAATCAACACCAAATTTGGTTTGCCTAATCTAAAGGCCTTTGCGACATTAAATTGCGAAGATCTTGAGTTTTCGTTGAAGGGCGTGTCCGTGGCGGCATGACGAATTTCGATGATTCGCCATGAAAAATGAAGTTGCTATAACTCATACATACAATGTCCAATCTGCCCCAAACTTCACTTTTTTTGATGAAACTCTAAACCTGAACAGATTGACATGCCCATATTCAGTTATAGTCATAGCGCCACCTATTGGCAACAGGAAGTGTCATATTTTACGCTGTGACGAACTACTCCTAGAAATTTTTTGACATCAATGTCTTTTTTGTGGTCAGTCTAATCTAAAGGCCTGTGCGATGTTCAGTTGTGAAGATCTTGAGTTTTCGTTAAAAGGCGTGTCCACGGCACCATGGCGAAGTTCGATGTCTCGCCATGTGAATAAAAGATGTTATAACTCAGGCATAAAATGTCCGATCTTCCCCAAACTTCACATGTGTGATAAGAGTCCTGACCTGAACAGATCTGCAGGCCAATATTCCACCGGGTGTGGCAGAATGGCTCGATAGCGCCACCTATACACTTTCAACGGAGTGTGCCTCGAGCTATGTTTCATGTACATGTACAAAAATTGGTACACACATGTAACTCACCAATATCTACAAAAAAGTCTCTTGGTACGAAATCCGAATCCCAACAGGAAGTCGGTTATTTTGAATTTTCCCTTCAAAATTGGTGTTGTTTTTGCCATTTTCAGGGGTTGTACTTTAACGAACTCCTCCTAGAGATTTATTCAGATCAACACCAAACTTGGTCAGTGTAATCTAAAGCCATTTGCAATGTTAAATTGCGAAGGACTTGAGGTTTCGTTAAAGGGCGTGTCCATGGCGGCCTGACAAATTTCGATGTTTCGCCATGAAAAATGAAGTTGCTATAACTCAGACATACAATATCCAATCTGCCCCAAACTTCACAAGTTGGATAAGACTCTTGACCTGAACAGATCTACATGCCAATATTCAGTTATAGTCATAGCGCCACCTATTGGCAACAGAAAGTGACATATTTTACACTGTGACAAACTACTCCTAGATATTGTATGACATCAACGTCTTTTTTGTGGTCAGTCTAATCTAAAGACCCGTGTGATGTTTAGTTGTGAAGATCTTGAGTTTTTGTTAAAAGGCGTGTCCATGGCGCCATGACAAAGTTCGATGTCTCGCCATGGGAATAAAAGATGTTATAACTTAAGCATAAAATGTCCGATCTTGCCCAAATTTCACATGTGTGATAAGGGTCCTGTCCTGAACAGATCTGAAGGCCAATATTCCATTGGGTGTGGCAAAATGGCTCGATAGCGCCACCTATACACATATAAGCGCCACCTGCTGGCAACAGGAAGTGACATATTTTACGCTGAGACAAACTACTCCTAGAGATTTTTTGACATTAATGTATTTTTTTGTGGTCAGTCTAATCTAAAGGCCTGTGCAATGTTAAATTGTGGCAATGTTGAGTTTTTGTTAAAGAGCGTGTGCATGGCGTCATGACAAAATTTGATGTCTTGCCACAGCAAGAGAAGTTGTTGTAACTCATGCATAAAATCTTTGATCTTCCCCAAACTTCACATGTTCGATAAGAGTCCTGGCCTGAACACATCTGAAGGCCAATATTCCATTATTATGAAAGCGCTACCTGCTGGCAACAGGAAGATTGGAACATACTGTATATGCAATATACTTTTATATATTCCACTTATATTTATGACTTTAAATGCATATTTCTCACCGTTCACCTTTTTACTAATGCCACTCGCTGGTGGGGAGCCCGGGTGCGAGGGCCCGTTCATCGCTGCTTGCAGCTTTAATATTTCAGTTGATTTCATCTAAGGCTGTGTCTGAAGTCAGTTGTAGTAGTTCTTGTGTTTCTCTTTTCTTCAGTGATTCTGTTTGTTAACAGCAGCTGTTCATCACTAATTCTCAATCAGCACTTAGTTAATCAATTAATTACTTGAATGCAAAGTTTTAAAACTTACAGGGTTTAAATCAAGGCAATTTGTTTACTCAAACGGTTTGAGTTAAGTTTACTTGTCGGGTTTTACAGTGCAATTTCTTTTGTCTGTTTTCTTAATTGCAGAATATTTATCATGTGCATCCAGTCCTTCGTGCTGTCTTTGCTGTAAACTGGTTTAAAGGGCCAGAAGTGAGAGACTTATTTACCCTCATTTGATAAAACTGTTTTGAAAAAAAAATTACATTTAGAAATTTCTACAATCTCAGGTTTTTTATTAGTGTAAAAACTTTTCCAAATTTATTTTTCCATAATAAAAAAGTAAGTAAGTGAAATTTGCACTTATTTTTCACAAAATCTTGAAGTGTTCCTGTAGCTCAGTGGCAGAATATTGCATTTGCAAACGCAAGGTTGGGGGTTTGATTTACCGGGAACACATGATAGGTGAAAATTTTCAGCCTGAATGCACTGTAAGTCGCTTTGGATAAAAGTGTCTGCTAATTGCTTTAATTTAAATTTACTCAATAAAATTTAACATGTCAAGTTACATGTACTTATTAGTTTTTTTTTTTTTTTTTTTTACTTAACTTAGTTAAGTAGATTTATTTAATTTCCAAATGTGTAAATTTACTTGAAAAATGCTTGTGCAAAAACTTGCCAAATAAAAATTAAGTAAATTTACTAATTCTTTTTTTCAGTGTACTGATTTGCATAATATATTTTTGTGTGTGTGGGGTGACAACTTATTGTTATGCACCTGAACTCCTCATTAAAGAACTTAATGAAGAACATGTATTGTAGTTTATTTCTTTCAGCTGAATTTGTTATAAAATCAATAGAGAACACACTTTTAGTTTTGATGTTAATATTGAATTTTAATAAACGCATTACTAGAATAAAATGCTGTGTTTCATTGTGCAGTGAATACTTAACGGTTTCGCCAGCATAAGAGTGTGTTTATTTTGCTGTGTTAACTGTTTTGAAAGCTGTTACCTGAGTTTGGAGAGATGTACCAAATCGATTGAGGAAAAACTGTAAAAGATTAATTTCTATCATTGCTGTGAACTGAACTGACCACACAGAATATGAAATATATCAAAAACTTCAGGTGTCCACGACCTTAAGACATCAGTGCGATAACACACTTAGCAAAATATTAGCTAATTATCTTTATAAATAAAATAAAATAATGAGATATTATTTTTTGTCAATATCGCACACCCCTAGTTCTGACACAAAATGATTTGCAAGGGTTGCTTTGTCACGTTTAGTGTAGACGGCCTCGAGCTGTAGGTTTATTTCCGTTTTCTATTTATTGTATTTTTTATTTTTTTATTTATTGTATTTAATTTATATATACCTAAGTTCTCTGTTATCCCACCGGTCAACATGTGACCACACTCAACAAAACTGAATATATGTGAATGCATACAGTTTTTATATTAATAGTAGACACCAGGGGTCCTATTATGCTCTTACAAGGTCTTGATTTTATTTTGGGGGTGAACTAGAACTGGCTCTCATACTAGGTTGTTCGAAAAACACATTATTTTTCATATATTTTACATTATTACAACATCTCTCTCCCCATTCTGACACGAATGGCTTCTTTATCAAATGAAGGCATAACTTTGCAGATCTTTTTAATGCTCAAACAGCAACATTACAGACTAACTAAAGTGCTCCGATCATGTGACAATTTGCACTAATCATGTGAAACTGCACATACAAAAATCAAACTTTTTTTTTAACGGTTACTATTGTGACCGGTGGGATTTTTTGTTCTGTTTTTTTGTATTTAGCCAAAAGATTAATAGGTGACAATGTCTCTTTTGGTTAAATGGCATTTGCGTTAAGCAAATTTGCAGGTATGAGTTTAGTAAATGTAAACATTGATATGTATTTGTTTTTTTAATCATCTCATTTGCTAAAAATCTGTTTACTGAAACAACTTTAAGATTTTCTCTGATTTATTTTGTAGGTTTTCTCATTACAGTACAAACAGTGTTTAAATCATAAGCATTTTAGCCACAATTTCGAAAAGCAATGTGGCCTTTAATATAAAAGTATGTAAGGAGTCCATTGCCATGTTCAGTTAGTGTAAATCTGATTTTCCTGGATGTTTGTACGACCAACACAACTAGAGGATACGATTTATTTGTAGAGTTGTTGTTTTTTTCCAATGTATAATATTTTATTGTGTACATACAATATGAAGAAGCACATTTCACACAATTTTGCCTTTTTATTATTTAGTAATATTGTAACACTCATATCCAAACGTATATATAAAGTATTGTTCAAAATAATAGCAGTACAATGTGACTAACCAGAATAATCAAGGTTTTTAGTATATTTTTTATTGCTACGTGGCAAACAAGTTACCAGTAGGTTCAGTAGATTGTCAGAAAACAAACAAGACCCAGCATTCATGATATGCACGCTCTTAAGGCTGTGCAATTGGGCAATTAGTTGAAAGGGGTGTGTTCAAAAAAATAGCAGTGTCTACCTTTGACTGTACAAACTCAAAACTATTTTGTACAAACATTTTTTTTTTCTGGGATTTAGCAATCCTGTGAATCACTAAACTAATATTTAGTTGTATGACCACAGTTTTTTAAAACTGCTTGACATCTGTGTGGCATGGAGTCAACCAACTTGTGGCACCTCTCAGCTGTTATTCCACTCCATGATTCTTTAACAACTTTCCACAATTCATTCACATTTCTTGGTTTTGCTTCAGAAACAGCATTTTTGATATCACCCCACAAGTTCTCAATTGGATTAAGGTCTGGAGATTGGGCTGGCCACTCCATAACATTAATTTTGTTGGTTTGGAACCAAGACTTTGCCCGTTTACTAGTGTGTTTTGGGTCATTGTCTTGTTGAAACAACCATTTCAAGGGCATGTCCTCTTCAGCATAGGGCAACATGACCTCTTCAAGTATTTTAACATATGCAAACTGATCCATGTTCCCTGGTATGCGATAAATAGGCCTAACACCATAGTAGGAGAAACATGCCCATATCATGATGCTTGCACCTCCATGCTTCACTGTCTTCACTGTGTACTGTGGCTTGAATTCAGAGTTTGGGGGTCGTCTCACAAACTGCCTGTGGCCCTTGGACCCAAAAAGAACAATTTTACTCTCATCAGTCCACAAAATGTTCCTCCATTTCTCTTTAGGCCAGTTGATGTGTTCTTTGGCAAATTGTAACCTCTTCTGCACATGCCTTTTTTTTAACAGAGGGACTTTGCGGGGGATTCTTGAAAATAGATTAGCTTCACACAGACGTCTTCTAACTGTCACAGTACTTACAGGTAACTCCAGAATGTCTTTGATCATCCTGGAGGTGATCATTGGCTGAGCCTTTGCCATTCTGGTTATTCTTCTATCCATTTTGATGGTGTTCTTCCACGTCTCTCTGGTTTTGCTCTCCATTTTAAGGCATTGGAGATCATTTTAGCTGAACAGCCTATCATTTTTTGCACCTCTTTATAGGTTTTCCCCTCTATAATCAACTTTTTAATCAAAGTACGCTGTTCTTCTGAACAATGTCTTGAACGACCCATTTTCCTCAGCTTTCAAATGCATGTTCAACAAGTGTTGGCTTCATCCTTAAATAGGGGCCACCTGATTCACACCTGTTTCTTCACAAAATTGATGACCTCAGTGATTGAATGCCACACTGCTATTTTTTTGAACACACCCCTTTCAACTAATTCAACTAATTGCCCAATTGCACAGCCTTAAGAGCGTGCATATCATGAATGCTGGGTCTCATTTGTTTTCTGAGAATCTACTGAACCTACTGGTAACTTGTTTGCCACGTAGCAATAAAAAAATATACGAAAAACCTTGATTATTCTGGTTAGTCACATTGTACTGCTATTATTTTGAACAATACTGTATATATATATATATATATATATATATATATATATATATATATATTAGGGATGCACGATATTGGATTTTGGCCGATATTCGATATGCCGATATTTTCAAAATAATTTTGGCCGATGCCGATACCGATATCGATATATATACAAATATATACTGATATATTTAAACCTTTATTTTACTGAAGAGAAATCCATGTATCTCTTCTGTACTGATTCTACCATAAATTTATTATTTTACAAATGTAGACAGACATTCACATCTGAAAAACAGGTCAATTATTTCACTTGGAGAATATCGGTTTGGCTCATCGGCAGAAATATTCATATCGGCCGATACCGATAATGGTCATTTTAAGCTTTTATCGGCCGATACCGATATTGTGCCGATATTATCGTGCATCCCTAATATATATATATATATATATATATATATATATATATATATATATATATATATATATATTGTTTATCCGTTGCATGTTAAAACAGTTGTTAGGAAGCAAAAGCAGTATCAGTTTTTGTCCACTAAAACACAGAAACAATACAATAAGGCTCATTTCAAATGCTTCAGCATGAACACAAAGGCACTATGAACATGAACAAGAAGATTTTGTGATCTCAGCTTGGAAACAGACTGTAATCAACACTGAACATGAATATAAATCTGCTACTGTGTTTATTATTTAAAACAGAATAAAATCATTAAAGATACTGCTGCGGTAAAACATCTTATGAAAAGCATAAATGACAAATGACAATGTTGATTAAATAGAGTAAAAGAATGAAGTGTAATATTATTAAAATAAACACGTTTCTTGGTTCATCTAAAACTAAAGAAGCTTTTCACATGCAAGTTTAACAGCTCAACACAGATTTATATCTGACTTTCATTGGACGGATTCTGGAGGATCATAAAAACAGAAACATGTTTGTGTTGAAGCTGGAGCTGAATGTTGATGATGTCAGAGTGATTGACACTGGTGGGCGGGGCTTATGTTGTTAAAGTGAACTCATCCGCTCCTCATTCACTACAACCACATCCTCTCTATTCAACAGCGTTTTCTTCTCAATCTCTACAGTCGCTGATTCATTCACTCGGTTTTCTGTGTCATCTGATGGAAAATACAGAGAACAATGACGATTTAAAAACATAAGATGCACAGATCTGGATTTCTTCATATGAGACATCAAAACTAACGTCAAATATTTACAATGTACAAAATCATTTAGTTTGAGTTAAATTCAAACAGTACACTGACTGAACTGATGTGAAGAGAGAAATGAACACCGAGCCAAGCCAGATAATGACTCGTTCACGATTGAAGAACCGGTTGCATCAGTTTTTGGATCACCAGTAGTTCTTTCGGACAGTTTGATTTAATTAAACCGGTTGAAGAAACGGTTCACCAGTTCTTTTGCGCTCGACGTAATGGCGTCATTGTCGATGATTGCCCTTGATTCAAGCCTTCGGTTTACCCGCACTCATAACATTAGCACAGAATCAGTTCAGAATCAATCACCAAAAGAATCAGTTCAGACGCCATGTGTGTCGGTCTGCTTCACGCTGAATCAAACATGCGCAGTATCATCAGCTCCTCGGTTCACGAATCGGATGTGTATGACAGAAACGGTTCTTCACTCGTGAACGAGTCAGTCTGTTGTTCGTTATCTGGCACAGCTCAGTGTTCATCTTCAGTTCTCTCTTCACATCAGTTCAGTCAGTGTACTGTTTGAGTACATGAATTACTCTGGGATATAGGTTTGTTTGAACTCAGAGGGAACTTTTTTTATTGTTTACTCCATGTAGTTCTGAGAGCTGAGGTGTACATTTTGATTTTCTCAAATACATCAAGGTAAGTGCACAAAAGTCTCTCACTCTCTCTCTCTCTCTTTCTCTTTCTCTCACACACACACATACACACACAATATAATATGGTGTTATACTCCATAAAACTCCATATACAAGCCAGAAACTTAGCCTTTTTTGCACAGGCCTATCTAAAGGGTTAATGGTCCCACCTAGTGATCAACTGTAAAAATAAAAAATGTTACCTCTTCCCAACAGGGAAAAACACCAACAATCAAGAATGTCACACACACACAAACACTATAATTTGCTGTTATACTCCATATAACTCCATATACAAGCCAGAAACTAAGACTTATTTTGCACAGGTCTATCTAAAGGGTTAATTGTCCCACCTAGTGATCAACTGTAAAAATAACTAATTTTACCTCTTCCCAAAAGGGAAAACCACAAACAATCAATGCATAAATATATGGTGCAAATGGCTTTGCAATCAAAAAATGTCATTATAATGGAAGCCAATGGGGCAAAAACAGCCACCAACAACAAATGAGGGAGAAAAAATTAAAATCTAATGCTGCACAAAAACTATCAATGCATCAAAGCCAATGTTGCTACTAATCTTTTACATGCGCAAGACTTTTATAAAAAGTAAAAAAAATAAAGCTGATTTGCTACTTAAATTGACAACATAAAAAAAAAAAAAAAAAAAAATTAGATCAAGCAAGCACAGAATCAATTTTGCGGTGCTGCGCACGATCACGTCAGAGGTCAAACAGATAACCTCCCGTGTTTAATTCTGTTTTTTGACAGAAGCACATATTGGACAATTAAAAAATAGCAGCACAAACAAAACTGATTTCAAATTTAATTCAAGCACTTTCAAGGACCTATGTTAGTTTTCAAGTACTTTCCAGGCCTTGAATCCATATGTCTGAAATTCAAGTACTTTCAAGAAGGGTGGGAACCCTGAACTGTGATCATTATTACACTGACTGGAGAGACTCACCTCTGATAGTAACAATGTATGTGCTGTATGTGTTCCCTTCACTGTTGCGGATCTTCAGTGTATAACGTCCAGAATGTTGAGCTCTAGAGTTCTTGATGGTCAGATCTCCAGTTTTCTTGTCCAGCTCCAGTCTGTCTATGAATAACTCAAAAGGACCATCATGTGTCTTTCCAGTTCCTCCTTTAATTTTAGCTATGGGAGACTTTTCATCTCCAAACATCCACTCTATTTCATCATCTATCTGTATTTCATTAAAACCAGTGTGTAGATGGACAGATTCTCCCACAGTCACTTCCACATCCCTCGCTTCATGTCACAGCAGCACATAGAAACAGAGAAACACAAAGACATCCATAGGATCAAGTGTGTTAAAGTAAACAACAGAGATCAAAAAGATACGGAAACATCATTCAGATGCCGTTTCATCAGTTTGCTGTGTTTCAGAGGAGAATAATCTAATACACATTTCTGTGTTATTTACAGAGGGCTAGGGGTGGTTAATATGAGCTAAAATTCATATCACAATATTTTACATGTGATATAAGAAAAAAAAAATACTTTAACCTCATAGAACTAGAAAAAGTAAGGGATCGGACAGACATGAACATCTTTTTTTATTGTGCCATTGTTTTTTTGCCATTGTGCAGTTGTAAGGGAATTGTTGATTATATGCTCACCAAGGCTACATTTATTTATAAAAAAAAAAAAAACAGTAAACACTATAATATTGTAAAATATTGTCCATTTAAATGATCTATGATTGTTTTAACACATAGGCTACTGTATTCATGTGATCAAAGCTGAATTTTCAGCATCATTACTAGAGGCTGACCGGTATTGGATTTTGCCGATACCAACCACACTGGCAGGTAACCGATTAATTAACAGGTAGTTTTTAAAATGGATACTGAACAAAAACTAAAATAGTCCTTTTTTGTTTTACAAAAAAATAAAAAATAAAAAACTCTACTGAACCATACTAATAGTAGTAGTAGTAATGATAATAATAATACTAATAATAACAACAATAACAACTGCAATAGTAAATGTTGAAATTACCACACTCTAGGGTTATATGGTATATAATAACATTATGTTGGTTTGTGCAACGCACGCTTCCAGTGCCTCCCTATGGACGTCTGTGTTTTTTCTCCTCACGCACGCAGCAAAGAAGCTGCAGCTGAGCTGTCATGTGACAAACACTACAGCGAGATGGCTGCATTAGTGGTGCATGGGTCGTCTCATAACCATGAGACAAAAACTGATTTGGCTTTATTAAAATGTGTGCATAAACAAATTAACTAAATAGTCTAAATAAGTTGTTCAGATGAACAAAGCACGAGGTTTTCTTGCATAATTAACATTTTAATTGTTTGGTCAGACAGTTCATATTATAATATATTCACATTAATAAATCGGGGGATTAAACGTGGAGTTATGTTCTGTTTGCTAAATATTAAAACAAGCATATGCACAGTACCTATATCTGCGCTTTGTATCTGCTGATTGCTGATTGAGATTTACATGCATGGCTCACTGACCCCCCTTACGAAAAATAACCATGGTTTTATTATAGTAAAACTGTAGTAACCCATGGTTTTTTGGCGTATTGACTCCCATTTGTCTAACCACAGATTTACTACATATACCGTGGTTAAACTATGGTTAATATAGCAAAACCATGGTTAATTTGTGGTTACCATGGTTTAACTATAGTAACCATGTTTTTTTGGTTTAATTTGTAGTATAACCATGGTTAATTTTCGTAAGGGCCTGTATACTCATTCATTTCGTTCATAAACGAGATGTATCAGTTCCTTCAACTCGTTCACGAATGAGAAAATCTCTCGATCTCGTTCAGTGAAGGGCAGATTCGTTCACTACATTCAACAAATCACATGCTCCGTCACATCTTGAGTAACTCTTTGACACGATGAAACCTTTCACAGAGCTGTTCACAAGCTGCACATGTGCTGCTAATAACGCCGTGCTTGCGCGCTGCTGTGGAGGGAGGAACTTCAGTGAACGAGAAATATGAGTCAGTGGATTACGTGAACAACAGTGATTAGTTCACCTAAACGATTCGTGCTCTAACGAACTCACTAGTGCATTTTCATATAGCCTATATTTGGAAAATATATTTTCATATTTTATTAGGTTCTTTGATAAGGTTATAATACGAAGGTCTAAATAGCAACGTATCTTCCGTGATGTCCCTGATGCGCGGGGTGGGTAAAGAAATGTTACTTTATTTGCGGGATGGGCCAAATTTTTTCATATAAGCAGGACCCTCGGGTTTGACAAAAACCCGACCCGCGCATCACTAGGCTGCGTGTGCAAGCACAAGTGATACTGTGGCCGCCAGTCCACTACTGGTAGAAAAAGATGACGCTTACTAAAGCTCACTGGCTGAGTTTTCTCCTCTGAAAGAAAAGGTTGCACAACTGACAGAATAAGTTATACAATATCTGAGATATTGCTGCTAAATTTGTTGTTTTTTTTTTGTTTGTTTGTTTTTTTTTTTACCTTGAATGCCATTGCTTAAATATTTATATTTTGATATTTAATCTTCTGAGTTCAGAAACATCGTTTAATATAATCGCTGTTCATATTTTTATTCAAAGTTCAGAATCAAGATAAAGTTATTACTCTTATGTTTTTTATGATAACTGAGATAATGCTGCTAAATTTATTCTTTTTTTTTACCTTGAATGACATTGCTTTAATTTATTTTTGATATTTTGATATTTCATATTTTGTTCAAATGTTTAACATATATGCTGTTCGTATGTTAATTTATTAGTGTAACAATTTTGGTATCGTGACAACACTACCACACTTTAATAGGGCCCTATGTAATCAGTACAATTTTTTCCTAAATTCCATTTGATTTATTTCGAAATTCCGTTATTTAATTTTTCTGGATTCTGTTTTTACCATTTAAAATTGTATCCACTCCTGTTAAAGTTTATTGATCATAAAGCAAATCTAATTAATTAAAATCATGAAACTTATACATTTTTCACATCAATTTAATAAAAGTTTACCAAAAATTACATGTTTAGGGCCCTATGACGGTTTTTTTTTCCCCTCACCATATTTTTTTTTATTGTTATCAGATTCTGTTTTTACCATGTCTAATTATTTGAACACATAAAACAACTTTATTTTTCTTAAAGAAGCCTAAGGATTTTTTCCCCCTCAAAAATTCTGTGTGCATTTACATTTGAGTTGTTACCAAATGAAGGCATGAAATATTAATTTTATTTATCTTTTAATTACTGAAAATTAAGCAAACTTTTTTTTTTGGCAAACAAAGGGGATTTACTTACACAAAATTTCTTCATGTTTTAATTTTAATGTTTATTCCTTAAAAATTAATGTTTGTTTCATTTCAGAAGCAGTAGTCTACTGAACAGCAGACTTTTATTTTGTTGGGTTGCCGTGAATACCTTTACAATTCTGTGCATGTGATATGCTTTTGCTCAATTCAAATGGTCAAATGCTCATGAAGTAACTCTCAGTGCAGTTCTGGAGATGTTCTTCGTGTGTTTTCGTCCTCATTTAGTGAGACGGCAGACACTGAAATCACCACAAGCGTCATGCGCTCTAAACTGAATTCCATTTTTATGAATGGATTCCATAATTCCGTCCACGTTTTCCGCAACACGAAAAACATTGGGCCCTACATTTATACCAGCACAATGTATACTCTCACACTTTAACTGCTTCTATCCTTGAACAATGATTATCGAATCAAAATAAAAGAGCAGCGCTGAGTCTAGGAGACTCACACACACTCCGGACGCATCACGCATCACGTTCAACTCGAGTAGCACTCTAAAACAGTTATTCACCAAACAGACACAGGTTTACTTCAAGAATGAACAATGAGGCACAAGTTTGAAGGTCAGTGTTTAAAAAAATGGAGCAAATGGAAAGCGCGATCTATATCATCAAACATACACTTTATGTATTAGAGCCACAGAAAGAGAAATGTTTTGATGAAATTGGCCAATATACACTTCATTATACACATTAACAATGAATCGGGCGAATATAATGTAATTTAATGGAAAACTATGTGAATTTCTGTCAGCTGCATTTAAATCCGGGTCTGAAGTTCCTCGCTCTGTCTAAACAAATAGCACATGCTGTAATATTTTCTGATTATTATAAATGTTGTAAACAGCTGTGCTGCTTGATATGTTTGAGCGAACTATTTTGTCACAATTCTCTTATGAATATTTGAAATGGTCCTTTGTTTCAGTTATTTAACTCAATATAACTCTGATTCTTCCATCTTGCTATTTAGTGGTCTGTTATTGATACGACCACAACTGCTACAACTGATAACGGAGCGATCAAGCGAACTGCGAGTCATGTTGAGGTAATTAAAATGTCAAATTAATATTTTGTGCTCAATTATTTATTAGGCAAGTGGCCGAATGATAATTTGGACCATTATGCAGTGTAGTCTTTATCACCCTACAGAGGTTTCTTTTGCAAAATTATCTGCTGACTGTACACGATCCCAGTTTAGGAACCACTGAGAGAAGGTGATTTTCGCTCTATTAGTTTGGTCTGTTACGATGCTCTGTGTTTGATTACTAATGCCTGTGTAGTACGCCGTTGGTCACAGGAGAAAAATGAGACTTTATCGTCATTTGTGTTAAAATTTCTAAAGTGTAAATTACTATAACAAAACTACATAAATACAAAATTTGAATTCATTTATATATAACCGTATCCACGGTATCGCAAAATCCATATCATGGAACAACATAATACCAGTAGACACTTTCATACTGGTAGAGCACCCAGAAATAAAAGCTGAATGAAATACTGACTGAGGTGAAGCAGCAACTTTAATCATTTTTAATCTTTAATAATAGATTTTTAAGAATGAACTACAGAACAAACTCTGAATGAAGTTTGAACATTAATCAGTTTGATCTGAATCACCTGGAGAAATAAATCTGAATCTATGAGGAAGAATGTGATCATTATTACACTGACTGGAGATACTCACCTTTAACATTTACACGGTATATCCTGTATGTGTTCCCTTTACTGCTGCGGATCTTCAGTGTATAACGTCCAGCATGTTCATCTGTAGAGTTCTTGATAGTCAGATCTCTAGTCTTCTCGTCCAGCTCCAGTCTGCCTCTGTTTATCCCATTAGGACCATCATATGTCTTTCCAGTCCCTCCTTTGATTTCAGCGATGAGAGAGTTTTTATATCCAAACCTCCACTCTATCTCCTCATCTCTCAGTTTTTCATTAAGGCCAGTGTTTAGACGCACAGATTCTCCCACAGTCACTTCCACATCCCTCGCTTCATGTGACAGCAGCACATAGAAACAGAGAAACGAGGAGATTATAATATCAGTAAAGTTTAAGGTTGTGTGTGTGTGTGTGTTAGCATATACATGTATACATAGTAGCGGCTCTGGTTTATTTGGTGCCAAGGGCACAATAAGACACGTCGCCTAAAAAGGGTATAAAGATACAACACACACTGATACACTTTTATTGTAGAACTATATACGCAGTTAACTCAAGTAATTACTATTAAATAGTAGAAATACCTACAAAACTGGCTGACTAAAATTAGCCGTTTTTTCACTACCGTGCTTAAACCGGGCGTGCTAGTGCGTGCCAGGGCCAGTCGCGTTTCCACTGTCACTTCCGGGGCTTGATCGTGCCTCGCCGGGGCTTCCTCAGGGCCAATGGCCAGGGTTTTTTGGCCCGACGAAAACCTATTGCCAAAGCGGGCCAGCTGGGGCTAGAGGAGGGGTTATGAACAAAGGCGGAGTTTCTCCGTGTCTGGAGAGCTCAAAAAAAAAAAATTCATAAAGATAACAGCTTTAACTAGTATTAAAGACTTTTTAAAATTAGTTGAGCTCAAAACTCACTTTCAGTCAGCAGCGAGTTTTTGAAATAACTTGATCTGATGTGGATAATAATCACCATACAAGGCAGAAATATTAATGCAATATGCACGCTAAACATTAACATTACCATAGTAAACATGGTAAATATGACCGTTTGAAGAAATCCGATGTCAGCTTATTCTCTATCACAATCGTGTATTTATTTAGTAACATATTCTATCTGTCATACGTCTCATCTCGAGTTTAGCTCTGTGTTGCCTATGTCATAGAATTATAATAATGGTTTTTGCATAAAGCAATGATCATTCTTTCTAAATGTGATGTATATAGGCTATTGTGACATCAAATAAACAGAAACAGACTAGACTGAATAAGCAGGCTATGTTCATAACGCTTTATTTCTGTGTGACCTTTTCAATTATGATAAATTAATTAATCATGATCAATGTATCACTTACAGTAAAACATCAATGCTTTTGAATTTGAATATTTAACAAAGCATGCTTTTATCATCTTTGTGTGTGATCGCGTATGTTCCACTGATTTATTTCTTATTCGTTTTCTGATAACTTCTCTTTGTTGGTGAAATGATGGGGTTGCGTGAAGTTGTTCCTGAGAGGTGTGTAAAGGGCATGTTTAAGTGACACGCAGTGGAGCTTCAGGCTCGACAATGGAAATCCTGCGCTATTCTAGCCCCAGCCGGCCCGTTTTAAGCCCTGGCCCAAAAGTGGAAACACCACTACTGAAGTTCCTATAATGAAATTTGTATATTTGACATACAATAATGGAGCCTTAATTTATTTTCAATTTAAAGATCCACCATGTTATTTCACAAGTCTGATGGTTGACAGCTTATAAAAATAATACATTGCAAAGGATAAAGTTTGAGCACACACAATAACAGAGCGAGAGCAGAGACAATTAATAACACACACACACACGCTGTATATCTGAGAGAACTGCACTCATACATAACTTGCATGTGTACTCTCCACATTAAAATAATGCCATGAGAGAAATATAAATGAGAGACATCAAATCTGAAAGCTGTGTGCGCAAGCAGTGTCTCATGTCGTCCCTCAGTGTGTTGCGAGCCGTGAACAGATGTCTATATTTACTCTGTCAGGATCTGCCACTGTACTTATGCCCAATCCCAAATGTACCCCTTAGCCCTTCCCCTTTCCCCTCCGTTTTGCGCATTTGCGTGAAGGGGTAGGGGTGTCTCGAATCTCTTTTGGTTGGAGGGGTAGGGGTAAGGGGAAGGGCCAGATAGCCCTTCAAAGAAAGATTTTTCGGGGCCACACTTCATACAAAGGGGTATGAATTATCTCGGGAACATGGCTGCTACAGCGAACAAAAAGACACATAAATTAAGCTTTTTTGGCATAAATAAAGATTTTAATGAAAAGTAATAATTTGTTTTATGTTACATTCAATTGTGAGTTCATATTAACGTCATGTTACTCAAAGAAATGTTTGCAAAAAATCGCTGATATTTGCCAACGTCATGTCATTAAACAGATAGTGTCACAGCATATGTCTGATCAGGGCGATAACTGCCGTAGACTAATCCCCCTAGTAATTAGAAATCGCTAAACCATTTTCTCAAATATTGCCTATTCGAGAGAGAAAGAGAGAGAGAGAGAGAGAGAGAGAGAGAGAGAGAGAGAGAGAGAGAAATGGAAGTTGCATGTATTCGCGTCTGTGCGTTTATCTTTTTAGAGTGAGTTTACTTAAAAACAGCGATGTTATCCTCTCGCTGCTGGAAAATATAATGTAGCAATTCAGTATTTAAACTGCATTTAATAAAAGTCTTTGGGCAGTGTTGACAAGTTTATCTTCTCCTGGATGTTCGAGCTGTGTGATTTCCGATATGTGTGTGTGTGTGTCAGTAAGCAGCTCATTAATACAGAACGATAATTAAAGGCTCTAATGCACACCAGCACATCAGTATATGTGTGTATTGTAAGAACTAGACGACGAATGGTGACGTGTGACGTCATGGTAGTGGTGTCCCAACCCTTAGGGGAATATTTTCTCCCCTAGGGGAAGGGGAAGGGGTATAAAATAGAATTGGGATTGGGCCTTATTATGTGAAATTAATAACTATAATAATTTAGAACAAAATGCTACATTTTAATACACATTACATTTTTATAATAGCAGGTAAATTATTTATTCTTAATTGGTGTATTAATGCTCTGCATTAAGTCTTCATTTTGAATAGATTGTATAAATTGAGAAAAATACTAAATGAATGTCAAATTACAGTCTTACACTATAATGGGCACCTCTTTGATTATTAAAAAAAAATTAAATTTAAATTTAGTTCAGTGTAAAACTATTCATTCAGTGCATCATCACTCCAAAACTTTGTGTACAATTTACAAAAACTGAAAGACAGTTACTTACGTTGTATTGAAACCTTGAATCTCTTGACCAAGATCTCTCCGCTGCTGCTGCTGATCATTAGTTTATAGCGTCCAGTTTGTTCAGCTTCAATCTTTGTGATGGTCAGTGATCCAGTCTTGTCCAGCTTCAGTCTGTCTCTGAATCTCTTATTAACATCATCATACGTCTCTACTGTTCCTCCTCTGATCTGAGCGATGAGCTTGTCTTGATCTCCAAACATCCAGAGGATCTGATCATCTCTCTGTATTTCAGTATGAGGCTTTAGAGTGACACAATCTTCTTCCAGTAATATCTCCTCCACTTTTTCTGTAACAGCAGCACACAGAAACAGAAACAGAGAAAAACAAAGACAACTTTGTCATTAGATCAAGTGTGTTCATGTGAATATCAGAGTCTGAAATGTCTACATCATGATCATTCAGATGCTGTTTTATCAGTCTGAAATGAAGATGGTTTGCCATTTTCTTAAACAGAAATGTTATATTACTGTCTCTGCTTCAGATTTGATAACTCAAAGACAAAACTATTAATCCAAGTGAACTTTATACAGAGTGCTGATATAAATAAAAGCTTAAGGAAGTACTTTATGGGGCAGCAAAAGAACAGTGTTTATTTCACAATGTAGTTCAATGGGAGATTTTACATCTACAGAATCTACAGAACAAACTCTGAAGTCTGAACATTAAACAGTTTGAGCTGAATTATCTGCAGAAGAACAGAATAAAGAGGAATAACTGCTGGTGAAGACCTGTGATCATTATTATACTGACTTGAGCTACTCACCTCTGACAGTGACAATAAATATCTGTTCTGTAACACCACTGCTGGATCTGATCTCTAGTTTATAGACTCCAGAGTGTGCAGTTGTGGTGTTGTTGATTATCAGAGATCCAGTCGTCTTGTCCAGCTCCAGTCTGTCTCTGAATCTCTCATCAGCAACATTATCATATGGTGAGATCTTTCCTGTTTCTACTTTGTATTGAGTGATGTCAGTCTGCAGCTCTCTATCTCCAAACAGCAACTGAATCGCATCATCTTTCTTTATTTCATAAGCAGGATTTAGAGTGACAAATTCTCCCTCCATCACTGCTATCTTCCTCTCTTCATGTGTGAGAACAGTTCATAGAAGGACAGAAACACACAGATGTGATTAGATCAAGTGTGTGTGCATGTGAACAACAGAGTTTGACATTTCTACACACAGATCAGGCAGATGCTGTTTTATCAGTGATGCTCTTTACACTGCTGTGTGAAGAGTGTGAGCTGAATATTAAATTCTGTATAACATTAAATACAGCTCTCAGTGACATCATCCTCTAAACATTAAGCAGTCTGAGCTGAATTCAAGAAAAAAATGAATGATGAAGAATGTGATCAATAATACATTCACTGTTTGACTCACCTTCGGCATAAATGTAGAATCTTTTGTAGAAGGTGTATCTGTCTCTTGTGATCTTCATAGTGTAGTGTCCAGTGTGTGCAGCTGTGAACTTTTTGATGGTCAGTAAGCCTGTCTCCTTGATCAGCTCCAATCTGTCTCTGAATCTCCAATCAGTTCCAGTATATCCAGTCACCTTTGTGTTCTTGATTTCAGTCAGGACAGTCTGCTCTTTATCATCAAACAGCCACTGAACCTCATCACTTTTCTGTATATCAGTATCAGGGAATAGAGGGACACGATCTCCCTCCATCACTGATATCTTCCTCTCTTCACGTGTGAGAACAGTGCACAGAACGACAGAAACACACAGATGCCATTAGATCAAGAATGTGTGCATGTGAACATCAGAGTCAGAAATCTCATGTAATTTCATTTTGGGGGGCTTTTTTCACTTTGTCACAATATGTAGTCATAGGACAACACAGGCCAATGGAGCGATTCTTAAAAACACTTTATAATAACCAAAGACAGAAACACACTGAAGACTGAAATGATCTGAAGAAACTTTAAAAGGAGTCCAAACTTTAAGCAGTTTGAGCTGAATTCACTTCAGAAAAAAAAATGATTGAAGAAGAATGAGATCATTATTAAACTGACTGGAGCGACTCACCTACAACAGAAACATGAAATATTTTGTAGAAGGTTTCTCTGCCTCTTCGGATCTTCAGAGTGTAGAGTGCAGTGTGATTAGTTGTGGTGTCTGGGATGGTCAGTGATCCAGTCGTCTTGTCCAGCTCCAGTGTGTATATGATTATCTTATCAAGACCATCATATCTAGTTATCTCTCTGTTCTCTCCTTTGATTTCAGCGATGACAGTGTCTTCAGCTCCAAACAGCCACTGTATCTCATCACCTCTCTGTATTTCAGTTTCAGGGTTTAGAGTGATGTAATCTCCCGCTGGCACTAACCCTGACAGCAGCACAGAGACACAGAAGAGAGGAGATTATTATTGAGTTTGCAGATGAACATGTCAGAAACATTTAATGACTGAGAGGATACTGTCTGATTCTTCAGATGTCCTTCTAATAATCACTTCATCTTCTGGATGACTTTTATTAAAGATTTGTAACAATTAGCAATAATGTTGCATTAGATAACATGGATTAACTGGTTATTAAAATATTTTTCACTGAAAAAGAAAAAAGGGTTTTATTCATAGGAAAAAACTTGTTTTTAAACTGTTCATTCTCGTAAATATTAATATACATCTTTTTCATAATCAGATAACTAAATATAACATTGTTATTTACATGCCCTAATTTGTATAAGGAATGAGCAGATATTGAAGAATCTTCATGCAGCTCTTTAACATGTAATGAAAAGTTGTAATGAAAGTTTATAATGACCTTCACAAATGATATTAAAGACACATGAAAATGAGTTCATGTTCTGTAAGTGTTCTGAACTCATACAACAGCTTCATGTGCAGTTTAAGCGTTTAATTCCTGAAACTCTCTGCTGTTATTCTCAAATATTATTTGTCATACTCAAACATGTGTAAAGTTCACCTATGAAAGATTCAGTCACTAATTTTCTCTGTCATGTTTGAAGAAAATAACTTTTGTAATGCATTTCAGAGCTTCAGTGAGAGCTTTGATCAGTGAATAATTTCTCATTTTTCTGTTCACACACAAACCATCACATGACCTGAGAAGACTCTGAATATAGTAAATGAGTCACGTGATACTTTTATGACAGACAACATGTAACAATACTTAAAATTGTTTGACAGACATGATCTCTAAAAACTACTGTTATACAGAAAAGAGCCCCATAATGTTTTTTCATAATATCTTATTTCGTATTTGACATAAAAACTAAAGTCATACACATATGCAATGACAAAGATGGCTAAATGATGAATTTATATTTTAGAATTAACTATCTCTTCATAGGAATAAATAAACACTAACTGTCCAGACATGTTCAGACATATTTGCTGAATTATAAACATGACTAACATATATTTCACATGAACAAACACTTTCACCATACCATTTTCTAATCAGCAGTTAATTCCATCAGGTGCGTGATTTCACATAGAGCAGCTGTTACTACAGAGAGCCGTTGTTAATAGAGAAGATGCGCAAATCCACTTCATTTTCAGGGTTTTTTGGCGCATCTTCTCTATTAACAACGGCTCTGTGTAGTAACAGCGGCTCTATGTGAAATCACGCACCTGATGGAATTAACCGCTGATTAGAGAACCGGCTTTACTGACGAGATGCGCATTAACGATCGGCCGATCGTGATCGGAGCACCCCTACATTTTCTTGGGTTTCAGTTTAGAGTTTCTGTATAAATAGTCAGTAATGTTTAAATGAACAAAGTGAATGAAGTCACTCAATGACACAAACACGTGTGTGAGGTGAAAGACAGAAGGACAGCAGGACTAGGCCAGTTTTGCTAAATATCTAATTCAATAGAACAACAACAAAACTACATAAACATTTTAAATTCAGCATTTTAAAAAGATTCAGTAATTAGTATATTAATGTAATTCAGCTAAATACTAGACAATCACACACTTCATTACTGAATTCATTACTAGGGCTGTCAAAATGGCTGAAAAACTAAATTCGAATTTTTAACTTATCAAAATTTGAATTATATTAAAAATTAAAATGATTAATTTCAGTTTGGGTGAAGATGAGCTTTTTGCTTCTCTCCTGATGCCACAAGAGGATGAATTGAGCAAAATATTACTAATGCACGTTTAATAAAAGCATTAGAATACATGACTGTTAAGTCAATGATGTGTAAATGTTTAAACCAGTTATATCGTCATCGCATCTCGTGCGCCACTGATAAATGCCAAATTATACTTGGGCCGTCCGCATCCACCGTCTGCATTTTGTCATCAAGAGGGTTCGCGGGCAGACAATTTTTTGACGCCGTGCGGACGGTGTGCGTACAACAGCACACGCACGAGGTGAATGATGAGACAGAAGTGGACATTCTAAAACGCTTAATGTGGCTTAATGTACTAAGACAGCGATAAAAGACCAAACTCACTAAACATCCTACTAATAAAGTATACTATCTACAAAAAAAATCAGATTAGCCCTGAATATGAATCAACTCATTTAATAACATGTTAAGCCTTTTCCTCCCATAGAAAACCTTTATAAGGCTTAACGTGTTATTAAGAAGCTGTACTGCGTGTCGAGATGGTCTGCCTTTTGAAAGCTGTGTGGACTCAAGACGGAACGGAGCACGGACTGTGAAGTATACCCGAGTCTGGCCTTAAAGCAACCTCCTTAACACACACCTAAAAAGAATGTCGATTTTTATTTTAAATTCGACAAATATTCGAAATTTGAATACATTTTTGACAGCCCTATTTATTACAAGCAGAACTTGTGGTTAAAGTTGAAATGCTGCCTGAAAAACTATACTATATAGTTTACTGAACCACAATAAATCTCAATGTTTTTCTCTTGCTGTATCAACTGTAATACTTACATGTTTGGTTTGGTAGATTAGTGATCCTGGGGCGAAGGTAGAAGTACATCACACCAGCTACAGCTGCAGCCAACAGCAGAAGAACAATAACAATCCATGCTACAGCAGCTCCAGAGAGACCTGGTACTGTAATGATAAAGAGAGACAGTCATTAGTGTGAATGTGTGTCTGATCTAAAACAAAAACTATAAACATCAGCACTACCAGAGTGTAAATTTGGTAAGTAGATTGTAATGTTAATGATTGTGAAAATTACATATAAATAACCAAAACAGTGATGAAGATTAACAATAAAAAATATTTTAGCATCATTATCAGACAAGTAACTGAAGTTGCCCGCACAAAAGTATAATCAGACCAAAAATCTATTTAAAACAGATAAAGCTATAAGCTCAGCTGGAGACTGATCTTTTTAGTTGTGTTTACAAAAGCGTGAAGTTTCTTGTTCACTGAGCACTAACGAAAGCAATGGGCTGAAACCTCTGCACTGTCTGGTTTGATAAATGTTTTATTTTGCACGTATTGTTTATGTAACCAAAAACTGTTTTAGCTAATAAAGGGGAAGAAATTATGAGATCTGAAAGTGCAGTATGACGTCTTTGTATTAGGGATGTGCATTTCAAGCAAACTTAATAATCAATAATCACTGGGTCCCCCTCCTCCACATGCACCCACACAGGCTTAAAACAAGAGAGAGGGAGAGAGACTATTCAGGCTTTCAATCTGTATGATAACAAACTGTTTAATTAGAGTAAGGTTTATCCTAACCCAAACCAATTGATGGTTGTATGATTGCAGAAACATATTAATATAAAAAAACGAATGACGACACTTATTAATATAACAGTCCATCTATCAGTGTTGTAGTCGAGACCAGCTCATTCGAGTCCGAGTCAAGACCGAGACCAGAGAGATTGGGTCTGAGACAAGACTAGAGGTGGGCATGGATTATTTTTTTAAAATCTAGATTAATCTCACTGTGATCTTGAAATTAATCTAGATTAATCTAGATTAAAATGGCTCATTCGAATTCTGCCGTCGGCATTCATAATATGTCTGTTACCCAAATAGAATTGACAAACAGTAAGTCTTTGAGAAGGGGTTTATCAAGCTAGGTGGTGCATTAGAAAAGGGGCTCATCTCCTGCACTGAAAAAAGTAATAAGTAAATTTACTTAATTGGACCCACTTTATATTAAGTGGCCTTAACTACTATGTACTTACATTTGAATTAATAATTTAGTACAATGTACTTATTGTGTACATACATGTTTTTACATTGTACTTATATTTAAAAAAAACGACATGTAATTACATCTGTATTTAATTTCTGTAATTACATTTATAATTACACTGTTGACCCATACTTTACACCTTAACCCACCCTTAAACTTACTCATACCTCCAACCCTCTCCCTAACCTTACCCCTATCCCACCTCAATAGCAGCAAAAGTGTTTTACAATACAATATGAACACAATAAGTACATTGTACTTATATTTAATGTAAGTACATAGTAGTTGTATTAGAAAGAACAAGTTTGGGGGTTTGATTCCCCGGGAACGCATGATAGGTAAAAATTGTTAGCCTAAATGCACTGTAAGTTGCTTTGGATAAAAGGGTCTGCTAAATGCATTAATTTAATATTATTTAATTAAATTTTACTCAATAAAATGTACTTATTATTATTTTTATTTTTTTTACTTAACTTAGTTAAGTAGATTTACTTAATTTCCAAATGTGTTAAATTTACTTGAAAAATGCTTGTGCAAAAACTTGCCAAATAAAAATTAAGTAAATTTACTTATTACTTTTTTTCAGTGTGTTTCCAAAATGCATCACAAAGTGCTTGAAAAAGCTATACAATCAAACCTACATTTATTCAGACGCCTTCAACATTTCTCACATTATTACAGTTTTGCTATATATATCAAATATTTTATCTGGTGTCTTGAATGTTAAAACTAACTAATTCAGTCAAGAGCAGTGAGTGATTTTCATTTTCATTTTCTTGGATTAACATTACAGCCAGCAGCTAAATTAGGCGTGGTCACTTTAAGAGACGATGAATGCATCCAATATAATACACATCCCATTTTTTTCCTCAACTGTTTACTTTCACTTTAGAAATAACGGACAGTTTTTTCGAGCATAATTTCCAAGGTGGATATTTTGACATATTTTGTATGTATTTGTCGGCACAAGAGCAAAAATAAGTAAATTCGATGTTCAAGTGTTTTGGAGTCCTGAACACCAGAACACTGCGATACTGAATTGGGCTCTTTCACATCTTTTTGTTTGTTCAAACTGCGATTTGTATTTGTTCGTTCAGGTGCCGGAGGGACATCGAGGAGAACTTCGCAGAAAAGAGCTCGGTTCAGTGTCGCTGTCCGTGATGCGCGTCTCTCTCTCTCTCTCTCTCTCTCTCTCTCTCTCTCTCTCTCTCTCTTATCGCCCGATAAGAGTCTCGCGTTAACGCAGCACATTAACGCCGATAACGGCCCACCACTAGACAAGACCTAAAGAATTCTTCTAGAGTATGTAAAATGTTTGGTGGAAACAATAAAATTGGTACCATAAAGTATGGTGACCTATACTCAGACTTTGTGCTCTTCATTTAACCCATCCAAAGTGCACACACAGCTGTGAACACACACACACCATGAACACACACACAGAGCAGTGTTCATCATTTATGCTGCGGCGCCCAGGGAGCAGTTGGGGGTTCAGTGCTTTGCTCAAGGACACCTAAGTAGTGGTACTGGTATTGCACTGTATTTTTTTTTCTGATAACAATTTTTTCTGTTTCAATTTTTCTAATTAAAATAATTTAAAGGCATGTCTAATTAATTAAAATCATAACAGATTTTCACCAAAAATTAAGTTTAGGGCCCTATGAAAGGTTTTATTTTTTCTTCACCATATGTTTTATTGTTACCTAATTCTGTGTTTTAGCATGTCTAATTATTTAAATGCATAAACACTTCCTGTTTGTTGTTGACGGCTGTACTGCGTTTGAGCTCCGTCACTATATTCTTTTCATTGACTATTTTTAACTTAAAAATCAATTTTATACATCATCGTTTCCGTTTATATAACGTGTGAATATATCCTCTATTGTATTCTACAACAAAAACAATCAGAGCGCCTCGCTATCACTAGTTTTATTTTGATCTCCCGGGTCCGCTATTAGCTTTTTTAGCTTTTCAAGCGTGGTTGCTGCTAACTGCGCTTACATTGCTACTACTCTATTCACACACATTACCACCGTTGTACTCACTGTTACTTGCTTTAATGGCGGATGAATGTCTCCACTCTGTGCAGCTCGAGCTCGAGGCCGTGGGGAAGCAGATTCGCGACCTGGAACAGAAGCTGGCCCAGCTGAGAGAGCGGAGAGCCGCGCTGGAATCATCCCGGGCTGACGCTCACAAGTCCGGGGTAAGTATACAGCGTGCTGTTAACAGTCCCACCACGTCTACTCCGTGTGTTTCTCTGCGCAGGCCCGGTGCACCCAGGACGCGATCTTCCCAGATGTCCTTCACTGCGACGCCGGGACACCACGGACCCTGGGTGCATCCACAGCGGAGGACGCGAGCCAGGCCCCGGGCGACGACCTCTACCCCTCCTGCCTTCGAGATCTCCATCCGGAACCGCTCCGCTCCCCTCCGCGAGACAGGACGCAACGCTGTGATCATCGGAGACTCCATCGTCCGACACGTAAGTGCTACGTTAGCCGAAGGTAAAGTGCACACTCATTGTTTGCCTGGTGCTCGTGTTCTCGATGTTTCTGCGCAGATACCCGCGATCCTGAGGGACGACGAGAGCCCCAGAGCGGTCGTGCTCCACGCCGGGGTTAACGACACCACGCTGCGGCAGACGGAGACGCTGAAGAGGGACTTCAGGAGCCTGATCGAGACGGTTCGCAGCACGACGCCCGCGGCGACGATCGTCGTGTCAGGACCACTGCCCACGTATCGACGAGGACACGAAAGGTTCAGTAGACTTTTTGCTTTAAATGAATGGTTGTTGTCATGGTGTAAAGAACAGAAACTGCTATTTGTTAATAACTGGAATCTTTTCTGGGAGCGTCCAAGGCTGTTTCGCGCTGATGGATTACACCCCAGCAGAATCGGAGCGGAACTTCTCTCTGACAACATCTCCAGGACACTTCGCTCCATGTGACTAGTAAGACAATTCTCAAATAACTATTATGATGAGTTTTGTTCCACCCGCTTAAATGATAAAAGTACTTGCGCTGTAAAAACTATTAAGACTGTGTCTGTTCCCCGAATAGTGAGGTCAAAATATAAATATAATGTAGGATCTAGAAAAAATCTTATCGTAATTAAACCAGAAAAATGTAAAGTAAACGAACAAAAACAATTTTTAAAGTTTGGGCTCATAAATATTAGATCACTCACACCAAAAGCAGTTATTGTAAATGAAATGATCACAGATAATAGTTTTGATTTACTCTGCTTGACTGAAACCTGGCTAAAACCAAATGATTATTTTGGTCTAAATGAGTCTACTCCACCAAACTACTGTTATAAGCATGAGCCCCGTCAGACTGGTCGTGGCGGGGGTGTTGCAACAATATATAGTGATATTCTTAATGTTACCCAGAAAACAGGATACAGGTTTAACTCTTTTGAAATACTTCTGCTAAATGTTACTCTGTCAGACATGCAAAAGAAATCTAATGTATCTCTTGCTCTGGCTACTGTGTATAGACCACCAGGGCCGTATACAGAATTCCTAAAAGAATTTGCAGATTTCCTCTCAGACCTTCTAGTTACAGTTGATAAGGCGCTAATCATGGGAGATTTTAATATTCACGTTGATAATACAAATGATACATTAGGACTTGCGTTTACTGACCTAATAAACTCCTTTGGAGTCAAGCAAAATGTCACCGGGCCCACTCATCGTTTTAATCATACACTAGATTTAATTATATCGCATGGAATCGATCTTACTGCTATAGATATTGTACCTCAAAGTGATGATATTACAGACCATTTCCTTGTATCGTGCATGCTGCGTATAACTGATATTAACTGTCTGGGCAGAACTATTGTTCCAGCCACTAAAGAAAGATTCGCGAATAACCTGCCTGATCTATCTCAACTGCTATATGTACCCAAAAATACACACGAATTAGACGAAATTACTGAAAACATGGGCACTATTTTCTCTAATACATTAGAAGCTGTTCCCCCGATCAAATTGAAAAAAGTTAGAGAAAAACGTACTGTACCATGGTATAACAGTAATACTCACTCTCTCAAGAAAGTAACTCGTAGTCTTGAACGCAAATGGAGAAAAACTAACTTAGAAGTTTTTAGAATTGCATGGAAAAACAGTATGTCCAGCTATAGACAGGCTCTAAAAACTGCTAGGGCAGAGCATATACACAAACTCATTGAAAATAACCAAAACAATCCAAGGTTTTTATTTAGCACAGTGGCTAAGTTAACAAATTACCAGACGCCACCTGATTCAAATATTCCACCAACGTTAAATAGTAATGACTTTATGAATTTCTTCACTGATAAAATAGATAACATTAGAAATACAATAGCGAATGTAGATTCTACAGCGTCTAATCCTTCAGTTTCATCCATCGCACCCGAAGATAAACTGCAGTGCTTTACAACCATAGGACAGGAAGAGCTAAATAAACTTATCACTGTATCTAAACCAACAACATGTTTATTAGATCCTGTACCCACTAAATTACTGAAAGAGCTGTTACCTGTAGCTGAAGAACCGCTTCTCAATATCATTAACTCGTCGTTATCTTTAGGTCACGTCCCAAAACCATTCAAGCTGGCGGTTATCAAGCCTCTTATTAAGAAACCAAAACTAGATACTAGTGTACTGGCAAATTATAGGCCTATTTCAAATCTTCCATTTATGTCTAAAATTTTAGAAAAAGTTGTGTCTGCTCAATTGAGCACCTTCCTGCATAAAAATGATCTGTATGAAGAATTTCAGTCAGGTTTTAGGCCCCACCATAGCACAGAAACTGCACTTGTTAAAATTGCAAATTACCTGCTCCTTGCGTCAGACCAAGGCTGCATCTCATTTCTAGTCTTACTTGATCTTAGTGCTGCGTTCGACACCATAGATCATGACATACTCATAGATCGATTACAAAACTATACAGGTATTCAAGGGCAGGCTCTAAGATGGTTTAGATCCTACCTGTCCGATCGCTACCATTTTGTTTACTTAAATGGGGAGTCATCTCATTTATCATCAGTAAAATATGGAGTGCCACAAGGATCCGTCCTAGGTCTATTCGTCCTTCTATTTTCAATATACATGTTGCCCCTTGGTAATATTATTAGAAAATACGGAATTAGCTTCCACTGTTATGCTGATGATACTCAGCTATATATCTCAACGAGACCAGATGAAACTTCCCAATTATCTAAGCTAACAGAGTGTGTTAAAAATGTAAAAGATTGGATGACAAATAATTTTCTCCAATTAAATTCAGATAAGACAGAGATACTAATTATTGGACCAAAAAACACTACACAGAATCTTGTAGATTACAATCTGCAACTAGACGGATGTACTGTTACTTCCTCTACAGTCAGAAATCTGGGTGTTATATTAGACAGCAATTTGTCTTTTGAAAATCATATTTCCAATGTTACAAAAACTGCATTTTTCCATCTTAGAAACATTGCCAAGCTACGAAACATATTATCCGTTTCTGATGCAGAAAAGCTAGTTCATGCATTCATGACCTCTAGACTGGACTATTGTAATGCACTTCTAGGTGGTTGTCCTGCTTCGTCAATAAACAAGCTACAGGTAGTCCAAAATGCAGCAGCTAGAGTCCTTACCAGGTCAAGAAAATATGATCATATTACCCCAATTTTACAGTCTCTGCACTGGCTACCTATTAAGTTCCGTATCAGTTACAAATTATCATTACTTACCTATAAGGCCCTAAATGGTTTAGCTCCTGCGTACCTAACTAGCCTTCTACCACGCTACAACCCATCACGCACCCTAAGGTCACAAAACGCTGGACTTTTGGTCGTTCCTAGGATAGCAAAGTCCACTAAAGGAGGTAGAGCTTTCTCACATTTGGCTCCCAAACTCTGGAATAGTCTTCCTGATAATGTTCGGGGTTCAGACACACTCTCTCTGTTTAAATCTAGATTAAAAACACATCTCTTTCACCAAGCATTCGAATAATGTATCTTTTTAATTGTGAGTGTAGTTGCATCTGATCAAAGGTGCATTTTTATTCATTAGCTTGGGTTAAACTAATCTTACTTTGTTGGATCAGCAGCTATGCTAATGATGTCTCTATTTTGTTTCTGTTTCGCCACGGGTTACACAAGCTCCAGTCTGGATCCAGAACACCTGAGAAGAGATGATGCTGACCCTCAGAGGACCCCAGATGATGCTAACCCTGAATCAGCAAACAGAACTAACAATTATTGCTAAATGTGTGACTGAATCATATAATAACTTAATTAATAATATTGATAGTTCATCGTCTAGCTGACTACGTCTTGTATTATTATTATTTTTATTTTTTCTAAAATCCTGTCAAATGTGCACAAACTACTAGCTACTACTAAATATAGTAGAAACATAATTTTCTGTAAAGTTGCTTTGTAACGATTTGTTTTGTAAAAAGCGCTATACAAATAAACTTGAATTGAATAAATAAACTTGAACAACTTATTTTTTTTTTTCTTCTAAAAATAGCCTTATGATTTTTTTTCCCCTCAGAAATTCTGTTGTGTATTAACATTTTTCTGGTTATCAAATGAAGACATAAAACATTAATTTATCTTTTAATTATTGAAAATTAAGCAAACTTTATTTTTTGGTAAACAGGGGATTTACTATTAAAAATAAAACACGGAAGAAATGTTGTATGATTACTCCTTAATAGGCTATGTACATTCTGCTGAACAATAGTAATGAATTTCTGGCAAATACCCTGAATACCTTTACAGTTCTGTGTATGTGATGTGACGCTAGTTTTACTCAAATCAAATGGTCAAATGCTCATGAAGTGACTGTCAGAGCAGTTCTGGAGATGTTGTTCATGTGTCACGTCCATATTTAGTGAGACAGCAGACGCTGAAATCACTGCGAGCATCATGTGCGCTTCAGTGTGTGTTAATAAAGGAAGTCTCGCTTCTGCTCCATTCATTAACACAGACACGCAGAACATGCATGATTCATATTTAAATATACTTTTTCCTGCTTAATATTTACAGGTACTAGAGTCCATATCGTGATTTGATGTAAGTGCAATTACTTTTGATTAATTCATTCAAAATTAATTCTGAGCCATTTTGCGTTAAACTGTACATTAAGTTTTTATGACTGGATATGCATCGCAGAAATCACAGGGCCATACAATCATATATTAATTTAAAGAAATATTAACATACAGTAATAATCATAAAATATTTTGATTGGGACTCGAGTGGACTTGGAATAAATTAGATTCCTAATATGTTCGAGTCCCGAGTCAATACAGAGTCAAAATGCACTCGAGTCCATGACGAGACCAAGACCATTAAAATACGATCTCGAGACCGAGTTCAAGACCAAGTCCGAGTCTTGAGTACTCAACACTGCCGTCTATTATCAACTGCTAAGGCTGTAGGAGCCTAGGACATTTCTATTTTCAAAATGAGCATGAACATTCATAGCATTTTTTTTTTAAGTTTACAGATTAAATAAGATTAGAACAGATTAATTCAGACATGAATATTAGGCTTAAAACACACTACGTGGTAAAACATTGTGAACAGCCTGAATGACGGCACTAATTTGAATTTAATGTCTGTATAACATATTTCATATTTTTATTAAAAGAAATTATCATGTCCACAGTTCTACAGTTATTGGCAGCACTACCCTCTGGCATTGTCTCCCTTCCCCCACTGGCCTGTGTTCTATTCTATAGACTTACAGATGAACACGAGTTGCTTATGGGAGGCCGTTTCAGCATAAAAACGTTCCAGCGTTATTGTCTTAATTATATTTTTACTAGTAACAATTCAATTAAAGAGCTCTATAATTTAATTTTTACTAGTAACAATAACAATTATAGAGCTCTATAATTTAATTTTTACTAGTAACAATTATGATTGTAGAGCTCTCTAATTGAATTATAGAGCTCTGCAATTGTATTCTTACTAGTAACAACTGAATTAAAGAGCTCTATAATTCAATTTTTACTAGTAACAATTCCAATTAGAGAGCTCTACAATTCATTTATTACTAGTAAGAATACAATTGCAGAGCTCTGTAATTCAGTTGTTACTAGTAATAATCCAATTGCAGAGCTCTACAATTCCACTAGAGAGCCCTCTAATTCAATTGTTACTAGTAAAAACTGAATTATAGAGCTCTCTAATTGTAATTGTTACTAGTAAAAACTGAATTAGAGAGCTCTTTAATTCAATTCTTACTAGTAACAATTCCAATTACAGAGCTCTATAATTGTATTATTACTAGTAGAAACTCCTATTCATGAGATGAAAAACAGATTGCAGATATCCCGCCTACAACAGTGCGTTTCAAAATAAAAGCCCTGTAGCGTGGTTCTAAAGTATCCTTAAATATTTTACAGACTTAGGTAACATTAATCATGTTCACATGAAAGCCTTTTCACAAACTTGATATTAAGGAGTATAAATTAATTTTAAATATTTACAGTGTTTAGTATTGATATGCAATAATAGAATGATTGTGTTTGTTGTTTAGTCAAATAGAAAACATTAGGCCAAATAGTCTTAAACTTTTTTATAAATTGTGACTTGAGGTTAAATCTAGCCTAAAGTTTTTTGGTTTTTTTTTTTTTTCTTCTTTTTTTCTCCAGGTTGCAAGATTTTTTTATATTTTGCCTTCAAATAAGCTTATGCCTGTTGTGGTTGCATGTGTTTGTTGTTAAGTAAAATGAACAAGAGAACAGTGAGGAATTCTGACTGTGCATTTAACTCTTTTGTATATATAAAAATATATATTATCGTTAGCCTCATATCATAATTGCCAAAGTCATATTTAAATGTTTTTGGTAAACAAGAAAAAACATTTTTTTTAGAAATCACATTGTTATTTTTTTATTGATATTATAACAGTACATTCAACCAGATGTGTGAACAAGTATGCAAAAAGAAAAAGATCCATCATCAATTGCCTAACCAATAAAATTGACTTAGGCAGAATATGCCATGACTTAGTTCCACTTAGGTGCTGTGCAAACATAACATAACCAAAGTTTTTTTATTCTCCTAAATATAACCAAGATGTGTAACTTGTGAACCCTAATCAAGTTGTTTCTTATTAATGTCTAACCTTAACCACTGTTTTCCTTTTCCACCCTTAATCGAAGTTCCACTTAGGTGCTGTGCAAACATAACCAAAGTTTTTTTATTCTCCTAAACATAACCAAGATGTGTAATTTGTCCAGACGGCAGTAATGGGATGGGACTGTAGGCAGTCCAGAGAGCCATTCTTTCAGGAAGGTCTGGTCAACATTTAATATGGGCACACATGGGCCAGTCTTGTTGATCTTGGGTTTACACGGATCAGTTTTGGATTTTAACCATGATCTGATGGTTCTGGGGGCGATGCAAAGTGTTGAACAGAAAAGATTCTTACACACAGGTAGTTTACGTCTATCTGCCAGTGGCAGGTGGTATAATAGGGACGTTGTTCTCCTAGATGCAACACCACCTTTATTCTGTTTTATGGGCACATTTTGGACTACAGTCTGGATATACAGCTTGCGTGTCTCCCAGAAAGGCATGGACCAGAAATTGTTGAAGATATCTGTTCTATGCTTTTCAGTCAGTAGTTAACAACTTTGTTTCTCTGACTTTAAGCAGTGCTGTGATGTGCAGGGTGGGCCCATGGTCTTTGGTGGTCTCTCCTGTCCCATTGGATTCTTGTAATTCTCCCCCTTAAGACGCTTCTCCTTTATCAGCTCTCGCTTCACATATCTGGCCTTGGGCGCCTATGACGTTGAACAGCATAAGTTTCAAGTACATCTCCTGCATCTCCTTCACGGACAGCTCCTTGAGCTGTGTCTGTATCACTACCATTATCTGGGCTGTCATCTTTCTCAGGTCTATAGTCCTCATCCAAGACAGTGTCATCGGTTTCACTATTTGACGATAAATCAGGATCTGATTCAGCTCTGGAGGCTTTACTGGCCGTTTCCTCTTCTATCTGTTGCCCCATGTCCACACCATTACCTTCTTTCTCAGATCTGCTCTCATCTAAATCCTCCAACTCCACTACATGGGTATCAACTTTATTTCCTGACATTAAAGCAGAAAATGGAGTGCTATTGAGTATTTTAACTCAGTAAATCATGTTGAATTCATAGGTCCACTGCAAAAAAAAAAAAAAATAAATCTAAATCTTACCAAATACTTCTTATGTCTAGTCAAAATGTCTAATTTATAAAACAAAAAAACTATTTAACTTTTTTATTTTACTATTTTTACTTTTATTTGCACTTAAAATAAAACGTAAATGCTTGAAAAATTACTTCACTTTCCTAAAATTGCCTAAATGTCTTTTTATGGTGATGTTTCTTAACTGTAAAGTGTAATTTGTTCTGACCAGAAATGAGGTTATATTTTGCTAGTGTTGGCTAGCTACTTCATCATATCTTGTAGCAAAAAAAGTCAAGTTTAAATACACAGTTTATTATCCCTTTGATTGACTGAAATTACATTTAGTGTCTAGAAAATTTAAGAAATATGAACTCTTACCAGATGAAAACGAATCAAACAGAAGAGCTAATACATCACTTCTGGACATCTGTCTTCCCATGTTTTCTGCCATTTTGTTTGTATCAAAACTGCCTAAGTCAAAGAGATGGATTCTAATAAGTGTTGTGATTGGCTAAGGACATATTCAGCAAGGCAGGATGATGCAGCAGTGCTAGGACAGTAAAGTTAGGCAGATATATCAATTGGGCCAAAAAATGACTTAGGCAATTATGCTATGAGGCTAACGTTATATATAATAACCTAGCCTATGAAAATAGTTGGCTAATGTCTTTGTAATAAATGCATAAAAACTATCATATTGTATTATTTGTCTGATGATGTTCAATTATCAATCAATCCATCCATAACCAAGAGAATTACTAGACGATTTTCATTATCATCATTACTACTATCATCATTATCATAGATTTTGGACTTTTATCATAGACTTTTCAGTGTCCCACATTACACTCAAAAAAATGAAATGTTCGGTTTAATTAAAAATATTATGTCAACAGGTTCCACACAATTTGTTTAAGTAATCTCAACAAACAATAATTTAGTTCATTTTACAAAAGATGTTAAAGTAAACTTAAATTAACAAACCTTAGTAGAATCAACAAACAACAATTCAGTTCATTGTACATGAAAATTGTGATTAATGATGACATAAGATATATCGGCCGGCCGATATGAGCTAATTGCATTTAAATCGGCATCGGCGTTTATAACGGCCGATGAAACATGAGAAACAGTCTCATGCTTCACTCATGTTATGAGTGTTGCATAGTTTGCCCACCAGAGGGCGGTCTGCAGCTCCAGAGTTGCAACAGCGCCAGAAATCCACAAAGAAGAAAGCGATCAGCCAAGCCACCCAGGTGAGTCTGTCGTTCGTCATGTGAAATGATTGTAGATTTAGTTCATACACTGTATATAAAAACGGTGTGGTAGTTCTAGTTAACGGTCCTATCATTATCACTTCTAAATATTCTGTAACATCACTTACAGCCGCTAATGCATTGCTATATTAGATTAGCCACAAAGCTAATACCAAGTTTATCAGTGGAAGAGCGCGAACGTTAACAAGAGGTCGAACTATAACGTTAGCATTTAACTTATTCTTATTCTATTGCGGTGTGTTTCCCACATAATGACCGCGTAATGGGCCTTTCACACAGGACCCGCGGTATGCACAGCGCTTGCCGCTGGGTTCAGCGTTGCCCTTCAGATACAACGCGATTTGCGCTGAGTTTTAAAAACTTTTAGCGGGAGCTCTTTCATAGTCTGTTGTTCCTCCTTTCGGTCAGCAGCAAACATGTATCTGTCCCGTTGTAAGAAGCGAGCGATAGCGCTAGTCCTGCTGATGAGAATTAAGAGAGAAGCAAGGAAGAAGAGGCTACCCTCAGGCCCAGGGAACAATTTGGTGAATTCAGGCTGGTTACGTTACTCTAACGCTAATATAGCTTCCTTTTCAGCAGGCCCCTTGAATGCTTGCTATTAACTTGTTTGAAGGTGATTCTTCTCAAAATTGACAGCGGTGTGTTCATGACACTAACGTTAACCATTCAACTTCGAATTGATTCCGTAATCTTCCGGTAACAGTAGGCTAACTTTACGTTCACCAGCGCATGACGATGTTTTGATTCAGACTACACAAAGAGAAGAGGAGAATATATACGGGTCCGTAGTGAATGTGTCTGTGAGAGCAAATATAGTGCAGTTATAGTAACTACAGTAGGTGCGTCAGAAATGATTAAACCAGAGGGGATATGTAAATAAATGTGAGCTGAACAAGCGCTTTTTTCTTTTCTTTTTTTTTCTTACATATTGTTTCAAAGCAGCTTTCCAGACATAACAGGAAAATGTTGAAATAATATTGTTAAATATAAGGAGGTTAATACCTATTGCTTGACAAATATAATATATAAAATATATATATATATATTTCTCATTTTTGCCTATGTAGGAGATCCCTGTTTATTATTATTATAATTCTAATGATGACATGAGTAATGATACATGGTGATACTATTAATATTATTATTATTATTATTATTATTATTTAATGTTTTGGCTACAAATCGCAGATATTGCAAACTGCTGCCCTTCCTCTCCACCGTGTACTTCGTCCATGTCGACTGGGGGCGCCAAAGTTTCCCGCCTGCCTGTTTATATACCCCAGTTGAATATGCATAAGGCACGATTAGCATAATGATATGTCACCGATTACAGAGCTCTGTAATGCAATTGTTACTAGTAAGAATTGCTATTGTAGAGCTCTGTAATTCAATTTGCCCTCTAATTCTAATTGTTACTAGTAAGAACTGAATTATGGAGCTCTGTAACTTAATTCTTACTAGTAACAATTCAATTAGAGAGCTCTGTAATTTAATTATAGAGCTCTATAATCAAATTGTTACTAGTAACAATTGAATTAGAGAGCTCTATAATTTAATTATTACTAGTAAGAATTGCAATTAGAGAGCTCTGCAATTGAATTCTTACTAGTAATAATTTGATTATAGAGCTCTATAAATGAATTACAGAGCTCTCTAATTGAATTGTTACTAGTAACAATTATGATTAGAGCTCTGTAATTCAATTGTTACTAGTAACAATTACGATTAGAGAGCTCTCTAATGCAATTATAGAGCTCTGCAATTACACATCTTTAATGTGTATTTTTACTAGTAATAAATCAATTGAAGAGCTCTGTAATTCAATTGTTACTAGTAAGAATTCAATTAGAGAGCTCTATAATTGTAATTGTTACTAGTAATAATTCAATTAGAGAGCTCTATAATTGTAATTGTTACTAGTAAGAATTCAATTAGAGAGCTCTATAATCGTAATTGTTACTAGTAACAACTGAATTACAGAGCTCTATAATTAAAAATGAATGGAAGTCAATGGAGACATATGACTAGTAATAAATGAACTGTAGAGCTCTCTAATTGGAATTGTTACTAGTAACAATTGAATTAGAGAGCTCTATAATCATAATTGTTACTAGTAAAAATTTAATTATAGAGCTCTGTAATTGTAATTGTTACTAGTACGAATTTAATTGTAGAGCTCTATAATTGTTATTGTTACTAGTAAAAACCGAATTAGAGAGCTCTACAATCATAATTGTTACTAGTAAAAATTTAATTATAGAGCTCTATAATTGTTATTGTTACTAATACAAATTAAATTATAGAGCTCTTTAATTGAATTGTTACTAGTAAAAATATAATTACGACGAGTAACGCTGGAACGTTTTTATGCTGAAACGGCCTCCCATAGTTGCTGCACCATCACCTAACTTTATTCAACTACCTTCAGAAACCAAGAATACACACGTGACGCTGGATCATTATAACAGATGACCACTAGATGTCTTCATAAACTCATTTGTATAACATATACAATATGCTACATCCCCCTTAAGTATATTCCTTTATACTGAGGCATAGAACATGCATAAACTTTTAAACACAACATTTGAGTGCCATTTACCAAACTTTCAGCATAACTACAAAATTATTCAACACATTTTCACAAATGCATTTATACTCATAAACTATTGCATTTCAACTTATTCCACATCCAACAATGCACAAACATTGTATTAACTCTCAATCTTTGTATTTTTTAGACATTTTTACAATTCTTCCGGAGCTTGTATGGTAAGCTTGCTCTTTCTCTACGCTTTCCTTACCATTTCTTTCATTTGAAATGTCCTTACGGTCAAGTGCATTGCTCTGTGATGCATCAACCAACTGCTGACTATCAGTATCCATCTCAATGCTTTTCCCAAATGTTGAAGAGTTTTTCTTAAATGTCTGCGATTTTGTCTGAACAGCTTTCCATCAGGAGTCTTTACTATAAAAGAACGTGGCTGTTTATGCTTTTCTAGAACAACAGCTGGCTTCCATGAATCTCCCTTTTGCATCCTTATTTCTTCTCCAGGTTGCAGATCAGGTAAGTATTTAGCCATCCTGTCGTAGTACTGCTTCTGTTTCTTCTGTCTCTGCTTAAGTTGTTCATGCACTTGCGACATTGTCTCTGTGGTAAGCAATGCAGATGATGTTGGTAGCTTCATCCTGAGATGTCTCCCCATCAGTAATTGTGCAGGTGATAATCCTATCCCTTCCATTGGCGTGTTACGGTACTCCAGTAGTGCTATGTACGGATCACATTGACTACTCTGTGCTTTCTTTAAGAGATTTTTCACTGTTTGCACTGCTCTCTCGGCTTGTCCATTAGACTGTGCATAACCAGTACTTGAAGTGACATGCTTGAATCCCCATTCATCAGCAAAACTTGAAAATTCATCACTTGCATACTGAGGCCCATTGTCAGACACGACTATATCTGCAATGCCATGTCTTGCAAAGATGGATTTAATTTCCCTGATGACTCCACAGCTTGTCGTGTCCCTGAGTAGTTTTACCTCAATGTACTTTGAAAAGCAGTCGACACATAACAGAAATGCTGAACCACTATGGTAAAAAATGTCTGTACCTATTTTTTTCCCAAGGTCTTCCTGGCACTTCATGTTGGAACAATGGCTCTTTTTGATTGTTGTTCCTGTTTTCATTGCAGGTAGCACATCTGGATACTGCATCCTCAATTTGTGTCAACATGCCTGGCCAGTACAAAAGGTCTCTGCCTCTTGCCTTACATTTGACAATTCCCCGGTGTGACTCATGTATTTTGTTGATAATTTCCTGTATTAGCTGATTTGGAAAAATGAGCTTATTTGCTTTAAATAACAGACCATCTTCATAACTGATTTCCTCTCGAAATGTCCAGTATTGCTGTATTGATCTTGGCATCATAGATTGTTCTTTCTCCCATCCATTCAGCACTGCCTTTTTTAACATTTGCATCTCTGCATCCTCTGCTGTTGCTTTTTTAAAAGCATCCAGTTTCTGTTCTGAAATAGGAAGTTGTGACGTAATCCAGTTCACTGCTAGATCCTCTTCCAGCAGATTTTCCTTCTGTTCATGTAGATAAGCATGACGTAGAGCATCTGCTATGTATAGTTGCTTACCAGGTTTGTACATCACCTTCAGATTGCATCTCTGTAGTCATAGAAGCATTCTTTGTAATCTCATAGAAGCCTGATGCAGCGGCTTCTTAAATATACTCTCTAATGGCTTGTGATCACTTTCAATTGTGATTTCCCTTCCGTACACATACTGGTGAAATTTCTCACATCCATAAACTATGGCTAACAACTCCTTTTCCATTTGTGTGTATCTATGCTGACAGTCGTTCAGAGCTCTCAAGCCATAAGCCACTGGCCTTCCTTCTTGCAGAATCACAGCTCCTATTCCTTCTGAACTGGAATCTACCGACAATGTGACCAGTTTGCTCACATCATAGAATTTCAAAGTAGGACTTTGAGTTACCAAATATTTCAGTTTTTTCAAAACTTCCTCCCAGTGCCACTCTGTCTCTTTCTCCAGCAATTTCCTCAAAGGTGCACTTATGTCAGACATATTGGGAATGAACTTTGCCAGATATTGCACTACTCCAAGAAATCTTTGCAGTTCTTGCTTGCTTTGTGGTGGCGGAATCTCAGTCACTGCCCTTACTTTTTCTTCATCTGGCTTAACTCCTTGAGCACTCAGTATGTGTCCTCTGTATTTGATCTCCATCATTCTTATTTTGCACTTGTTCCAGTTGAGTTTTAAATTGTTTTTTTTTTTTCTTGCACATTCCAGCAGCTTTATTAGACTTTCATCATGTTCTTGATATTTACCACAACTTCCAGTCCTTCTATCATATGTGCAATGGATCTCTGAAAGACTTCTGATGCTGGCGATATACCGAAAGGTAACCTAAGAAAATGGTACTGCCCAATTGGTGTGTTCATTGTGCAAAGCTTTGAACTTTCATGATCCAGCTTTATCTGCCAAAACCCTTGATTTGCGTCTAGCACAGAAAAGTACTTTGCATTCGGCATTCTTGAGACCACATCTTCTACTGTAATCATTGGATAATGCTCTCTAGTTATTGCCAGATTGAGATATTTAGGATCCATACAAATGCGTATTTTCTTCGATGTAACTACAGTTACCATGCTGTTGACCCATTCAGTTGACACAGTTTGCTTTGCGATGACCCCCATCTGCTCCATTCTTTATTCTTCAACCACTTTCTCTCGCAGAGCTACAGGTATCCTTCTTGGCGCATGCACAACTGGGCTGATATTTGGATCAATTTGTATGTGGTGTTCTCCTGGTAAACAGCCCAATCATTCAAATAGATCGTCAAAATCCTTGAGAATGTCATTGCTCTTTTCAATTTCATACAGTCTTTTAATCATGCCCATTTTTTGACATGCAGATCGTCCTAAAATGGCAGGTGCATCATGCTTCATTATTTCAAACAGGATTTTGTATTTCTGTCCTTTGTAGAGCCCTGCACAGGCCTCAAATCTAGGCCCGAGCCTGGCCCTGGCCCGAGATGCTCAGGCCCTAGCCCGACAGCTCATCAGAATTATCAGGCCGAGTCCGACACGAGCCCATGTTTTTATTTATTTATTTATTTTATTACACAGGGGAAGCCTGCCCTATTTGCAACAATTAAAAAATGGGTTAGTTTGGCGTTATGTTTCTTTTCATTTCTTTATCAATTTAAGTTTTTAAAATGACGATTAACGTTAAACAGCCGAGTGACAGCGAGTAGCCTAAAACATATTTTATCAATTAAGCCTCTCAAATTAACGCTAATACTTTACTTGGCTACAATAAAATCCATATATAAAACACTTCAAGCATATCACACAGACAGTTAGTTTAAGAAATGTTTATTTATTGAACCACAGTGAGTTAAATAAAAAAAAATGAAATACTGAGGCAGGCTTGCAACAGGGCTCGCAAAGGAAATGAGAAATAGCCAACAATCTAAACAAATTAAATTAAATTAATTAAAAACAAACTTGCAGGTTATCCTACCTCAAAAATGCACCACAGAACATGTCCATTCTTTTTTCCATTAGTTTCCAACAGTTAAACGAAAATAAAGTCCAGTCAAATGAAAAGTTAGAACAGTCTCTTACAGAGCATCGTGGAGAAAAAGAATAGCAACCAGAGTGGGGGGTTTTGACCCAGTCCTCCTCTCTTCTATCACTCTTCCCGCTGCGCTGATGCTGCTGGCGGGACACTAAACACAGAGCGAGCCAGTCTTGACAGTCGCGGTAGCAGGGTCTCGTGCTGTTTCCACCATGGCAGCACATCTCGTCCATCACCTTCCATGTTGTGATTGAGGCGCATGTATTGCTGTACTTCATCGTCGTCATCCTCGTCCTGCTCCACTATGTTTTCAAACTCAGCCAGAGCTTTCTTCTTTGCTGCGTGGCCCGCAGCAACAGGTGCAGATGCAGAAATGCTCGACGCTACATGAATCATCATTTATAATTATGAGTTGGCCAACTAGGCTATGATTAATACATTAATTTAGGGGCCTATAATAGCTACTACTACAATAAGTGTATATAAGTGAAGTATAATAGTGGGTCGCGCTGACGGAAAAGCGTGGGTGCGTGCGTGAGACTGTCATGTCAGTATGTCAGTTTAATTATAAAGGGTTGAATTATCAGATTATGAAAGTTATGATGTTATGAAATGTCTCTATGTTTGTTTTTCTATCGTCGACGTCAACTTCTCATTTATTTATTTTTAATGTCTAAAAATATAAATAGAAGGATAACCCAAAAAAGGCCTGAGGCCCGGCCCGCATGTGAGCTATAACGTGAAAATTGGCCCGAAGCCCGGCCCTAGGGGCATAAATAAGTCGGGGCCGTCGGGCTCGGGCTGAAATGCAGGGCTCTAGTCCTTTGTACACACAATTCAGTGCTTTCTTGCCCAGTGGAGCCATCTTGTGTCCAGAATATGTAATAAGTTTGCAGCTTGACCTCTGCAATCTCCCTGCTATGTTTAGCAACTTGTACACTCTTTCTGACATGACATTACATTCAGCTCCTGTATCCAGTGTCACTTTAACATCATTCTTGTTTATCTGGATCGTCTCGACCCATTGTACAGCCTCCTTACTTGAGTTGATGGACATTACATTTCTTTCTTTTTCCACTGTTACTGTACCAATAAACATGTTACCATCTTGTTCAATCACGTGCTAAATAGATGGCCAAATAGTCTGCCAGGCCACCGGGAATTGTCCCGGTTCTCCCGATGGCCAGTCCGCGATTCCACAGACACGCAGAGCGTGCAAGATTCATAGATTGTTTTTTGTGGCTTAATATTCACAGACACTAGTCCATATCTCGTTTTGATTCAAGTGTACTGACCTACTTTTGATTTATTCATCAAAAATGTGGCATATTCCGTCCGCGTTAAGCTGAATTCCATTTTTATGACTGGATTGGACCAGACGGTGTTTTCTGCATCGCGGAGATTTACATTTATTTACATTTATTCATTTAGCGGACGCTTTTATCCAAAGCGACTTACAATTGCTATATGTCAGAGGTCGCACGCCTCTGGAGCAACTAGAGGTTAAGTGTCTTGCTCAGGGACACATTGGTGTCTCACAGTGGAATCGAACCCGGGTCTCTCACACCAAAGGCATGTGTCTTATCCACTGTGCCAACAGGTCACGTCTATAGTATTTTATGCAATACGGTATTAAACATTATTATTAAATATTTGATAAAAGTGATAGTTTAGTTTGCAGAGATCAAAGTTTAATCCAGTTCAGGACTGTTTTGATTATCATAACTAGGGCTGCACGATATTGGGAAAAAATTACATTGCAATATTTTATTTTTCTGCGATATATATTGCGATATGAAATCTAATCGAATCTAATCGAATCAATTGATTAATATGCGCGAGGGAGAGAGAGCAAGACAGCGCTTGTGTTGTTTGAAGCGCTCTCTCTTTCTCTCTCTCCCTCTGTCTCTCTCTCTTATTGTAGAAATTAATACTTCTAAAAAAATTTTTTGGAGCAGCAAATCAGTATATTAGAATTATTTCTGAAGGATCATGTGACTGGAGTAATGATGCTAAAAATTCAGCCTTGAAATCACAGGAATAAATTAAATTTTAAAATATATTCAAATATAAAACAGTTGTTTTAAATAGTAAAAAATCTTTCGTACTTTGGATCAAGTACATGCAGGTTTGATGAGCAGAAGAAAGTTCTTTAAAAACAATGTTACTGTTCAAAAATGTTTGACTGGTAGTCTATCTTGTGAATAAAATTTTTATCCAAAAAAATAAAACATAATCACTTATTTACCTTTACCTTTATTTTGATTCTTATCCATATTATATACTTACGAAAGGAGATGCTAGGCAGAATGAGCTGTCATTCAGTTAATTTTCATATAGTAATTAAATCGTAAATAAAAAGATTTCTCTGTAATTAATTTTGTGTCAAATATATTTATTTGTATAAATTAATTGTATAATAATTGTAATTACATAATATTATTTCCCAAAACTGAAGTGTTTAGACTCTTATGTATAACAGTATTTTAACTAATTGTAAGAGCTGAATAATCAATCAAATTATATTGATTGATCAGTAAAATAATCGACGATTAGTCGTCCTAATAATCTTCTATCAAAATAATTGTTTGTTGGAGCCCTACTAAGAACAATAAACCCCTATTGTCTGAATGACTATCGTCCAGTTGTACTCAAAACAATAGTCATGAAGGTTTTCAAAGGACTGGTTAAAAACTACATCTGCTCCTCCATCCCAGATAGTTTGGACCCTCTTCAGTTTGCTTATCGGCCCAACAGATCCACTGATGATGTCATCTCTCACATCCTGCACTCTTCTCTCACACACATTGACAGCAATAACAGGAACTATGTAAGGCTGCTATTTATTGACTATAGCTCAGCTTTTAATACTATAGTGCCCATAAAGCTAGCTTCTAAACTCATGGACCTCGGCCTGAATTCTTCACTCTGCAACTGGTAACAAGACTTCCTCACCAGCAGACCTCAAGTGGTGAAAGTAGGCCAGTACACCTCCAGCTCCATCACCCTGAATGTAGGAGCCCCACAGGGTTGTGTCCTGAGTCCCCTGCTTTACTCTCTCTACACACATGACTGCGTGTCTTCGCACAGCTCCACATCTATAATCAAATTTGCGGATTATACTGTGGTTCTGCGCCTCATTCACAACAATAATGAGACCGCATACTTGGGTGAGGTAGAGAAATTAACATCATGGTGCCAGGACAACTGTCTCTCTCTAAAATGTGATCAAAACTAAAGAACTGATTGTGGACTTCAGGAAGAGACAGCAGCAGCCCTAATACTCCTCTTATGATCAGCGGTGGAGAGGGTGAGCAGCTTCAAGTACCTTGGTGTAAACATCTCCGAGGACCTGACTTGGACTACTCGCATCCAAACACAGGTTAATAAAGCCAGGCAAAGACTGTACCATCTGCGACAGCTGAGGAAATTCAGGGTCTCACCAGTAATCCTGAAAACTTTCTATTCTGGGGCTATAGAAAGTGTATTGACTCAGTGCATCTCAGTGTGGTATGGGAACAGCTCCAGTCAAGACTGCCAAGCCCTGCAGAGAGTTGTGCGCTTAGCTGAGCGCATTTCAGGGTCTGCTCCCCCCTCTCTGCAGCACATCTACCTCAAAAGCTGCAAAAGCAGAGCTGTTAAAATCATCAAGGACTCCATCCACCCCAGTAACCATTGTTATGGAAATGTTTAGTTTTGCTAATCTTGCATTGATTGCATTAATCTCATTTAGGTATCTTTTAACATACAATGATCAAGGTAGGATATATAGTCCATAGGGACACTGAGTTCTTTGTGTAACCCATGTACATAACTGCTTTAGGCTGAAAAACTACTAAAGAGGAACCATGTACCACGACAGTCCGTACCAGTGAGAGGTGCATGAGATGTACATGTGTTATGGGGTGATGTGCACTGGGCAACATGATTGGCTCAAAGGTCAGAGTCTGTCCTTCAATGTATCTTTTTACATAAAATAAAGGGTGGTCTGTAAGTCTGTGTGTTATCTCTTTGCAGTGTGTAAACCAGATCATTCTCTGCAGAGAATTAAAGCAATACGAAGACAAAACTTTTTGGTTTTGGTTTGGTTTTTCATTCTCAGTCTCTACAAATTGTTATTGAATTAGAATTTCCACGACACAATCTTTTCACTTTGCTGCCATCTGGTAAGCGCTTCCGTAGCCTGATGGCAAAAACAGAGAGACTCAGTAGGAGTTTCTTCTAGTGCTGGGCGGTTTGACCAAAAATGTATATAACATTTTTTTTAATTATTATTATTATACTGGTTTTCCGTTTTATGAGTTTTTTTTTTCATGCATAATCAGGTGTGCAATGCATTTTCTGCTGGTTAATATTCCAAGACGTGCTTGCGGCTAAGGTGCTGGAGCAAATCGCTCGTGTTGCCGCCTTTGGCGACAATTTTAGCTCGACAGTCGGATTTTTGGAAACCAAAAAACCTCCAAACAACAGACCAGGCTCCTTGTTTCACACATACTCCGCCTGCAGTGCATATGCAGTCCGCAGCACAGACTCATTTTGCTTTCACACAGGATGCGTTTGCAGTCCGCTACTGATCCACATAGGTTTAGTCCACAAACACAACATTTGTTCATTGTTTTGATTTCATATCATGTAAAAAAAAAAAAAAAAAAAATTATATATATATCTTTTTTTTCAGCATTGTAAGTCTTTTATCACAGAACAGGAACAATCTTTCATATAGACATTAGTTTAAACTCAAATATAAACAACGCATTATTCATGCATTTAATTCTAGGTTTGTATAATAAGCTGCTCAAGCAAGCGGCAAAACCATTAAACAATAATTAGCCTACTTTTCTTGTTAAACTATTTAAAATTAAAACACCACAGACAGAAACAGTCTAGTGCATTTTGCATTTGAATCTTTATCACAAGCAATCCCACGGGTCTTAATGAACTTTGTTTTTCTGCTTCCATAAAAGTGAACATATATATTGTTTTCCTTGTTCATAGGGCTTTCACTTTTGTGAAAAAATCTTTTTCGATTTTTAAGATACGTGTTCATCGAATCGATTGTAAAATCGATTTTCCATGTAAAAAAAAAAAAAAGACGTTTCCTTTTTGAACGTCAAATAACGGACGAACGTAAAGAGAGCGCTGGAAATGCACAAGTCAGCAATATTTCTTATTTATTGGCATGAAGTTTCATGCAGAATAACATACACCAACAGGAGTGCAACATTCTCGAAAAAATATATATGCAGAGGGGGACGGCTGCCATAAAAAAAAGAAAAAAAGAAAAACATCACTGCATAAATTAATGATTTAGGTAATTCAAAAATCTCCAAGATTATTTTAAATAATGATTCAATCCATTTCAAACAACTGTAAAAAAAAAATGAAACTTTAAATGGACTCGAGAACAGGCAATTTTTTTTTTATTGAAACGTAACTGACACTTAGGCTAGGCGGCACTAGGCAGGCATAATTAAAGGCTATGGCCATTACAAATTTATTGGATAGGAAAACAAGTTGATCAACATAGGGCTGGACAATTAATTGAAAAATAATCAAAACCGATATTTATAACCTCTAACCGACGTTAACCGCCAAAACCGTGTCATTAAAATATTTTTTACAAACATTTTTTAGATAGGATCATAAGATGCGCAATATATCGGGAGACATGGTTTTTACCACTTAATGAAGTTTTGTAAATCGTCAGACATGATATTTACCACTTCATAAAATTTTGCTTTGTAGAAAACCTTTCTTAAAAACGAATTTCGTTTTGTACAAATTTTGTCTTAATTTTAATAAATGTTTCATCAACCAATTGCGTGTATTTTAATAAATAAAAAGCAAATATAGCAGACAATGATAACCGACATGGAAGCACCAGCGCGCCGCGTTCACTTGCACTGCACTAGAACGCATCTCATTGTAAATGAAACTCAGCGTAGGCCTATGCCTCATACAATAGCATTAAATATCTTTGCTGCATCCTTTCTAGAACAGACAATGGCATTTTTTTTGCGACTCGCATCAGCAAAGCATTGCATGGCCATAGACCGCAAAACAATCAGCGGATGGCTGGCGGGTGCGGCTTTGAAATTTGCTCCAAAAACGTTGGCTCGGATGATGAGTTTTGTGACCGATCTCCTTAATAAACGGAGGTCTGAAATCTCTGCCCCTTTACCGATCAGAGCGCGCGCTGACACGGAGTTAACCCGCTATCTCCAAGTACAACCAATTGACTCTACGGTTTTTTCTCTCTTTTTTTTCTAGTCTGTTTAGATACACAAATATGATCGCATGTGTCTCTAGCGGTATTTTAATTTGAAAATTGCTTATATTTTGACAATTGACCGGATTGTCTCGTGTTTTTTGGTGTGACTTCCTGCCGGAATTGACGCGGATCGCTCGCGGCTCGTGCAAAAAAATAGACCAGACGCCGAAACTGATGTGAACGACACCATAGGTTAACATGGGCACCGAAAGGAAGCGGCCTCCGTTCCGCACCGCTTCGCGTCCGGTGTGAACCAGGCTTTACTGCCTATTTTCCATCACAAAAGCTGGTCGCTATCAGCTTGCAATGGTCCTTTTCATAACTCAGAATCTCCTGTAACTACACAGCAAAATCCCCAGTGTTAATTTAACACTGAGTGTGGATTATATAAACACTGAAGCAGAGTTGAAGTTAATGAGATAATTAAGAAGTTAATTGAGTTATGATTGACCATTATTGAAGACACCTGATGTTAACAAGCAGAATCACCAAACGAGAAAATCACAATTTGTGCGTCACCATCATAGTGGTCAGTGTTTGCTTTAGTTGGGATCTTGACCCTTCAGTTATTAACTTTAGATTTTGTGTGGCTCTGGTGACTGAGTTATACCATACAGACAGACCACAGCAAAGGCAATCTTATGGTATTGATTGTGGTTTGGACTTATTGCCATGGATTGACCTGAATGCCTGAGTTCAGGTTTCTTTACTGTGTACATAAATAAGATGGATAAAAAAGTGATCCAGCATTTTTGCCATAATATGACATGTTTTTAAAACTTAGTTCTACATAAAGAAAGAGTTCTTTAGTTTAGACACACATACATCAAGAATCAGCGTGAGCATCACAACAACGGTGAGCATGTTGTAGCCAATAAAAACTCATCCATGGCTCCCATCATGCATTGCGGCATGAATAAATTATGAGCTGATCTGTCTTTTTAACTTTTTATTCTAACTATATTTTATTTTTGCTGTTTTTATGTGAAATTTTAGTATCTAGTTTTGTGATGTTCAGAGTAGATCTGTTTATCTGGATATGCTGTTTGTCACCGTTTTTGAGATTCATATGCTGATTCTTGTTATTTGTGTGTGCCTAAAATTAAAATTCTTTAATAAAAAAAAAAATCTGAATCACAGAATCACAAGAGATGCCTACAAAATTTATAGAAAATACAGACTCTTTCGTTGTGTAATCAAAGCTGTTACAATCAATAATGATCCATAAGAAGAGAAGAGACTGTAAAAGAGTTCAGTGATTAAGGTCAAGCAACAATTACATTAAAACATAATCATCAACACCCAGTGATTTTTGCTCTTGGCTTGACACAAAAACTTTTAATTTAAAAAGCCACAAGCCAAGATCCCAACTAAAGCAAACACTGACCACTATAATGGTGACACACAAATTGTGATTTTTCTCGTTTGGTGAGTCTGCTTGTTAACATCAGGTGTCTTCAATAATGGTCAATCATAACTCAATTAACTTCTTAATTATCTCATTAACTTCAACTCTGCTTCAGTGTTTATATAATCCACACTCAGAGTGTTAAATTAACACTGGGGATTTTGCTGTGTAGATGCGTGAATGAGGCGAATTCGCGTCTACCGCGCCGCGAGACCTCCAGACGCACGTAAACACGTCTACATTGACTTAACATTGAAATCATTGGTGCCAGACGCTCTATTTCTGTTTGGTGTGAACGAAGCATAAGAGGTCGTTTTCGATGTCACTGGGTATTATAGGCGCGTAAAAATTGCTGGTATTTTCTTTCTAGCTTTCGCAAGGCATACTGCACTTTTGGAATTCTTTATTTTCTTTTTCTGCTTGTTTGTGAGTTTTGTTACATCTATATTTTTTGTTTAATTATTTTAAAATTAATAGTGTACATATTTGGTCAAAATCGATTCCATATTTTCATTTTCAAAACTTGTTTTGGTTGGTCCGATCGTGCAATCGATTTTCGAACTAAAAGTGACAGCCCTACTTGTTCATCTAAAAGTGCAATTTTTCTTGTTTAAAACCTAGCCAAAAACCCATGTGACTGCGTTTCCATGTCAATCCATGTTCATTTTTCCCACAAACAATGTGCTTTCACTTTAATTCAGGGATTGCAGCACAGCAAAAATAGACTCAGTACGTTAACAATTGCTGCACTGCTGCTGACAATGCACTGCTCCTTGAACACACTGACGGACCGCAACCCTGTGCAGCTGGAATCCGTTAATACGCACTGCAGACGGAGTGTGAAACAGGCGTTAAAAACGTAACACCAGAGCACTGCTGGGTCTACCCTCACCACGCCTCGCAGTCATTGATTAGAAGTGCAACATTGTAAAGGGTCCGTCCGAAACAGTGCGGCGCGGCGCAGCATAACGTTCGTTCTGAACACTGAGTAATTAAATACACCGGTATGGCGGTATATTCAAAATTAACATCGTAACAAAAATATACACCGGTTTTCGGTATGAACTGGTTTACCACCCAGCACTAGTTTCTTCCCCCAGGCCATCAAGCTCCTAAACTCAAAACCAGCCTCTTAACATCTTCATGTCTCCACTTAATGTTCACTATATCAGTAAGATATTCATCATTCACTACCTCACATTGACACACTGACAGTGTCAACCTGTGTGCACATTTGCCTCTTGTATATCCCTGGGTATCTTAATATTTAAGACTACAGTGTACTTTCATGCACATTACTTTTCGTTATATATTTCATTCTACAGTATTCATATTATTTATATATATATATTATTCTTATTTTTATTGTTTGACTGAGGCTTTGTGTTAAAATAAAAAGTAACAAAGCCCAAACCAAAGCTTATTGCGATTAAAATGTTACATATTATTTCCAAGCATTTATACCATAATTAAAAACTTGTGAATAGTCACATAACGTTATTTACTTCATAAAAATCAACAAAGCAGAGTTGAATTTTTAAATGGTTTAAAAAATGTGGTTATCAACCAGTGTAATATAACATTTTATTCAACAAATAACAAATCATTTTAATACAGCTAGATCGTAAGCATGACTTAATATGTGGGAAACAGAAAGTTTCTCGCTCAGCACAGTGGATCGTTTTAACTTTGTGGTTCATTATTTTGAGTCAATTGGGATGCGGTGACACAGAAGACCCTCTCACAACAAATTGCTTTATAAATCTATTGTGTTTGCTGCTCAGAAATGTTCACATTATAATTCTGCACGTATCAGTAGTTCCCCGCTCTGATCGATCACAGTTAACCGAACCGGGCTTTGGGGGCAAGACTCGCTCAGGCACGGTTCACATCCTTAGATAATAACTGCACAGCCTAATCAATAATCGGTCATTAAATCGACTAATTGAAAATCGTGACCCATCCCTAGTTTTTATAATGAAGTTTAGTTTTAAAACAGGTTTGATTCACATTACCTGAACAGTTCACTGACAGCTAATAAACAATCATTGTCAAAAGTCTTGAGTTACTCACCACTGACAGTAACAGTGAATCTCTTATATGTTGTTTGATTGTTGCTGCTGATCTTCACTCTATAAAGTCCAGAGTCATTGGTTCTGCTGTTTGTGATGGTCAGAGATCCAGTCTGATCCAGCTTCAGTCTGTCTCTGAATCTCCCATCAGTTTCAACATAAAATGGTGAGCTTTTGGCCTCGATATCATGTTTAGCTATGAGTTTTCCTTCATCTCCAGACCTCCACACTACCAACATATCTCTGGTTAGTTGAGGAACGTCAGTCTGAAGAATGACAGGATCTCCCTCCGTCACTGACATGAGCTTCATTCCACCTTTAACAGCATCAATAACATCCGGAGACACTACAAGAAACAGATTTACAGTTAAATTCAACAAACTGAATCAGTTTGACATGTACTACAATGGTTGGTATGGGTGGATATTGTTGACTAATTTGACTGGCCACGAGGCATCTTATTTCATATCACAATACAGCAACATTTCACTGTCTGAATCACTGCACTTGTCTGTGTTCAACAGATAAAATTACAATTCTTATTTCTATACAATGATTAGGCTTTGACTTTTTTGGATCTAATACTATTACTGGCAGAATTAAAAGTATTGGGACCCTTCTTTTTTGTGAAATGAGTCAGTCAGTATTAATTACATTCTAGTTCTACAGTATAAAATCAATGTCACACTGCTCATCACACTGTTGTTCTGAATTTATCAGTAATGTGATAACTTCACAGCTGTGATGATATTCAGAACACGACTGTAGCATTGTGAAACTAAAGCTCTGTAAGACTTATAAATCTATTAATAACTCATTTCAGCTGGTAGCACTTTGAATTGGTTTACTTGGTAACATTGTTAATTAACATGAACAAACAATGAACAAAACATTTATTACACTATTAATCTTTGTCAATGTCACAGTCGTTCATTGTTAGTTCACAGTGAACTAACTAATGTTAACTAACACAACTCGTGATTTTATTAATGCATTAGTAAATGCTGAAATTAACATTAAGATTAATAAATGCTGTTTAAGCATTGTTCATTCTTAGTTCATGTAATGTAGACAATGTTAAATAATGAACCTTAAAAGTAAAGTATCAACATTTAATTTGTTTAAATTATAAAAAAAATAGGTTGCTTTACAGTAAATGTTTTTAACAACTAACATGTACTAACATTTAAATTAATAATTTTTATATTATGCACTTATTGTGTACAATAATGATTTTACACTGCATTAGTATACCTGCATGTAATTACATCTATAATTTTCAGTATACTGTTGACCTTGTACCTACACTTTAACACACCCTTGGAATCTTGTATATATTTATATACATATATATATATATATATATATATATACCCTGTGTGCAGAATTATTAGGCAAATGAGTATTTTGACCACATCATCCTCTTTATGCATGTTGTCTTACTCCAAGCTGTATAGGCTCGAAAGCCTACTACCAATTAAGCATATTAGGTGATGTGCATCTCAGTAATGAGAAGGGGTGTGGTTTAATGACATCAACACCCTATATCAGGTGTGCATAATTATTAGGCAACTTCCTTTCCTTTGGCAAAATGGGTCAAAAGAAGGACTTGACAGGCTCCGAAAAGTCAAAAATAGTGAGATATCTTGCAGAGGGATGCAGCACTCTTAAAATTGCCAAGCTTCTGAAGCGTGATCATCGAACAATCAAGCGTTTCATTCAAAATAGCCAACAGGGTCGCAAAAAGCGTGTGGAAAAACCAAGGCACAAAATAACTGCCCGTGAACTGAGAAAAGTCAAGCGTACAGCTGCCAAGATGCCACTTGCCACCAGTTTTGCCATATTTCAGAGCTGCAACATCACTGGAGTGCCCAAAAGCACAAGGTGTGCAATACTCAGAGACATGGCCAAGGTAAGAAAGGCTGAAAAACGACCACCACTGAACAAGACCCACATGCTGAAACGTCAAGACTGGGCAAAGAAATATCTCAAGACTGATTTTTCTAAGGTTTTATGGACTGATGAAATGAGAGTGAGTCTTGATGGGCCAGATGGATGGGCCCGTGGCTGGATCGGTAAAGGGCAGAGAGCTCCAGTCCGACTCAGACGCCAGCAAGGTGGAGGTGGAGTACTGGTTTGGGCTGCTATCATCAAAGATGAGCTTGTGGGGCCTTTTCGGGTTGAGGATGGAGTCAAGCTCAACTCCCAGTCCTACTGCCAGTTTCTGGAAGACACCTTCTTCAAGCAGTAGTACAGGAATAAGTCTGCATCCTTCAAGAAAAACATGATTTTCATGCAGGACAATGCTCCATCACACGCGTCCAAGTACTCCACAGCGTGGCTGGCAAGAAAGGGTCTAAAAGAAGAAAAACTAATGACTTGGCCTCCTTGTTCACCTGATCTGAACCCCATAGAGAACCTGTGGTCCATCATGAAATGTGAGATTTACAAGGAGGGAAAACAGTACACCTCTCTGAACAGTGTCTGGGAGGCTGTGGTTGCTGCTGCACGCAATGTTGATGGTGAACAGATCAAAACACTGACAGAATCCATGGATGGCAGGCTTTTGAGTGTCCTTGCAAAGAAAAAGGTGGCTATATTGGTCACTGATTTGTTTTTGTTTTGTTTTTGAATGTCAGAAATGTATATTTGTAAATGTTGAGAAGTTATATTGGTTTCACTGCTGAAAATAAATAATTGAAATGGGTATATATTTGTTTTTTGTTAAGTTGCCTAATAATTATGCACAGTAATAGTCACCTGCACACACATATATCCTCCTAAAATAGCTACAACTAAAAACAAACTAAAAACTACTCCCAAAAATATTCAGCTTTGATATTAATGAGTTTTTGGAATCATTGAGAATATGGTTGTTGTTCAATAATAAAATTATTCCTCAAAAATACAACTTGCCTAATAATTCTGCACTCCCTGTGTGTATATATATATATTCCTTTCTCTTTTTTTGACATAAGCACATATTTGCTAAAGACACTTAATATAAAGTGTGAAATTATGAAAAAAATTGTGTTTACCAAAGACTGTAACAATGAATATTATGTCCAACGTCCCAGTGCTGTGGCTGATCTCGGCTTTATAACGACCAGAATGTTTGGTTCTCATGTTCTTGATGGTCAGAGATCCAGTCTGATCCAGCTGCAGACAATCTTCAAATATCTCCTCATCTTCATATGAGATTGTTTTTCCAACAATTTTAGCAATGGTAGAGCCCAGTTTACCAAACCTCCACTGTATCTGAATAAATCCCTGTATCTGAGTAGGATCAAGGTTCAGAGTGACAGAATCTCCCTCCATCACTGTCTTCACTTCATCTTCATCAGCACCAAACACACCTGAAGAACAAACAAAAACAGTTTCTCAGAGATTAAACATTGCTGATAATGTTGAGAGAAAAAAAAATAAAAAAAAAAAATTTGATGGAAAGTAAAAAAATAAAATGTATAGTTTCCATCGACCTAGTATTTGCATTTATTTGTTTGATGTTTGAATCAGGGGCTGGTTGCATAAACTGCTTAGAACAGTATAAAAGTTAGTCATCAATTTATTTATTTTTCCAACAATGCGTTTTTAATTTATCCGATTGTCCATTGCTAGTTGGTGAAACTAGTTCTTAAGACAGTCTTAACCTAGTCACTATATTTATTCAGCTGGCCCCAGGTCGAGTCTGCAGATCGAGGAGGGGCTGCTCCGCCCCTTACCTACTCTGGGGTGCGTTTCCCAAAACCATACTTGCTAAGTTGGCAACCCTGTTGGTTCCAATGCAATTTCCCATTGCCAACCAACTAAGTTGCTAACAGGTTAGCAACTATGGTTTTGGGAAACGAATCCCTGATTGGTTCGATCATCTTTCATAGACATACATTACAGGAAATGTGTGCATAGTTGGTGTAGGAATATGTTGTTTAAAAAGCTAAAAACCCTGTGCAGTTTTACAAAGCCTTCATTATAATGCAGAGAAGAAAAACATTTGCCTGTTACCCTCAATGTCCCTGAAATGATTGTTTTGTTAAATGAAGCTGATTTTTAGGCTAACAGACGAACAACCCACTACATTTAATAAATTAATTGGGTTGATTATCCACAGGAGGAGGATCAGGTCTTCAGACAGAAGAATTATGAATTCAATTCTTGAAAATTGTATTATTTCATATCATTACAGTCTGAGAAAGGAAATGCAAAGGATGTAACAGTTTTGTTTTAATTTATATAACATGACAAGACAATTATTGTAACATAATTATATGTCATGCAATTAATAAACACAATAGGCCAATGTGTCTGCTGTGTGCCATTTCAATTTTTATATGACTTTTCCTCTCATTTATTTCAGGAAAATGTGCTGCTCCTCATTATTTTAAAGTGAATAAATCGAGAAACTTTTATTTCTATCGGCCAGTGATGATTCTGAAAGGACATACTTGTAATCTGTTGCTATAGTAAAGAACTAAATTTCATCATGCTCTTATTTTAGTGCAGTCTCACAGCCACTACAGTCAAATATTGAGATAAACTTTATAAAGTGTCATCTATTCATATTAAATTAATATATTCAATTGGTTTCTTCTCCGATACCCATTTTGTGATCATTATTCAGCCGATTCTTTTAAATCAGCTGGAGTGATTCGGGATATTTTTCTTATTACGTGGCTTAATGCATTAAAACTGTGTTTAAAACTTACAAATGAATTATTGGGACATTCTAAACGTCAAAGTAAATGGCTTAATGCATTAAAATGGTGTAACTCAGTAAACAAATGATTAATAAAGCATTCTATTTACAGACAAGCAGGTTATAGGAGGAATATGCTTAACTTAATTAAACGTTTTGCGTTCGTACTCTGGGCTCATATCTGCTCGTCTGTGAATATAATGCTTAAACATGTATGGCTATGAAAGATGATCGAACCAATCATAGTAGACATGGGGCGGAGCGACACGTGTAGCCCCGCCTCGATCTGCAGACTGCAGCCGGGTGTACTCGCCCAGGTCTGCTCCGTCGGAATATAATTGCCTAGATGGCGCTGCACAAATAAAAATGGTAGCCTCCAGTAATCAGGAACATAGTACTGGTGGAGACGTCTACGTGTTTTTTTTTTTTTTTTTTTAAAAAGGTAGAGAGGACAAACAAGTAATGTTAATTAAAAAATAAAAATGAAGGAGTCACATAACATGTCCCTCGTTCCATCTAGACGGATGTGATAACTGTTAATATTGTGCATCAGCCAGTGCGAAACCGAAAGTGTTAAAGAATGAACAGAAATCACACACTCACCGCATATCAGCAATACAAACTTAAAGATTTTGAACATCTCCTTCATATTGTCCTAGATTCCAACAAAATCTGACTTCAAAATGATGAAAAGTCGTCGTGTTTGTTTCTGAACCACACCCTCCTCCCGACTGAGAGCGACGAGTTAGCAAAACCCGCTAAAGACCAACACAGAGATGTTTATATCGACTGGGACTGGCTAATACACATAACGATATATTGTATGCTAAAGAAAAAGCAGTTTATGATTTCAAATCTTAAGTACTGTAGTAACGCCTAAGACTCGTATAACGGAAACGTCTTCTTCTTACTTCTTCGTCGTCTTCTTCTCATTTTAATGGTGGTTGGCAAACCTACTTAAAAGGTTTCCGCCACCTACTGGAATGGAGTGTGGAGCATGACAGACACACACACACACACACACACACACACACACATATATATATATATATATATATATATATATATATATATATATATATATAAAAGTGTGAAGTGACATTCAGCCAAGTATGGTGACCCATGCTCAGAATTTGTGCTCTGCATTTAACCCATCCAAAGAACACACACACAGCTGTGAACACACACACACTGTGAACACACACCAGGAGCAGTGGGTGTGTATATAGTGTATATGGTTCATTATGTGATTTATTAAACCTATTGCTTTCAGCTTCAACTTTTAACTTGTTTGCATATATACTTTATACTGTTAGGTAAAAAATGTTAGCTTTGGATAAAAGAGTCTGTTAAATGCAAAATTAAAATGTAGTTTAATTAAAATTTGTAATTTAAAACTTTTCAGCAAAAATTTTTATTTAAATAACAAAACGGAACATGGCACAAATGGAAAACACATATCAAAACAATAATATGAAGTATTATGTTTTCTATGCCACATTTTTAAACTGCTTGTTTTCCATTTGTTCCGATATTTCTTAAAACATACTCTGCTTTATACTGAATGAAACTGCCTTGTTGAATTGTCCTGCAGCTGCTGCCATTTTGTTGTTTTTTAATTCTATGCCATGCTTTTCCCTTCAGATTTTTCTAACATTTATTTAAGTATTTATTTATTATTACTTTTTTGCCAGATTGTGTACTCTTTCCATCAATCATGTTTTTCTTGTTGTTGTTTTTTTTTTGAGTGGAGTGTCTATTGGAATGTTACATTTTAACCCTTTAAGTCTTCTCAATTAGCCTTTCGCCGGCCCCTCCCCCAGAACGGCCATTGTCCAATCACACATCATAGCAACCATTACTATGTGAGCAGCTCCGACAAACATTGACTCCAAGCAAGATGGTGAAGCGGTGCGCCCACGGCGTTTGTAAATCGGACACTAGATACCCCGAGAGATTGTCTGGAGGAGTTGTGCTCTTTCCATTCCCAAAGCCGAAAACACAACGTGAGCGGTGCCTACAATGGATAAAACTGTGTGGACGGCCCCACTCCCAGTTAAATGCGTCGAACATTACAGATTATAAAATAAAATAAAAAATGGATATCTGAATGCCTTATATTTTATTTTATGCATTTCATTTTATTATTTTATCTGTTATGCACCTTTTAAGCGAAAGCAATTTTCTATTTGTGAATTCTGTTTATCAACAATGGAAATAAAACATTCTGATCCTGATTCTCAAAACAACAGAAAAAATGTTGGTTAGCTTTGAATGGCTTTGACACACATGTAAGTTTAGCTAGCTAACATACCCTTGTATTTGAACAAAATCGCTACTCGCAATAGACAATAATAGACCATAACATATGAAAGAGATTTTTTTTTTTTTTACTAACAATCACTAGGGTCTCAGTAATATCACTTTTTTAACTCTTAACAAAGTAAAGGTTATGTGGGTAATATATTGCCTTGACACAATATGAAATCTTTTGAATAACATGAAGAATTATCTCAATCAGACACAAAAACCACCCAAACCCAATGCTCCAGGCCATGTTTAAATGCTCTTTTTAAAACTATTAAGTTAAAAAATCTAACTACAAAACTGAATAAGGAGGCAAATTGCTTCCTTTCCATAGTACAGCAATACCATATTGAAATAATGATCTAGAATAAATAAATACTTTAAATTCTTTCAAAACCTACCACTGAAAAAAGTAATAAGTAAATGTACTTAATTTTTATTTGGCAAGTTTTTGCACAAGCATTTTTCAAGTAAATTTAACACATTTGGAAATTAAGTAAATCTACTTAACTAAGTTAAGTAAAAAATAAATAAATAATAATAAGTACATTTTATTGAGTAAAATTTAATTAAATAATATTAAATTAATGCATTTAGCAGAGACTTTTATCCAAAGCAACTTACAGTGCATTCAGGCTAACAATTTTCACCTCTCATTTGTTCCCGGGGAATCAAACCCCCCAACCTTTCACTTGCTAATGCAATGTTCTACCACTGAGCTGCAGGAACACTTCAAGATCTTGTGAAAAATAAGTGAAAATTTCACTTTCTTACTTTTTTATTTTGGAAAAGTTTTTACACTAACAAAAAACCAGAAACAGATATTCTAGAAATTTCTAAATGTAAAATTATTTTTTTCAAAACAGTTTTATCAATTGAGGGTAAATAAGTCTCTCACTTCTGTCCCTTTAAACCAGTTTACAGCAAAGACAGCACGAAGGACTGGATGCACATGATAAATATTCTGCAATTAAGAAAACAGACAAAAGAAATAGCACTGTAAAACCCCATAAGTAAACTTTACTCAAACCGTTTGAGTAAATAGATTGCCTTGATTTAAACCATGTAAGTTTTAAAACTCTGTAAAACATAACGAGAAAACAAAAAGGAAAAAAAAAATATATAAAGCATGGCCACTTAGAACTTCCATACTTTTTTGCCTTCGTCTCTCAGAAGAACATTTGAGTTCTACATTGTTGACTTCCTGAGTTTACATTAAAGACTCTATTTTGTTGAATCGCATTTGGGTCCTCTCTAACCTTGCTAACAGTTGATCTGCCTAATTCTCTATTTTATTTTGTGATCCACTGTAAATAAGAATTCCAACCAAAAGCATAAAAGAAAGACAGAAATAATAACGATTCAGCAGCTGGATTGAGAAAGACAGACATTAAGTGCATTATTAAGCAAAATCTGAAGGAAAGATGGCAAAACAGTGGGAGTAAAAAAAGGAAAGATTACTACCCACTGGGCAAAGTTACGTCAAGTGGACGTCTTTTTATGTCTTTGCTGACGTTGAAAAGACATCCACTGAGGAGCCAGAATGAAAGTTTTTAAGACGTCTTTTTTTGACGTCTTCTGAACGTCTGATTTATACGTTCACAGAACTTCCTTTCAAGGTTAAAAACTAGTTGAAAAGTGGTCAGTGGACATATTTTTAACATCATTTATGGTTCATTTAGGCATAACTCATACTGTTTCTGGACTAAATCAACACTCTCAGGATTTAGACTCGTGTTATTTCAATGTAATTTCCAGACACTGTGTTTGTCCTAAAATCAAGAAAATAAAATAATCTTTATGAAATAATGAAATAACTGACGATCGAGCATGTGGTAAAATCAACTGCAAATCAAAGACATTAAATCTCATCTCAGCAGACATAACGAAAGTTTGTTTTCTCGTTATAAAGACATGTGCAGTGAATGTGTGTGTGTGCAGAAAAAAAAACGATTACAACATTATAGAACAAAACTGAATTAAATTGATTAAAGCATTTAACATTTATGAATTAATTAAATGTCAGTAATGAACAAGACTGCACAAATTATAGCGATCACAAAGGTCTGTGTACAGTAAAGTGGACAGCGTACAACACCCCATCAGTTATACTAAGGTCTATAGTGCCACCTGCTGGCGCAGTTTAGTAACTTCTTAGAGAAAATTAAGTTGTTATAACGAGAAAACGACTTTCGTTATGTCGAGATAATGAGAAAATTAAGTCGTTATAACGAGAAAACGACTTTCGTTATGTTGAGATAACGAGAAAATTAAGTCGTTATAATGCTTAGAACTTCCGTAAAAAAGCAACCCGCAGAGAGGGCGATAAAAACAAAACCGAAATAACAGCAGATAACTTGAAAATAGTCTCTTGGCAGCAGACAGTGATGGATGGTTCTCTCTCGGTGCCAGGCAAACTGGACAGAATACAAATATGAAGACGAAAAACAGAGAACAGGAAGCGTTACCAGGCAGGTTTTAACCACTGATTTATAATATAGAATATAGTTGCTATTACAGTTATACAAAAACTTGTGAAGACCAGCTGCTCCCACCATGTGCTCGCTAAAGCGGCAGGAACTGTAGGTGTGGGGGAGTGAATGTCCAGCGCTCTCTTCACCCTCAACACCACAAATAAGGTGTCCTTGAGCAAGGCACAACTTCTCCCCGGGCGCTGCAGCATAAATGGCTGCCCACTGCTCTGGGTGTGTGTTCACGGTGTGTGTTCACTGCTGTGTGTGTGCACTTTGGATGGGTTAAATGAAGAGCACAAATGTATGTCATGTCACTTTCACTTTTCAGTGTTCACTTTTCGGCTCCACCGCACTCTTTCTTAAAAAGTAGTGTTTTTTTTTTTTATAAGGAAAGGTTCTTTTGTGCCTTTCACTATATAGAATGTACATTAAAGTTTACATGTCATGACTTGGAATACGCATGTTCTCATGTAAACAAATGTTTTTTCCCCTCTCATTTTCTTAAACAGTATGTACACATTTTCAGTATGTATCATTATGATGGGGGACAAGTTTGGAAACTTTCAAGATCCTTCTGATGTTAACACCTCTGTCTGGTCATGTTGTGCTATGAAATTTAGAATCTGACTTTAAATCTTTGTGCTTCCATGTGCATTCATTCCATTTATATCTTATTATACAGAAGTACAGTACACTCATTTTTTGTAACTAATTGTGATATTATATTACATATATCTTGGTTTCTCAGTTTGACCATGACTTGCATTATGGTGGGTGGAGTGCATGTGAACTTGTGCAGGGTTAATATGCAGAGTTCAACCTTCTGATTTTCATATTGCGTTATGAAATTAAAAACAATCCCTGTGGTTTTGATCTGATGAATTGAAATGCAACTATTTGTTTCTCAATCCCATGCCCATGTTATTTATTATACATCACACTTTCAAGTGTCGGTTCAGATCTTTAGACGTGTTTGTATTTTGCATTTTTTGTTTTGTTTATCAATTATCAGTCGATGTGTTGACAGCAAATTGCTTGTTCAATTTAAATGTGAATGAAAGTGTTGTCTCTATCATTAAATAAATTACATTAAAAAAGTGTTTTGTCATCTTTATTTAAACATTTAAGGCAGTGGAGTAACATTTGTTTATGATTATTGATCGAAGGAAAAAAAAATCCCTGTTGACACAACATGATTTAGTTGACTGGACTAGAAAATAATAGTCAAGTCAACTTAAAGAAATTTGTTACCTGGACTAACTCCACTCTAGTTTGAAGTTGTTTCAACAAGATTTTTTTTGTCAAGATAACAAAAAAATTTTAGGCAGCGGGGTAACAAAATATTTTTAGTTGACTCAACAAATTCTTTTTTACAGTGTATACTCAGGTCTATAGTGCCACCTGCTGGCGCAGTTTAGTAACTTCTTAGAGAAAATTAAGTTGTTATAACGAGAAAACGACTTTCGTTATGTCGAGATAATGAGAAAATTAAGTCGTTATAACGAGAAAACGACTTTCGTTATGTTGAGATAACGAGAAAATTAAGTCGTTATAATGCTTAGAACTTCCGTAAAAAAGCAACCCGCAGAGAGGGCGATAAAAACAAAACCGAAATAACAGCAGATAACTTGAAAATAGTCTCTTGGCAGCAGACAGTGATGGATGGTTCTCTCTCGGTGCCAGGCAAACTGGACAGAATACAAATATGAAGACGAAAAACAGAGAACAGGAAGCGTTACCAGGCAGGTTTTAACCACTGATTTATAATATAGAATATAGTTGATATTACAGTTATATATAGTTAGAATATATAATATAGTTGTATATATAGATCAGTGGTCTCAACAGGACAAGACAGGACTAGAATGGAGACAAACAGGATAGTAGTTTGCATCTTGCGAGAAAAACTCAAACGAGAATCTGACAAACGAGGCAGCAAAAACAGAGGGAGAAATAGAGGAATAATCAGAGGGAAAAGGGCAAGTAAGGGTATTCCTGCACAACCGGAGGCTGCAGTTTCAGGACCGCAACTCTTGGACCGCAGCTTTAGGACCCTAGTTTTTTGTGACAGTGCCACCTACCGTACTGGATCAACACTAATTAAAGATGGACGACGTGGACAGCAATCAGACGGTGAGTACCGATATTTAATTAAGTTTTATTTTATAACGTTTAAACGGTGCAAAGTTTACATAGTGAGAACTGCTAACTATGAATTAATAATTAATTCCCACCAAATTAAGAATTTGTGAGCTAGTTTTATTAATTACTACGACGTTAATTCGTGGCTATGATTTCATAAATCCTAATTGTGTTTTAATGACGAAGTATTATAAGTGAATCTAGCCTGCACATTAATTAAACTTATCAGATGACAAGAGCCTGGTTGATGTAAGGTTTGTAAGATTTACCTGCAGCTTAATGTATTAGTGTGAATACTTGCTTAATGGTCGTTGTTTTATCATATTTATGTATAAAATATCTTTCATAATTAAACTGCACTGACTGTCTAGTTGCAGTATGTGTTAGCCTGTTGTTTTGGCATTGTTTTGCAATGATGAATGAGGCGTTTGGCAATTTTAATAGCTTGTTACAATTTGGCCTAATCTGCAGGTCTACTCCACATACAGTCCGTTGAAATCATGTGTTAGTTTCTGTCATGTTCTGCATGGCCAATATGAAGTGATTTTATGGATTTGGTTAGGCTCATTGTAGGACAGATGATAAAAAAAGGCACTAGGGATATTTTCATGATCTCAAAATATTCTAACAAGTAGGCTCTCTCTCTTTCAAGATACATATAACAATCCAAAAAGGGAGATCCCTGCCCGAATTGAATAGAGATGCACCACATGCTGCATCGCTGGGACCTGTGTTTCTCTGGATTTACTTTAATCTTTATATCTGCTAGGTTGTTGTGTATTTATTTTATTTTATTTGTGTTGTAAAGCATTGTGAGACATGGATATTTCTCAGGCTGGCGAATGGATTCGTCAAGCGCAGATAAAGCCATCTTGCTGTCTAATTCTCAGTGATGTCCCAATAGATGTGAGGGATGAGACTATCACATATGTGCTTAACACAGTAAAGCTATTCGGCCATACCAAGATTCATGGTAAACGGGGAGATCCTACAGGAACTAAGTTGTTTTTGTTGCTTGAAACTTGTAATGACATTGATCCAGATACTGTACCGCCAGAGATAGGGATTCCAGATGAAGTGGGGCCATGGAGGGTACATGCACTTGGAAAAATGGTGACAGATCCTTCTGTGAGAGATGCTGTTTTTCAGGATAAGTTGTTGTCCTTGTTGCAGCAGGAAGGAAAGTCACTGGAGGATGTGAAGGCTATGTTGGAGCAAGGTCAGTCCTCTGATGCAAAAGTTAATCTTGATTTGGTGAATGCTATTGATCACCTTGTGGAAAAGTGTATCCATATGCCCAGTGATACTGTGGGTTATAGGAGATTAAGAGTATTTTCAGGTGTGAAACCAGTACTTGCTGGGGAGATGGAGTATGACCCCTGGATGGAGCAGCCTGTTCAAATGATCAGCGAGTGGCAGTGTGCTGATTCTGTGAAAAGGCAGCGTATTGTTAAGAGTTTGCGGGGACCCGCTTCAGACATAGTCCGGTTTCTGAAGGTTATTAATCCAACTGCCACAGCTACTGATTATTTGGGTGCTCTTGAAACAGCCTATGGAACTACTGAAAGAAATTCTGATCTTCTTGCAAAGTTCAGGAGCACTTACCAAGGGGAAAGTGAGAAGCTTTCTTATTTTCTATATAGGTTGGACAAGCTCCTTCATCGCATGCTTGTAAAAGGAGGTGTTGTAGCCGCTGATTTGGATCGCATGCGCATGGACAAGTGGTTAAGGGAGCTCGTACTACTGATATGGTAGCACTACGACTAAGAATGACCCACACTTTGCGTGATCCTCCTAGTTTCTCGAAATTGTTAGGGGAGGAAAGGGAAGAAGAGGATTGGATCTGGGCTAGAGAGGGTGGAAAAGTAGTGGTTTCTGCTGCCTCTGTTCCACAGGCTTCTTTGGTGTCTGAATTGAGCAGTATAAAGCAAGAGGTGAGTGCACTTACAACTCAGATGTCCCAGCTGTTGAAAGCAGCTGCACATGACCTTGTTACTGAGCATTCTTCCAAGGCAACTGGCCCTGTGTGTCAAGTGGCGGATGCAAGTGCTACAGAAGTTTCCGGCAAAAAGAGCACATCCAAGTTTACTTGGCCTGGAGTTTTCTGTTACAAGTGTGGTGAGGATGGCCACACAAAGAGAGAGTGTCAGGGAACTGAAAACCTGAGGAAAGTAAATCAAAAATTGATCAGTCAGAGCAGGTTCTCTGGAAACTTCTAGGGAGCTCTGTGGAGGAACGGCACAGGACTCCTTTTCCATCCCGTTCCACCTTTTGTTCTGGAGTAGAAATCGATTGTTCTTCTGGAATTCCATCTGGCTTGATTGGTCCGACTTCTGAAGTACCAGTCCAAATTGAAGGAGTGTATGCAAAAGCTTTACTTTATAGTGGCTCTCAAGTCACCATCCTTTATCGAAGCTTTTATGATTTGTACTTAAAACATTTACCACTGTTGCCAGTGGAAAATCTTGAAATATGGGGTTTGAGTTCACACAAATACCCATACGACGGTTACTTTCCCATTAAGCTTGAATTCACTGAAAATGTGGTAGGACTACCACAAGTTGTTGATACTCTTGCACTTGTTTGCCCAGATTCTCAGCCAGAGAAGAGAATTGCCATTCTGGTGGGGACTAACACCAATATAGTGAGACGATTGTTTGAGGCCTGTAAACAGAAGCTTGGTGTTCACTTCTTTCATACCTTGTCCATACATCCTGTAGTTCAAGAAGTCTATGAGAATATTCAGAAGTCCGATGGCTCACCTGATGATTGTGAGAGGCATGGCACTGTGTGGTTTACACAACATAAACCGATTGTTGTAGGG
>JANHFF010001026.1:0-154136 GCA_024542945.1 allo-octoploid hybrid of Carassius auratus x Cyprinus carpio | reverse complement strand
TCTAAACATCCACTTAAATCTTAATTAGAATGTTATGGAATAATGTTCTAATAATGTTATTGATAAACATTTGTAGAATGTTTTTAGAGAATGTTATCCTATCTTTTGAGAGAACGTTCTGGGAACAAAAATAAAACTACCCGCTAAAAACATTGTTAGAACAATCCATGGGAATGTTCTTAGAACATTTTAGAACAAAGAAAATTCTAGCTGGGAAGTGCCGCTCCATTTGAAACCAGGTGGTGGACATTTACTGCTAATCACAGAACCGGCTTTACTGACAAAGACACGCATGACAATCGCATGCGATTAATCGTGCAGCCCTACTTGGAAGGAATGACTTGTTTCCTCCTCTGGTGAAATCAGCTGCTGAGTTCATGGGTGGAGCAAAAATGTGGCAGGACTTTTACTTTCTGACCCCTGGACTCTCCACCTCTGACTCTCAGAAAATGAAGTACATAATTGTACCTTTAGGGGTACAATAGCTTGTCACTGGGGCTGTACCCTCAAGGGTACAGCTTTTGTACCCTTGGCATAGTGTACAAATTTGTACCCTTGTGATTTGTACCTTAAGAGACCAGTTTTGTACCTGTGGTGACAATTTTGTACCTTTATTTAACAGTACAAAAATTTACCCTTCAAAAACTGTACAATCGTTGACTATAATATATATATAACACCAGAGGTGGAGAGTAGGGCTGGGCGATATATCGAACGATATGATCATGCGCATCTAATCAGTAAAGCTGCTTCCGTGATCACCGCTAAAATCTCAATCACCTGCTTATAATTGGAGTGGCGTTTAATAGACAGCAGAGGTGGGACTTTCAAGTAGGGCTGCACGATTAATCGCATGCGATTGTCATGCGTGTCTCATCAGTAAAGATGGTTCTGTGATTAGCGGTAAATGTCCATCAGCTGCTTTCAAATGGAGCCGCACCTAATATACAGAGCCGTAGATCGTTGACAAGCTACGCAATATCGCGTTCATAATCGCATGCGATTAATCTGCGATTATGAACGTGATATTGCACAGCTTGTCAGTGAATTACGGCTTCCCATCACACTAGATGTGGACTGACATTGCTCAGAAGTCAGATGTTGGTTGAAAGTGAAAACCCAACCTCTGTTTGGTGTCAAACTCTAGCGTAAATACTCCAAAATCATGACAATCTTCACTTATTATAAACAAGATTTATTTCTGTCATGAATGTAAAAAAGTTCTTATTGAGATTAACAGAGATGTTGATGGTTTATTGAAAATTATAGTTTAGTTTGATGTCACCATTATGCTGATCAGTACTTAGGAAGTATGAGTCTTTTCAGTGTTAGCGTTCATTTAGCTGCTGTAATTATATCTGTTACAGCAAAAACATTGAGAAAAAGATGTCATTCGATAATGTTGGTTACTGGCTGATATTAAAGATGTCTTAATGTAACAATCTGATCAATTGATTTTACCAGCAGTCTGTTCTACGCTATTAATTTAATATTAGTCATTATAACAGATATGTTGCAATACACAGGGTCCTGACAATTTATTTTATTTTTATCTGATCTTTTTAAACTACATTGTTTTAGAATCACTTCAAACCATAGGATGCTTAGACATACAGAGACCTTAAGAATTAGTGTAAGAATCTCAACAATGGTGACATGCTTCATGCCGCAATGCATTCTGGGTGCTATGGATGAGTTTTGCATGCTGTACCCAGAATACATTGCAGCATAAAGCATGTCACCATTGTTGAGGTACATACACTGAATCTTGATGTTTGTGTGACAAATTTGTTTTTAAATTTTTGAAATTATCTGCTTTAAATTCAACTGGGTGTCAGGCTTTTGATCATTGAGTCACTTTAATAAATAATACTTAACTAACACCACAAAGTAGCTTGGGTGAAAACAAGTAATCAGACATATCATTCATCAGCAAGCAAACAGCACCATTGAACCACATATTCGTTTGCTGTTTTAGCCACAATAAAGATGACAGCAGCTAAAAAACAACACCGTCAAGTCAAGTGTTAAATTGCACAACTAAAGCCAACACTTACCAGCATTATGGTGACATCAAACCAAGCTATTACTTTTAAACAGACATCAACATCCACATCTAAACATCCACTTAAATCTTAATTAGAATGTTATGGAATAATGTTCTAATAATGTTATTGATAAACATTTGTAAAATGTTTTTAGAGAATGTTATCCTATCTTTTGAGAGAACGTTCTGGGAACAAAAATAAAACTACCCGCTAAAAACATTGTTAGAACAATCCATGGGAATGTTCTTAGAACATTTTAGAACAAAGAAAATTCTAGCTGGGAAGTGCCGCTCCATTTGAAACCAGGTGGTGGACATTTACTGCTAATCACAGAACCGGCTTTACTGACAAAGACACGCATGACAATCCATGCGATTAATCGTGCAGCCCTACTTTCAAGTCACAAGCAAGTCTTCAAGTCATATCCAAGTCCTCAAAGGGTTAAAGTTAATCAGATCATTAAGTGACTAATTAAATGATGATTGTACATTAGTGATGAACTTCTGCTGTTAACAATCAACATCACTGAAGTAAAGAGAAACACAAGAACTACAACTAGGGCTGCACGATTAATCGCATGCGATTGTCATGCGTGTCTTTGTCAGTAAAGCCGGTTCTGTGATTAGCAGTAAATGTCCACCACCTGGTAAGTGTTAGCTTTAGTTGTGCAATTTGACACTTGACGGTGTTGTTTTTTAGCTGCTGTCATCTTTATTGTGGCTAAAACAGCAAACAAATATGTGGTTCAATTGTGCTGTTTGCTTGCTGATGATTGATATGTCTGATTACTTGTTTTCACCCAAGCTACTGTGTGGTGTTAGTTAAGTATTATTTATTAAAGTGACGCAATGGTCAACAGCCTGACACCCAGTTGAATTTAAAGCAGATAATTTCAAAAATTTATTTGAAAAAAAAATTTGTCACACAAACATCAAGATTCAGTGTATGAATCTCAACAATGGTGACATGCATATGCTGCAATGTATTCTGGGTACATCATGCAAAACTCATCCATAGCACCCAGAATGCATTGCGGCATGAAGCATGTCACCATTGTTGAGATTCTTACACTAATTCTTAAGGTCTCTGTATGTCTAAGCATCCTAAGGTTTGAAGTGATTCTATAACAATGTAGTTTAAAAAGATCAGATAAAAATAAAATGACATAAATTGTCAGGACCCTGTGTATTGCAACACATCTGCTAGTGTCACTGATATTAAATTAATAGCGTAGAACAGACTGCTGGTAAAATCAGTTGATCAGATTGTTAGAGTTGTGACGTTCGCGAACGAACCGATTCTTTTGAACGGCTCATAAACATGAACGATGGGAGCCGAGTCGCGACTGGAGAGGAGCCGTTCTTTCTATCGTTCTTTTTTCCAATGCGTGTTCATACAAATGAGCTCCGCCAGGAGACAGAACAGTTATAGGGGGAGGGGCGCACCCAGCGCAGGCCAACCCTTTATAGCGTGATGATATTAGTTATTAGTTGTGCATGCATTTACATTGCATTTTGTGTTCATTTAAAACTTATTTTAAAATCATTAAAAATGTTCTTTTGTGATACTGTACTTGTATAGAAATGTTTCACTAAAAGCTGTTTTCCACAGACATTCATTGCAGCCCACTTTGTTATTGTTCATTGACTTGAAGGGGCTGATGTCCTATTTGCAAAGTTTACAGTAGTAATAGTATGTAGTATGTAGACATTTCCATTTTATTTATTCTAATTTTATCTACTTAAAAAAAAAAATTAGTTTTCTATCAAAATGTTCTTGTGTGATAACAATGTTCTTGTGTGGAAGTGTTTGTAGTAAAAGCTGTTTTGCACAGAAATTCATTGCAGCCGGCTTTGTTTTTTATGTTTATTTGTGAGTAGGTATTGTATGAATAACATAAGTCAACGTAGTTTTACACACACACACACACACACACACACACACACACACACACACACTTTGTACTAAAGGTAAATCAAAATAATGATGTCACTGTCTAAGCAGAGGGATTTGTGCAACCCTATGGAATATAGTCGACACATGAGAAATGAGGTAATAATCAATATTTCAGAATAATTCAAACTCAGATATTGGTGTGTGATATCTGAGCTTTAATTATTTGACTACAAATCTCACCTCATAATACCTCCCAGTGATTATTTCCAGGATAAACTGAGATGCTCCCAAGCTGGCTTCTTAAAACTGACTAAATATTTAAAAAGAGCCAAAAGAGCCATTCTTTTGAACGGCTCTTTGAAAGGAACGGATCGCGAAGATCCGGATCCCCTCAAAGAGCCATAAATCCCATCACTACAGATTGTTACATTAAGACATCTTTAATATCAGCCAGTAACCAACATTATCGAATGACATCTTTTTCTCAATGTTTTTGCTGTAACAGATATAATTACAGCAGCTAAATGAACGCTAACACTGAAAAGAGTCATACTTCCTAAGTACTGATCAGCATAATGGTGACATCAAACTAAACTATAATTTTCAATAAACCATCAACATCTCTGTTAATCTCAATAAGAACTTTTTTACATTTATGACAGAAATAAATCTTGTTTATAATAAGTGAAGATTGTCATGTTTTTGGAGTATTTACGCTAGAGTTTGACACCAAACAGAGGTTGGGTTTTCACTTTCAACCAACATCTGACTTCTGAGCAATGTCAGTCCACATCTAGTGTGATGGGAATCCGTAATTCACTGACAAGCTGTGCAATATCACGTTCATAATCGCAGATTAATCGCATGCGGTTATGAACGCGATATTGCGTAGCTTGTCAACGATCTACGGCTCTGTATATTAGGTGCGGCTCCATTTGAAAGCAGCTGATGGACATTTACCGCTAATCACAGAACCATCTTTACTGATGAGACACGCATGACAATCGCATGCGATTAATCGTGCAGCCCTAACTACAACTGAATTTAGCCACAGCCTTCAACTGAAAAAAAAAAAAGTAAAAGAAAAAAAAAAACACTATGTCACCATATTTGTGGTCAAGGTTTGCTTTAGGTAGTCTCTTGACCCTTTAACTAATTCAAAGAAATTTGATTCAAAACAATTTCAATATTGTTTTCACTACAAACATGTATGCATTGCTGAATCAAACCTTGTAGTGACAGATGATCTTATGCTTTTTCTGTTTATAACTCATGTTGACTTGGACATCATGATATAGTCTTCTTTGGATTGTTGACTGACATTCATCTTTTACCAGAGTTCGGGCTTTCAAGTCACAAGCAAGTCTTCAAGTCATATCCCAAGTACTCAAAGGGTTAAAGTTAATGAGATAATTAAGTGACTAATTAAATGATGATTGTGCATTAATGATGAACACCTGCTGTTCTTGAGAATTACAGAGGATCAGATGTTGATGTTTTATTGGTTAAAGTGATGCAACCATAATGGAGATCAGTGTTTGCTTTAGTGGGGCTCTTGACCCTTGACTGTCATGTTAGATCTCTTTATGTAGCATTGCATGAGGTGCTGTAAAGCAGAGAGAAGAAATTAATATGTATGTGATAGGTGGTCAGATTACAATCAAATTAACATTAGCTCTATTTAAATTAAGCATAATCAACCCAGTAAATCAACACTATGGGGGAAAAAATTGAAGTGAATTTTAAATCTACTAAGTGCATACAAAATTTGAAAAACTTTACTCTGTAGACACACACAGACATCAAGAACCAGCATATGACTCTCAACAGTGGTGACAATCAACAAAATGTTGCATGCTGGGTAAAACCTTAGTAAAAACTCCCGTCATGCACTGCAGTATGAAAAATTGTCACCACTGTTGAGGATCGTGTGATAAGTGTGTTTGTCTAAAAACCTGAACTGATTGTCTCCTTTTGTGTCTTTCAACAATGAAGCATTGTGATTTTTTTTTTTTTACATCAGTTCAGTAATAGCTGAGTTTCAGCCTACTATCCAAAGATAAACACAATTTCATGATGTTCAGTCATCATGAGTTATAAGCAAAAAAAGCATGAGAGCATAAGACAAGATGTTACTGCAAGGTTCGACTCAGCAATGCATACATGTTTGTTGCTAAAACAATATTGCAATTGTTTTGAATCAAATTGGTTTTTAGTAAAAGGGTCAAGACACTACTTAAAGCAAACCTTGACCACAATTATGGTGACATAGTGTTTTTTTTCTTTTACTTTTTTTCAGTTGAAGGCTGTGGCTAAATTCAGTTGTAGTTCTTGTGTTTCTCTTTACTTCAGTGATGTTGATTGTTAACAGCAGATGTTCATCATTAATGCACAATCATCATTTAATTAGTCACTTAATTATCTCTTTAGCTTTAACCGTTTGAGGACTTGAATATGACTTGAAGACTTGCTTGTGACTTGAAAGTCCCACCTCTGATAGACAGAGCCGTAGATCGCTGACAAGCCACGCCATATCGCGTTCATTATCGAAGGCGATTCATCTGCGATAATGAGCGCGATATGGCGTGGCTTGTCAGCGATCTACGGCTCTGTCTATTAAATGCCACTTCAATTATAAGCAGGTGATGGAGATTTTAGCGGTGATCACGGAAGCAGCTTTACTGATTAGATGTGCATGATCATGATGTAAGCTGCTCATGCCTAAAGAAGGGGAGTGGCAATACTGAGAGCGTCCTCTGTGTTCCTCATGATGCGCTGGGGAAAAGGAACACCTGTGTGGCATTAGTAATTAGAGGGAAGCATTATAAATGTATGATGTGTTTGTTGTTGCGGGAGGGTTGTTTGGTTTGTTGCTGCTGAGTTCCTTGCCAGAGCTGCCGTGCCGGGACGTGGGTTTAGGATTGTTGTGCGACCCGTGCGAATCGATCGGGAGGGATATTTTGCTGGGGTTTTCCCCGTTTACGTTTGGCGGCCGCCGTTGAGTTCACTGAACGCGGGACCCACGTCCGGTAGCGGGTAAGAAAGCCAGCAGTACATGTTGTTTTTATTATTGTGTTGGATGTTAATGTCTGTTCCTGCTGTGTTTGCCGGGGAGGCCCTGATGTATGTATGAACCTAATGGTCCCCCGGCGCTATTTGTGTGTAGAGTGAGTGCGTGTGTAAGGGGGTGTATGGCGGGTGGAATGTGACAGGATTACCTGCCGAAGTCGACAGTCGTGTACTTTTGCGTGTCATAAGAGTACGCCGCCTCAACAGACGCGTGACAAGTACGCCGCCTCAACAGACGCGTGATCAGTACGCCGCCTCAACTGACGCGTGATCAGTACGCCGCCTCAACTGACGTCACCTCAACAGACGCGTGATAAGTAAACCGCCTCAACTGACTGTGACACAAAATACCTCAAATAGAGTTAAATTAAATAATTTTTTGGTTTTACATTATTTTACTACAAATTATACACCATCAACAGAGCTGAAAATTAGTTGTATTTTCACAATAACATCAACATAAATTCACACACATTAATTATTAAACATTATTCTGATTTGTGCCATTCTGAGGTTTTACTTTTGATATATTGGTTATGTTAATAATTTTACTTAACACTCTGTTACGGTTCTCAGTTTGTCCTGTTTTCAGAGTCATGTCGACCATAAAATGTGCATATCAACCATTGAGCTAAATAATTTTGGTCAATAGAAGGTAATGAAAAGGTATTTTAATAAAATTGTTAAAGAAGTGTATTAAAAATTCAGGTGCATTTTGAAACACTTTAAATTGGGCTGTCACTAACGATTATTTTGTTAAATGAGCAATCTACTGATTTTTTTTTTTTTTTTTGTAATACAGAAAAGACTTGAAATATTTGCTTAAACTGTAAATCTTTAAAAGTAGACTTAAAATATCTGTAACGATGAGGCAATAATTGGTTTAAATAAAACATTAAAAGCGAGTAATCATATGGTTTCACTGAACACTGTTAAAATACATAAAGGAATGTTCATCTAAACAATAAACGTATGTACAATATGTAATGTAAATGCCTATAGAGGGCGCCAGCAGCCTAAGTGATTGAGCAAGTTTGCATATTTAGATCTATATTGATGTAATCTTGTGTTGGCGTTTTATATATATTTCATATATATGAATGTTTTCAACATTTTAAGTCAACAGATGAACTTTGCAGATGAGTTTGTTGACTGAGCTGCAAGAGATGTGTTCCACATAACAGTGAAACAATGAATATTATTGGAAACATATTGGTACAATTCAGAAAAATGCAGGCTTTACAAAATGTTTAGCCACAAACTATGCTGATATAGCGAGAAATTCACTTCGACAAGAAATATCCACACATTGGAGGATAAAAAAAAAATCTTAAAGGATTTTTAAAATTAAAAATCTAAAGTCTCAAAGTCTTAAAGGAATGGGGATCTTCATGTTGATCAAACTTTTTTTTAGAATAATGTATGGAGACGCAAATATTTAGCATGTCCCTTAAATATGTAACTTTTGGCCTGTAGGATAAACAATGATTTCACTAAAATTTAACATTTAATATACAACTAATTTTTCAGTTTTATGGCATCCCTTTTCCAGTTACATTTTTTTTCCGTCTTTTTGCAATTGACATTATTTCAAGCCACTGTTTGTACTGCTTGCTCATTTTCAGAAATAAAAGTACAATTAGTAATGATAAATCAGCATTGCTGTGTTATTGTATGTTGTGAGAAGTTTTCTGTGTCTTAAATTCATTAATGACAAACGCATTTGAAGTTTTGGGTTATTACAATACTAATCTAAAAATGTGAATAAAATTCAGAGTACATTTTGATTGGTATCAAACATTTAATTTGAAGACTTAAAAGACAACGTCAAACATTTCGAATTCAACAGAAAAAAAAAAAAGAACAAGTATATATATATATATATATATATATATATATGTATAAAAAACAGAACAAGCCTTTTGATGACAATGCCTTTTATATATATATCACTTTATGAAAACACCTATTGTAAACGTACCTGGATGTAAGAGTCATCATTTTGTCACACAGAGTAGGCTACAATATCCTTTGTCTGACACATCCATTTCAAGTCAGTCAGTCTGTATTAATGAACAGGTGACCTGAATCAGGTGTGTTTAATTAAGGAGACATGCATATTGTGCAGTGATGGGGGTCCTCCAGGAATGTTCTTAAGAACCATTGTGCTGTCTGCATACATTTACAAAATAACAAGAATGTGTTTGCTAATTATATATTGTAGTTTACTTTATATCATAATAGGCTACTATTTGTCTATTCTTTTTTTTTTTTAAGTTCTGTGCTTCAGAGATAAATTGTGTTACTATTAGGGGTGTAACGGTTCACAAAATTCACGGTTCGGTTCGATACGATACACTGATGTCACGGTTCGGTTCGGTACGTTTTAGATACAGCAAAATGCAAAAACATCTCAACTTTTCAGAATGCCGCAAGCGCACCGCGGGTCATGTGACAAGAACCAACCAATCAGCTTCATCCTTTCCCATAACAACGTTGAGAGCTCAGCCAAGATGAAGGAACAGCTGATTATAGTTGTATATGGATTGCTATTTTGAAATAAATTTAGTAGCAGAGCTACTGCAAGCGATTTTTAGAGCTGCAAATCCATTTATCCTTCGCTGAAATTTCCGCGTCTCATGGAGAGAGCACGTCATTGTTGCTTAGCAAAGACAGACGCCTCATGAGCGCTTCTGCCCGAGCGCTTTGGAAAGGAGGAGAAAGACGCGCTTAGCGTTTTCCATGCGTTTTTAGGAGCGATATGTGAACGGACCCTAAGGCGCTCGCTCACTCAGCACGCGCTGAAGGCTCATTGCAAAATGTCTAATGCATTTAACAGACCAGAAATATAAGATCCTAAAATAACCAACAGGTCTGGTGTTTGGGTGCACTTTGGATTCCCTGTAAGCTATAATACTGGTGTCTAAATGCTGCAGGCATAGTTTGTTGCGTGCATGTTTCTCCTTTTTTTCGTCTTTTCCCAGTTACTGACACAGGTGATGTCGGCGTAAATGAGTTGACATGTTTCAAGTATTCACGCTGGTGTTTTTTTTTTTTTAAAGCAATGAAGCAACCTCGCGAAGCCCTCACTATATAGGATTTTAGAAAGAATGCAGAGCACTAGTGTAGTGTGCAAACTTACCACAGTGTGGATTTCAGAAAGTGTGCAAAGACTTCACGTGCACACTTACCATAACATGGATTTACAAATAATGTTCTAAGGAGGGGCTCTCATGTCACTCTGATCGAGCAGCTCATAGATGGAATCATGCATCTCAAACAATATGTTTGAGAGTCATCTTCTTTTTCTAGTCTGTTAAACGCATTGGCCATTTTGCAACGAGCCTTCAGCGCGTACTGAGTGAGCGAGCGCCTGACTGAGTCATAACATAACATAAACATAAGTTGGTGTTTTTTTTCTTCTTCGGGAGTGTCAGGGGCGTTGCCTGTTACGTCGTTTGGGTTATTGGGCTACCTTGTTGAACGCATATCATTATATTTCTCTTTTTTTTTTTTTCAAATATAATTAATTAGTCCAACGAACCGTTCGGTATGCATAATGCGTACCGCGTACCGAACCGAAAGCGTCGTACCGAACGGTTCAATACGAATACGCGTATCGTTACACCCCTAGTTACTATGTATATTGATGTGCTTAAAAAATTGTATTAATTGTTTGGCAAATGCAGGTGTGTTTGACTAGGGTTGGAGCTAATTCTGCATGCCAGGTGCACTCCATTCATTGGTTATCCCTAGGCCTGGTTCTTAGTCCTGGTCATGTGGACCCTCTGCTATGCACATTTTGCATGTCTCTCTTATTTAACACTCCCGATTCAGTTCATTAGCTTGGTAAAAGAGAGCTCCGTGAACTGAACTGAGTGTGTAAGATAAGGGAGATATAAAAATTAAAGACAAATGGGGTCTTCCAGACTTTTACCAGTGATAGATGCAAAAAGCTAACATTTCTCATTGGATGGGGGTTTATCAGGTATGGGTAACTGGAATGTGTGAGGGTACACAGACATGGAGGCTTTATATTGGCATTGTACAGAGATGCATACTGCCATCAAGATTACATCTTTCATGAGAAGTCCATGGTTATTAGACCAAGACAATTCCAGCTCTCATTCTGCATGTGCTACAGAAGCACGGTAGACAGAGTGAATGTTCAGTCCAGATCTGTCTGAATATTGAACATGTGTGACCGATCATGAAAAGGACATTCAGGCAATGATGACCACAGACTGATGAGCAGCTGAAGAAGAAACAATTATTATCCTCGATTTACAAACAATTGAACACTGAAATTAAAAGGAAAGTTGACGTGACACAGTGTGAAACGTGTTTCTGTCCCATTTATCTTATATTTACAGATTACTGTTTATTTAGTCAGTGAAAACATTGAAAATTTTGTTTGCAGTTTTGTCAATCAAATAAATATTAAATATGGGTTTCTATTTAATCCTATCGAGATGTTTTATGTCTTGAGGTCTATGAAAGTTAAAAATAATAATGATAAATATAAATTTCAAAGCATTCTATGTACTGTAATTATAAACTATACTGTCAGTTTACCATAGTTATCCAAATTAAGTAAATCATTCGCGTTTTTTTTTCAATTCATAAGAATAAAAACTTCTTATATTTGGGTTAAAATCAATCCCATGGCGTCATCTAGTGGACAAAATTAATATCACTGCCTTAGCGTCCCAAATATGATAAATTAATAAAATTAAGCATGTTTGCTTAGAACGACTTTGTTCTCGATGCCATTTAATGTTAAAGATCGAATGTCTAATGAATATCTATTATAAATACAACTTTATTTCTGTTAAAATTACACTCTTCTATGTCAAGATCACAAGGAAACAAGAAAGAAATGTAATTCAAGCAGAAATCATGCATTTCCTCTCAGTTTTTCCCTACTGTTTGTAGCATCCAAGCAAACTGAACATTAATGTGCTTGTACTTCACTTCAACACCAACTTAACAGATAAACATAATTTATCAAACATAAAATAGACTTTATGCAGTTATTATTATGCACTGTTACCACGTTTTGGGAAATATCTTAAAAACAACCTGTTACAAATGCATCTACTGTAATGCAAACCTTACATTTCGTGTAAAGCAAAGTATACTGAGACGATGTATATATCAGGCGTCTTGTGAGGCGGCGTATATATCAGGCGTCTTGTGAGGCGGCGTATATTGAGACGGCGTATATATCAGGCGTCATCTAAGGCAACGTAGCTACGTTCAGACGTACTGAGAACACGTACTATTTTTGTTAAATTTCTTACGTACGCCGTCGTCACGTCGCCGCCTATGATTGGTTCCAACAGTGACGTCGCCGCGACGTCGCCGCGGGTCTGTCGTCTGCCCTCCCATTCAATCCCATTCAAAAATGAACACGGACTGACGGCGACGGAAGGGTCGACTGCTCCTTCTCCTTCTCCTGCTAAGGCTTAGATGTGTCACAAAATGCACGCCATAGGGGTGGGCAGGTTATCCTTTCCCCATACGCCTCCTATACAGTTGACGACGGCTAGATATTTAGCACGAGTATGATTGACGGTTTGTGGTGATTAATATTTGATATACATTTATTGGTGTGGTGTTTATGATTATTAGGTTTTGCAGTGTAATGAACTTATGTGTGAGAGGTGATCACGTGAATATATTTAATGCATGTATTGACTAACTACTGAAATCTTGTGCTGAGTAGATCCTGTTGGTTGTTACTTTTTATTATGCTGGAAGTTAACATCTTTGAAATCATTCATTGCTTCTTAATTAAATCCAACCTGTTATGACTGCATTAACCTGCTGCCCCTGGGTTTTAATATTATGATTGTAAAATAATAAAACTATTAGTCAAGGAGTTTTGGGTATTTGAGTTTTCTTGGATCGTGTCCCACTTAACCCTCTGGAGTCTAAGGGTATTTTTGGGGCCTTGAGAAGTTTTGTCATGCCCTGACATTTGTGCTTTTTTCAGTTTCTTATAAATATCTAAATGGTTAAAGTCTAATATCACTGTAATCAGCACAAACTGGGCTATAATAATATGTGAAATGCATGTACATGATTGTATTTTTGAGAAAAAAAATGTTATGCATGGTTAGTGAAAAACTAAAAATGTTAAGTCACTTGAATAAGGCAATAAAACACATACATAAAATTGGTTGCCGGAAAAGTTGAGAACTGGAGCTTATAGCCAAGAATTTTTCTTTCTGAATGATGTGAAAATCATCTTGTTTACTCATTTACAGAAAACAATATATTGATTTTAAAATTTCTAAAACACTTTTTGTTGGTAAAAGTCATGCGAGTAGGCGTCAACTATCATGAATATCATTGTGATTTACACCTGAGAAGACAAAGGCCTGCATAATGAGCTGCATAATGAGCCTCCCATTCAACTGTGCCACTGTGAGGGAGGACTTACAAGAAAGAATGTGAGAACAAAATAAAAGTATATAATTTTATGTTTGTAGTTTATTTAGAATATATTTAATTATCCCACAACATAATTTAATATCCACTTGGGGGAGCAGTTAAACAGTTTATTAGGGACAATCAAAGCTGACTTTCAATCAATTTTTCAATCAATCCTTACTCCAGTCACACAATCCTTCAGAAATCCTTTTAACAATCTTATTTTCTACCAAATAAACCCCATTTATTATCATCATTATTATTATTATTATTATTATTATTAATGTTGAAAAGAGCTGATAATATTTTTCAGGTTTTTTTAGGGGGAATATATCGAAAGAACTGCATTGTTTTTACATTTGTTAGAGTTATCTCTATTTGTCACATTTATATTATTTACATCAAGCTTTTGAATGGTATAGTATTGTATATTGTTATTGAAACTTCATAATGTTTCACTTGATTATACGTTTAGTTAGGAATTATAGTTTGGAAAAAGTCTTTGGAAAAAGTCTATCTAGTAAAATGTTTACACGTTATGTGAAAACTAGTACAAGTATATAAATAAATAAATAAAAAGAGACTTACTCATGTTTATGATCCCTGTTGAATAAAGTGCTTCATTTTTTCTGAGGAAATCCATTTCTCAAATCCTCAACCACATCACATCTTTTTGGGGTGAATTATGTCTTAGTCTTAGAAGCAAACAGTAAAATAAAATAAAAACTTGAAGAATAGTCTGGCTGCTTTTTCTTCTGTGTGGGCGTATTCAAGCCGCGCGCTTCAGTTTGAATCTGAATAGCGCGTTAAGCGCGGGGGCGTGGTCACATTAGATATAATGAGCGGAGATATGAAAAACAGACATTGCGTTGTTTTCACATGGATTACTTTATCTCAGAATATTTGTTTTCGGCAGCACTTGTTTAGTTTAAAAGTAGACATTCCAGGCTTTCTATAGATATCTCTCTCATGTCTCTTCGTTGAGTATTCACGGAGTTACAGTTCATTTTAATGAAATGTTTGTACATGACGATCGGCGGAGACAAAGACTGTAGACAGCGCACCTTGTTTGTTATCTTTATTTTATAAGTGCACAAAGGTTTTTTGTTATTATGTCTGTATCCAAAAAAAACTAGACCCTTTACAGATTCGATTGATGTATTGCTCTTATCTGTACGATTAAAACTGAAAGTGTAATTTAAGTTCTTTTCGGGGTTATCAGGTGAAAATGACTCAAAACGCATATATGCGTTAATCGACTCGAAAGGGTTAAAGTATCTAGTCCAATAGAGAACCTGTAAACCCTGGGTAGAGGGAGTTTGTGGGGGTTACAATATCGTTCGATATATCGCCCAGCCCTAGTGGAGAGTCCAGGGGTCAGAAAGTAAAAGTCCTGCCATATTTTTGTTCCACCCATGAGCCCAGCAACTTATTTCACCAGATGAGGAATCAAGTCATTCCTTTCAAGTAGGGCTGCACGATTAATCGCATGCGATTGTCATGCGTGTCTTTGTCAGTAAAGCCGGTTCTGTGATTAGCAGTAAATGTCCACCACCTGGTTTCAAATGGAGCGGCACTTCCCAGCTAGAATTTTCTTTGTTCTAAAATGTTCTAAGAACATTCCCATGGATTGTTCTAACAATGTTTTTAGCGGGTAGTTTTATTTTTGTTCCCAGAACGTTCTCTCAAAAGATAGGATAACGTTCTCTAAAAACATTCTACAAATGTTTATCAATAACATTATTAGAACATTATTCCCTAACATTCTAATTAAGATTTAAGTGGATGTTTAGATGTGGATGTTGATTTCTGTTTAAAAGTAATAGCTTGGTTTGATGTCACCATAATGCTGGTAAGTGTTGGCTTTAGTTGTGCAATTTGACACTTGACTTGACGGTGTTGTTTTTTAGCTGCTGTCATCTTTATTGTGGCTAAAACAGCAAACGAATATGTGGTTCAATGGTGCTGTTTGCTTGCTGATGATTGATATGTCTGATTACTTGTTTTCACCCAAGCTACTGTGTGGTGTTAGTTAAGTATTATTTATTAAAGTGACTCAATGGTCAACAACCTGACACCCAGTTGAATTTAAAGCAGATGATTTCAAAAATTTTAAAAAAAATTTGTCACACAAACATCAAGATTCAGTGTATGAATCTCAGCAATGGTGACATGCTTTATGCTGCAATGTATTCTGGGTACATCATGCAAAACTCATCCATAGCACCCAGAATGCATTGCGGCATGAAGCATGTCACCATTGTTGAGATTCTTACACTAATTCTTAAGGTCTCTGTATGTCTAAGCATCCTACGGTTTGAAGTGATTCTAAAACAATGTAGTTTAAAAAGATCAGATAAAAATAAAATAACATAAAATGTCAGGACCCTGTGTATTGCAACACATCTGCTAGTCACTAATATTAAATTAATAGCTTAGAACAGACTCCTGCTAAAATCAGTTGATCAGATTATTACATTAAGACATCTTTAATATCAGTCAGTAACCAACATTATCAAATGACATCTTTTTCTCAATGTTTTTGCTGTAACAGGTATAATTACAGCAGTTAAATGAACGCTAACACTGAAAAGAGTCATACTTCCTAAGTACTGATCAGCATAATGGTGACATCAAACTAAACTATAATTTTCAATAAACCATCAACATCTCTGTTAATCTCAATAAGAACTTTTTTACATTTATGACAGAAATAAATCTTGTTTATAATAAGTGAAGATTGTCATGTTTTTGGAGTATTTACGCTAGAGTTTGACACCAAACAGAGGTTGGGTTTTCACTTTCAACCAACATCTGACTTCTGAGCAATGTCAGTCCACATCTAGTGTGATGTGAAGCCGTAATTCACTGACAAGCTGTGCAATATCACGTTCATAATCGCAGATTAATCGCATGCGGTTATGAACGCGATATTGCGTAGCTTGTCAACGATCTACGGCTCTGTATATTAGGTGAGGCTCTATTTGAAAGCAGCTGATGGACATTTACCGCTAATCACAGAACCATCTTTACTGATGAGACACGCATGACAATCGCATGCGATTAATCGTGCAGCCCTACTTTCAAGTCACAAACAAGTCTCAAGTTAAATCCCAAGTCCTCAAAGAGTTAAAGTCAATGAGATAATTAAGTGACTAATTAAATGATAATTCTGCATTAGTGATGAACACCTGCTGTTAACAATCAACATCACTGAAGAAAAGAGAAACACAAGAACTACAACTGACTTTAAGCACAGCCTTGGATGAAATCAACTGGAAAAAATAAAATAAAAAATACTTTGTCACCATAATTGTGGAGATCAGTGTTTGCTTTAGTTGGGCTCTTGACCCTTTTAATAATTCAAAGTAATTTGCTTTTAAACACTTGCGGTTGTGTTACGTAGTAAACATTAACACATTGCTGAATTAAAAGCTTGAAGTAGAAAATTTAATTGCCCTTTTTTCATCTAAAACATTTTAATTAACTTCATGAAGGTGTCTCTCTTTGGTTTGTTAAATTATGTTCAGCAATTACTGAACTACAAAAAAAGTCCTATTAAACAAATATTATTGTAATGCTTAAATATTGGGGGAAAAAATTGTACAGGCTCTTATCATATGAGCACTTATCATATGATCCTCAACAGTGGTTACAATAATTATTCATGCTACAGTGCATAATCAGAGTTTTTACTATGGTGTTACCCAGCATGCACTTCAGCTTGAAGCGTTTTGTTGATTGTCACCATTGTTGAGATTCATATGCTGGGTCATGATGTCTGTGCGTCTTATTAGGAAAAGATTTCGAAAAATGTATATTTATTACATACATTAGGAAATGTATTCATTATAGTGATTAAACCAACGGTTCCACAAGGTAGGTTATTTAAAAACTGAACAATTGTTAATAATAAATACATAAAATTGTTTTGGAAATAAACAGGCTGATGCCTAATAATTACTTCATCATGTAAAACCGGCTAGTAACGGTTTTCTGCACAGCACTGATCGCACTGTTTTATAACAGCACATGTACTTTTACAGAGAAATATCTAACATAAGAAACCAAAGGTCAAGAGCCCAACTGAAGCAAACACTGATCTCCATGATGGTGGCATAATTTTAACCAATAAAACATCAGCATCTGATCCTCTGTAACGCACAATAACAGCAGGTGTTCATCACCAATGCACAATCATCATTTAATTAGTCTCTTAATTATCTCATTGACTTTAACTCTTTGAGGACTTGGGATTTGAGTTGAGACTAGTTTGTGACTTGGAAGGAATGACTTGTTTCCTCCTCTGGTGAAATCAGCTGCTGAGTTCATGGGTGGAGCAAAAATGTGGCAGGATTTTTACTTTCTGATACCTGGACTCTCCACCTCTGGTGTTCACCGATACAAGACGGACACATGAAGGCAAAACAACTGGAAAAGTCTCAGAGAAGAGGGACAACCCTTATGTGTGTGCTCATCTCAGATAGTTGATGGACTTTTAGAATGTATTTATTAAATTGTCTTTTGCAGTAATATTCTTAATTTAATAGAACATGAGCTCAAACAACAGAATTTGTGATTTAATGTTGATTCCAGCATTTTATTTGAATCCTTTTCTTTAAAACTTTTTTTTTTATGTTTAAAAAAATTATACAAATTCTGTTGATTGACCTTCATTTTTATAGAAAGTTAATGTTCTTCTCTGAATATGGCTTTTTTTAAACAGTTATTTGTGATGCTATGTTATTTTTATGATAAGATTTAACTGTTGAAAGACTGAAAATTTTATTTTACAAGTAAAAGCCTTGCAATGTCTTTCTGATAGTTTTAATAAATACTTATTTGCATCATCATTGACTTGGTTTTTATTCATTTGTAAGTGTATTAAGATAGAGCTCATGATAGTGCATTTATATCAGTATTTTATAGTTTACTGTTAAAATTATTCTTTAAAGCAGTTTCATTGTTAAATTATTACAACATCATATTGCATTTAGGGGTATTTACATGATTTTATTGGCAACGTTTGTTGCCAGTTAAATACTGTAATTTAATGAAATTACAAAAAAAATGCTGTAAAATTTATTTACAGGACTTTATTGGCAACTTTTTTGCCAGGTAAATACTGTACTTTAGTGAATTTACAAAATATTGCTGTAAAATAAACTACTTGTAAAATTTAATGTTACTTTAAAAAAATACTACAAACTACTGTATTTCACATACAGCAATTAACTGTTATTTGCTTTGCAGTAATTTCCTGTAATCCATTTTACAGCAATTAACATCATTTTTACAGGATTTTATTGGCAACTTTTTTGCCAGTAAAATCCTGTAAATTCTACAGTACATTTTTTACAGTGTATCTCTCTTGAATTTATTTTAAATTACAGTGTGGGTAAAATCGATGTAGCAACTTGAATGATACCTCTTTAACCTTATTTACATACTTATGTAACATTCTTATTAGTGATTAAATATTTGTTGGAGACCACACTTTCTTCCAAGGAATATCATTAAAACTATTATTCCAATAGGACATTATAGAAGGTACAGTAATAATATAATTCTGAAAAAGTTGTCTACTCTTTCTATTCCTAAGAAAGGGACTAGATAAAAAATAGATCTTAACTATTGCTGTCTCACAAGGATGTATCCAAGAGGTAGAAGAGGGTAAAGAATCACCTTATTCTTATATATTGAATCTAATGGAGTTTGCAGATCAATAAATTCTGCCAATTCAGCTTTTGGCAAAACAATCTGCATTTTACCTGAAGGAGTCATTATTTTGCAAATGACAGTCTCCTCTTCAATGGTTTTACATTTAGCCTAGAAGGCTGCAAAAATTCCTAGCACACTTACTAATTTCATGTTTAAGTTTTCCCAATTGAGGCCTTATTTATTTTCCTTTTGTGCTTTGATCCAGTAATATTCAATCAAATATAAAATGTTTTTCCTTAATTGATCATGCTTAAGCAAAGAGTTAACCCACACAGCAAAAGGACTCCACAGCCGTATCGTGGCTTCCGGAACGGACCCGCGAAACGGACCCGTATCGGCGTCCACTTGCGCGCAATGACGGATCCGAAACGAAGGTGGATCATTTATTTCTAAAGATACACGACAATGTATAAAGGGCTCCATTACCTTCTATGTTACATTATGGCCCCGTATAAACAGTTTTTGTAAAAAATAGGCTAACGATTGCGTCATATCCACTCGACTCTCTGTCGCATTACCGTACAGACAGGAGGAGAAGCTTGCAGGCAATTAACTTAATATGGCGTACTGGCGTTACATTTTAAAATACTATACAAAATAATTAATCAGAATACTTACTCCTGCTCACTCACGACAAATCCGTCTCTGCAAGATTAACGATGGCAGTTTGCACGCACAGCTACTAAAAGATTTACATCTGTCAGACAGGTTGCTGACGTCGTCAAGCTTCGTTTGAGTCTGCGAAGTGCTAAAAAACGCTAAAAATGGGCTTCACTTGTCTCAATTGAGTTCCAATGGGGTCGCTGTGTCCATTTCTTTTACTGTCTATGGTTGCTCCGCGCTGCATCTGCGATTAAAATCTTACCTCCACGGCGGGTCCGTTTTGGACCCGCACATTGAAACATATATCCGCCACGGACCCGCAACGAACTCCTAAAAATACTGTCTCATCTGGCCCGGGTCTGTTTTGGACCCGTTTATCTCATTTTTAAAATCCCTTCTGTTCTTGTTGTAGGATAAAATAGGATAAACTAAATATTGAGATAAACTATGCCTCGTAAGATAAACTATTACTACATTGTAAAACCCGACAAGTACACTTAACTCAAACCATTTGAGTAAACAGATTGCCTTGATTTAAACAAAGTAAGTTTTAAAACTTTGCATTCAAGTAATTAAGTGATTAATTAAGTGCTGATTGAGAATTAGTGATGAACAGCTGCTGTTAACAAACAGAGTCACTGAAGAAAAGAGAAACACAAGAACTACTACAACTGACTTCAGACACAGCCTTAGATGAAATCAACTGAATAAAAGAATACATCAAATCTCTCAAGATCTGATTAAACAACTACTAAAACAGCTTCACCAGATTCACATTACTAACCAGACTGACTTTATTTCTGTCAGATATCTACAGAAGAACTTATGGAGAGTTAAATAGGTTTAGGTGTTTTTTTCACTACCATGATGGAGATCAGTGTTTACTTTAGTTGGGCTCTTGAACATGACTTTTCAACAACTAAGGTTTTTTTTTTTTATTTACATGCTGTAACAATGCGCTTTTGGAACCTGTTATAGCAAAACAAAAGTACACAGAAGAAAAAAAATATGATATTGTTGTTTATAGATTGACAAGAACAAATACTATTATTTCTGATCTAATCCCGTGTCTCTTCTCTTATTGATACTACTGTTAAGAAAATTTCACTCATAATAAAAAAAAAAAAAACCTTAGCTGAAATTTAGACAGAAACATCAAGAATCAGCGTATGAATCACAACAATGGTGACAATCCACAAAATTAATGAACAGATCAGTTCTGAACATCACAACACATGCTACTAAAACTTAAAACAAATGCAAAATTATAAGCACATAAGAATTCAAGAAAATAAGTGAACAATTCAGGGGCATAATTTATTCATGCCGCAATGCATGCTGGGAATCATGGATGAGTTTTATCCTGTGCTGGTACCCAGCATGCATTGCATCATGAACCTTTTGATTGTCACCATTGTTGAGATTCATATGCTGATTGTTGATTTCTCTCTTTGAGTGTTGTAGGGACTGCTGCCCGAAATACTTTTTAACTAAAACTAGTCGTTAAATCCATAAATACTGGTTATCACACTACTTTTCAATCTTACTAAATTGAAGTGTCATTGACTCAAATATTTCAACACCAAATTAATATTTGATTATTATAGCAACACTTTAAGTCAGTCTAGTAGATCATGCCTGTTAGAAACAACCATAATCACTTGACTATCAAAATTAATACTGCTGTAACAGATGCATCATAAAGATACAAATACAGCAATAAATCAAAATGTAAAGTGTAAAAGTCAATGGTCAGGAGCCCAACTAAAGCAAACACTGATCTCCACAATGGTGACGCTAAACGAAACAGTAACATTATCATCTAAATCTCTTTAATTCTCAATAAGATCTTTTGATCTCTGTTCTCTGATCTGACAGAAATAAAGTCAGTCTGGTTAGTAATGTGTGAAGTTGGTGAAGCAGTTTGTTGATCGTTTAAATCTTCAGTTGATTTCATCTAAGGCTGTGGCTGAAGTCAGTTGTATTTCATGTGTTTGTCTTGTTATGTTTTTTTTTTTTCTTCAGTGATTCTACTCATTAACAGCAGCTGTTGATCAGTGTCTGAATTCACTCATTAGTGTTCATTCTCTCTGTCAGGTGGACTATATTAGTAAACTCATGTAGGGAATAGTGAATGAGGGTGTAGGGTGTGATTTGAAACACAGCCGCTGAGTGTCGACTTTGAACGTTGTTAATTTACGATATATAGCAGCAGGCTACTTCTCGAAAACGATGAATATTACCCAGAATGCACTGTTTTAATGAAAAACAGTATTTTACTGTCGAAATTTGGCCGTTTTTTTACAGCAATTTTTAACACTGTTAAAAATCGCTGTAAAAAAACGGCCAAATTTCGACAGTAAAATACTGTTTTTCATTAAAACATTACTAACCAGACTGACTTTATTTTTAATATTCATCGTTTTCGAGAAGTAGCCTGCTGCTATATATCATAAAATAACAACGTTCAAAGTCGACACTCAGCGGCTGTGTTTCAAATCACACCCTACACCCTCATTCACTATTCCCTACATGAGTTTACTAATATAGTCCACCTGACAGAGAGAATGAACACTAATGAGTGAATTCAGACAATGATCAACAGCTGCTGTTAATGAGTAGAATCACTGAAGAAAAAAAAACATAACAAGACAAACACATGAAATACAACTGACTTCAGCCACAGCCTTAGATGAAATCAACTGAAGATTTAAACGATCAACAAACAGCTTCACCAACTTCACACATTACTAACCAGACTGACTTTATTTCTGTCAGATCAGAGAACAGAGATCAAAAGATCTTATTGAGAATTAAAGAGATTTAGATGATAATGTTACTATTTCGTTTAGCGTCACCATTGTGGAGATCAGTGTTTGCTTTAGTTGGGCTCCTGACCATTGACTTTTACACTTTATATTTTGTTTTATTGCTGTATTTGTATCTTTATGATGCATCTGTTACAGCAGTATTAATTTTGATAGTCAAATGATTATGGTTGTTTCTAACAGGCATGATCTACTAGACTGACTTAAAGTGTTGCTATAATAATCAAATATTAATTTGGTGTTGAAATATTTGAGTCAATGACACTTCAATTTAGTAAGATTGAAAAGTAGTGTGATAACCAGTATTTATGGATTTAACGACTAGTTTTAGTTAAAAAGTATTTCGGGCAGCAGTCCCCACAACACTCAAAGAGAGAAATCAAGAATCAGCATATGAATCTCAACAATGGTGACAATCAAAAGGTTCATGATGCAATGCATGCTGGGTACCAGCACAGGATAAAACTCATCCATGATTCCCAGCATGCATTGCGGCATTAATAAATTATGCCCCTGAATTGTTCACTTATTTTCTTGAATTCTTATGTGCTTATAATTTTGCATTTGTTTTAAGTTTTAGTAGCATGTGTTGTGATGTTCAGAACTGATCTGTTCATTTATTTTGTGGATTGTCACCATTGTTGTGATTCATATGCTGAATCTTGATATTTCTGTCTAAATTTCAGCAAAGGTTTTTTTTATTTATTATGAGTGACATTTTCTTAACAGTCTTTCATAACTTATGGCTCAGCAGTGTTCATTCTCATGCTGTAGTATCAATATTCAATAAGAGAAGAGATATGGGATTAGATCAGAAATAATAGTATTTGTTCTTGTCAATCTATAAACAACAATATCAGATTTTTTTTCTTCTGTGTACTTTTGTTTTGCTATAACAGGTTCCAAAGGCGCATTGTTACAGCATGAAAAAAAAAAAAACCTTAGTTGTTGAAAAGTCACGTTCAAGAGCCCAAATAAAGTTAACACTGATCTCCATCATGGTAGTGAAAAAAAAACACCTAAACCTATTTAACTCTCTATAAGTTCTTCTGTAGACATCTGACAGAAATAAAGTCAGTCTGGTTAGTAATGTGAATCTGGTGAAGCTGTTTTAGTAGTTGTTTAATCAGATCTTGAGAGATTTGATGTATTCTTTTATTCAGTTGATTTCATCTAAGGCTGTGGCTGAAGTCATTTGTAGTTCTTGTGTTTCTCTTTCCTTCAGTGATTCTGCAGGTGTTTATCACTAATGCTCAATCATCAATTAATCACAGAATTATCTCATTAACTTCACTGATTCAGTGTTACTCTAACACTCTGTAGTGTGCACACATTATAAGTGTTCATTTAAAACTGAGGATTTTCTTGTGGGGTTTAAAGGGTTAAAGATTTAAGATGAAGAAAAAACAGAATGAAACATAATTTAACAGTAATAAACTGTAATTAATTTACAGGAAAGAAACTGTAGAAAAACAGTTATTTACTGGCACCCCTGCTGCCAGTAAATAACTGTTTTTCTACTGTTTCTTGCTGTAAATTAATGGTTGCCAGCAAAAAAAAAGTGTTTTTCTACAGTTTGTTGCCGTTAAGTCAAGGGAAAACAGTAATATACTGTAAAATGTAAACGTCAGATTTACCAAATTAAAAATAAGTTAATTTAACTAAAATATTTGTGAACATCCATAGAAAAAAAATTAGGCAAATTCATACACTGATAATGAGAGTAAATACTGAACTTGACTGTATTAATGCGTGTTTGCACAAGAGAGATCGTTTAGTTTAATGTAGTTTTGTTGTTCACCATTGTGCTGTAGAGTAGAGCTGGTGCTTCAGTCAATGATGAGCAACAAATTCTGATTTTCTGCTGCTTTATATAAAGGCAGTAAATGTGGAGTCACTGATACAGTGGTGATCTCTGTGTTAAGTACTTCAGCACATACATGTGTAATACAGCTGACAATGAGCTGCAGTGATTTGAGTAAAAGTCATGTATTAAGTTACTTTATTACTGCACATTAAGTGTAAGAAATATTCCTTCTAAGTGGACTCAAATGAAATAAGTTCATAGTACTAACATCGTAGGAATGCTAGTTTAAAAACTCGAACTGTTTGAAGCAGTGGGAGTGGAGTTAATTTCCATGGTAGAATTTACGGTAAAATACTGTTTAAAAATAAGAGTGGTAAATTAATGGTTAAGAGCTGTAAATTAACAGTACTTTACTGGCACCCCTGCTGCCAGAAAATTACTGTTATTTAACGGCAAAATTTTTTACAGTGTACCATCCCACAAAGAAGAAAATCCGCGTGGTGTTTGATTGTGGAGTGAGTTTTCAAGGAACATCACTTAATGCTCAACTCTTGCAAGGACCAGATCTCACCAGCTCACTCATTGGAGTGGTGACAAGATTTAGAAAAGAACCTGTGGTGATTATGGCAGATATCGAGTTAATGTTCCATCAAGTAAAGGTACCACCCAAGGATGCTGACTTGTTAAGGTTTCTTTGGTGGCCTGAGGGGGATTTAAGCCAAGACCCTACTGATTTTAGGATGTTAGTGCATTTATTTGGAGCAACATCATCTCCTAGCTGTGCTAATTTTGCTCTAAGGAAATGTGCTGAAGATCATAAGGAAGATTTTGTCATGGAAACAGTGGATAAAATTCTACATTCCTTTTATGTTGATGATTGCCTTGTTTCAGTTGCTACTGTTGAAAAAGTGATGACATTGTGCCAAGAACTTGTATCCATTTGTGCCAAAGGTGGATTTAGGCTAACAAAGTGGATGAGCAACAGACGTGAAGTCATGACTGTAATACCTGAGGATCAAAGAGCAAAGACGGTGACAGACTTGAATATTGATCGAGAATCTCCATTGGTTGAGAGAGTGCTGGGTATGCAGTGGTGCATTCTGTCTGACACATTCAAGTTCAAGATTGTAATCAAAGACAGACCTATGACACGAAGAGGAATACTGTCCATGATTAGCTCTGTCTATGATCCTTTGGGAATTGTGAGTCCTGTTGTATTGTCTGCAAAGAGAATATTGCAAGACCTCTGCAATGGAAACTTGGGATGGGATGATATCTTGCCAGAATTAGTTGTTCAAAAATGGAAACGCTGGCTTCAAGAACTTCATCTTTTGGAAAGCTTTGAGCTTACAAGATGTCTAAAACTTTCAAACTTTGGTGAGATCGCTTTTGCACAGTTGCATCATTTTTCAGATGCAAGTAAGGATGGCTATGGAACTGTGACATACTTGCTAACACGCAATATGGATTCTTTAATACATTGTGCTTTTATCATGGGAAAGTCAAGAGTAGCTCCAATGAAGTCTGTTACCATCCCACGTATGGAGCTCATTGCTGCTACAATGGCCAGTCGTATGGATGTTCTATGGAAGAAGGAATTACATCTGCAGCTTCAAGATTCAGTTTTCTGGACAGACAGTGCTTCTGTTCTCAAATATATCAAAAACGAAACTTCACGATTCAAGATCTTTGTAGCCAATCGGGTGACAGAAATTCAAAAGGCTTCACAAGCTTCACAGTGGAGATACGTAGATACAGCAAGCAATCCAGCTGATGTTGCTTCCAGAGGATCGACTGCCAAAGCTTTTCTCAAAAACAGGACATGGACATCAGGTCCTGCCTTTCTTCTTCGTTCTGAAAGTGAATGGCCTGCCAATCTGAATGACCTTGAAAAGATTGAAGTGGATGACCCAGAGGTCAAGAAAGGTCTTGAGGTTAACTCTGTGCAGTTTAATGAAGAGGATAAGATTGCACGTTTTATTAATCACTTCTCTTCTTGGTTCCGTTTGAAAAGAGCAATGGCTTGGATTTTAAAGTTTAAGAAACTGCTCCTATCTCTTAGTCAGAAAAGGAAACAATTGAGACTTGCTTCAGCTCATTATACTGGACAACAAGGAAATTCTTTGGAAAAGGAAATGGAAATTTTCAAAGGTCAACTCGAAAAATCTCATCTCTCACCTGAAGAACTAGAGATTGCCGAGTTGGAGATCCTCAGATTCTCACAAGAAAAGATGTTTCCTGAGGAGCTTGCTTGTCTAAAAAGAGGGGAAAGTGTAAAGAAAGACAGCCACATTTATGGACTTTGTCCTATGCTTGACGACGTTTTGAGGGTTGGTGGTAGATTAAGTAGGGCGTCAATGCCTGAAGAATCCAAGCATCCAGTTATTCTAGCAAAGAATTTTCACGTCTCTGATATTCTCTTGAGACACATACATGAGGAAGTTGGACATTGTGGTCGTAATCATATGTTATCTAAATTACGGCAAAAATATTGGATAACAGGTGCAAGTACAGCAATAAGAAAGGTACTGTCCAAATGTGTGACATGTCGGAGACTGAATTCACTTCCTGGTTGCCAACAGATGTCTGACTTACCATTAGACAGTCACTCCAAATGAGCCACCATTTACTCGTGTTGGGGTGGATTATTTTGGACCTTTTGAGGTAAAAAGTAGAAGAAGTGTGGTGAAAAGATATGGAGTAATTTTTACCTGCTTAGCCATACGGGCAATACATATTGAAGTGGCACCCTCCTTGGACACGGATTCATTCATAAACGCACTTCGACGTTTCATTGCAAGACGTGGGCAAGTCAAAGAACTAAGATCTGATAATGGAAGAAACTTTGTTGGAGCGGAGCGAGAACTAGGAGTTGCCATAAAGGAATGAAATCAATGTCACATTAATGATGTTCTCCTTCAGAAAGGTATCAAATGGTCATTTAACCCTCCCACTGGATCACATCATGGAGGAGCATGGGAAAGGTTAATTCGATCTGTGCATAAAGTTTTGAATTCCATTCTCAAGGTGCAAAATTTGGATGAAGAGGGTTTGCAAACCGTTCTTTGCGAAGTTGAATCGATTATTAATGGTCATCCAATCACCAAAGCATCCACTGATCCAAATGACCTTGAAGCATTAACACCAAACCACCTGTTGATTTTGAGAACTGTACCATTGTTACCACCGGGTGAATTCAAAAGAGAAGATGTATATGCTCATAAACGTTGGAGACAAGTCCAGTACATGTCAAACTTGTTCTGGAAGAGATGGGTTCTGGAGTATTTACCACAACTTGAAGAGCGTCGGAAGTGGTCGGGAGTCAAGCTCAACTTTAAACCAGGAGATATAGTGCTTATAGTGGACAATACAGCACCTCGGAACTCCTGGCTTATTGGACGCATAATTCAAACCTTTCCAGATAGAAGAGGATTTGTGCGTCATTTGCAAGTGAAAACTAAAAGCAACTGTCTGGAAAAGCCGATAACTAAGATCTGTCTTTTACAAGAAGCAGAAGATGGATAATTTTGCTTGAATTTATTATTTTTTTTTTCTGTTTTTGTTTTTTCAAAATATGAACACTTTTTCTGCCTGACTTTTTCTGGATTTTTTTTTCTCTTTTGAAAGAAAAAATGGACATTTTATGATTTAAATGCATTGTTGATTGTTTTCATGTCTAATTTATGGAGATGTAATTTTACATTTACATTTACATTTAATCATTTAGCAGACGCTTTTATCCAAAGCGACTTACAAATGAGAACAATAGAAGCAGTCAGGTCAACAAGAGAACAAACAACAGTATACAAGTGCCATGACAAGTCTCAGTTAGTCTAGTACAGAACGCATAGCCAGGTTTTTTTTTTTTTTTTTTTATTAAATGAAAAAGACAAGAAAAGGAAAAGTACTGATGTTAGTAGGTTAAGTGCAGGCGAAAAAGATGAGTCTTTAGATGTTTCTTGAAAATGAGTAAAGACTCAGCTGTACGAATTGAGATTGGGAGGTCATTCCACCAGCTGGGCACAGTCCAGGAAAAGGTCCGTGAGAGTGATTTTGAATTTCTTTGGGATGGCACCACAAGGCGTTGTTCACTTGCAGAGGGCAAACTTCTGGAGGGCACATAGGATTTAACCAGTGAGTTTAGGTAAGTTGGTGCCGTGCCAGTGGTCGTCTTGTAGGCAAGCATCAGTACCTTGAATTTGATGCGAGCGGCTACTGGTAGCCAGTGTAACCTGATGAGGAGAGGAGTAACATGAGCTTTTTTTGGCTCATTGAAGACAACCCTCGCTGCTGCATTCTGGATCATTTGCAGAGGCTTGACAGTACATGGAGGAAGGCCCGCCAGGAGAGCATTACAATAGTCCAGTCTGGAGAGAACAAGAGCTTGGACAAGAAGTTGGGTTGCTTGCTCTGACAGGAAGGGTCTAATCTTCCTAATGTTGTATAAGGCAAACCTGCAGGACCGGGTCGTTGTAGCAATGTGGTCAGTGAAGCTTAATTGATGATCCATCACAACACCTAGGTTTCTGGCTGTCTTCGAAGGATTTATGGTTGACGAGCCCAGCTGTATAGAGAAGTTGTGATGAATCAGTGGGTTAGCTGGAATCACCAGGAGTTCAGTCTTTGTAAGGTTAAGCTGAAGGTGATGGTCATTCATCCAGCTAGAAAAGTCACTCAGACAGGCTGAAATGCGAGCAGCTACCGTCGGGTCATCTGGCTGGAATGAGAAGTAGAGTTGGGTGTCATCAGCATAGCAGTGATAAGAAAAGCCATGCTTCTGAATGACAGATCCTAAAGATGTCATGTAGATGGAGAAGAGAAGTGGTCCAAGTACTGAGCCTTGAGGAACCCCAGTAGCAAGGTGGTGTGACTTTGAAACATCACCCCTCCAAGACACACTGAAGGATCTGTCAGAGAGGTAGGACTTAACCCACAGGAGAGCAGATCCAGAGATGCCCATCTTTCTGAGGGTGGACAGGAGAATCTGGTGATTAACAGTGTCAAAAGCAGCAGACAGGTCCAGTAAGATGAGTACCGAGGATTTTGAAGCTGCTCTTGCTAGTCGCAGGGCTTCAGTAACCGAGAACAGAGCATTCTCAGTTGAGTGGCCACTTTTGAAGCCAGATTGGTTGCTGTCCAGGAGGTTGTTCTGTCCAAGGAACATAGAAAGCTGGCTGAACACAGCTCGCTCAAGTGTCTTTGCAATGAATGGAAGAAGGGATACCGGTCTGTAGTTTTCAAGAAGCGCTGGATTTAGAGATGGTTTCTTGAGCAGTGGGCTTACCCGAGCCTGCTTGAATGCTAAGGGAAATGTTCCAGAGTGAAGAGAGGAGTTGATAATGTGAGTAAGTGAAGGTATGACTGAAGAAGAGATCGCGTGAAGGAGGTGAGTGGGGATCGGATCGAGTGGACAAGTAGTAGGATGATTGGACAGGAGAATTTTGGAGACGTCCATCTCTGAGAGTGGGGAGAAGGAGGATAAAGAGTGTGCATCGGTCATTGTGAAGTTGTCCTCAGTCTGCGGTGTGGAAAATTGGTCACTGATGGATCTTGTCTTATTTGTGAAGAAAGCTGCAAATTCGTCCGCTGTAAGAGTCGATGGAGGAGGTGGAGGCGGCGGATTAAGAAGAGAAGAGAAAGTCTTGAAGAGTGTCCGAGCATCACTGCAGCTGTTCATTTTATTGTGGTAGTAGGATGTTTTAGCTGTGAAGACATTTGCAGAGAAGGAAGAGAGGAGAGATTGATACACACTGAGGTCCATAGAGTTTTTTGATTTCTGCCATTTCCTCTCTGCAGCCCTGAGTTTAGAGCGATGTTCACGGAGAACCTCGGACAGCCAGGGGGCAGATGGGGCAGTGCGTGCTGGTCTAGACAACAGTGGGCAAAAGTTGTCCAAGCAAGATGTTAAAGTGGAGCAAAGAGTGTCCGTAGCACTGTTCATGTCCAGAGCAGAAAACTGAGAGAGTGGTGGAAGAGAGGATGAAACCACAGCAGATAGGCCAGATGGAGAGAGTGAGCGTAGGTTCCGTCGAAAGGTGACCTGCGTTGGAGCGTGTGCCACTTCAGGAGTAAGTGCTAGGTTAGCAGTAATGAGGAAGTGATCAGAGGTGTGCAGTGGAGCAACTGAAGAGGTGTCCACAGAGCAACAGCATGTGTAGATGAGGTCCAGTTGGTTGCCCGATTTGTGAGTCGCTGTAGTAGACACTAGCTTGAGATCAACTGAGGTGAGCAGAGTTTTGAAGTCAGCAGCCTGGGGTTTATCTAGGTGGATGTTGAAGTCACCAAGCAGTACCAGAGGAGTACCATCTTCAGGAAAGTTTGATAGCAGCACATCCAACTCCTCCAAGAAGTTTCCCAGTTGACCTGGGGGACGATAAATGACCACAAAGTGGATTTTAACAGGGTGGGTTACAGTAATGGCATGTGATTCAAATGAACCAGTACCTGTAGGTGATGGCTGAAGATTAGGGCTGCACGATTAATCGCATGCGATTGTCATGCGTGTCTCATCAGTAAAGATTGTTCTGTGATTAGCGGTAAATGTCCATCAGCTGCTTTCAAATGGAGCCGCACCTAATATACAGAGCCGTAGATCATTGACAAGCTACGCAATATCGCGTTCATAACCGCATGCGATTAATCTGCGATTATGAACGTGATATTGCACAGCTTGTCAGTGAATTACGGCTTCCCATCACACTAGATGTGGACTGACATTGCTCAGAAGTCAGATGTTGGTTGAAAGTGAAAACCCAACCTCTGTTTGGTGTCAAACTCTAGCGTAAATACTCCAAAAACATGACAATCTTCACTTATTATAAACAAGATTTATTTCTGTCATAAATGTAAAAAAGTTCTTATTGAGATTAACAGAGATGTTGATGGTTTATTGAAAATTATAGTTTAGTTTGATGTCACCATTATGGTGATCAGTACTTAGGAAGTATGACTCTTTTCAGTGTTAGCGTTCATTTAGCTGCTGTAATTATATCTGTTACAGCAAAAACATTGAGAAAAAGATGTCATCAGCTAATGTTGGTTACTGGCTGATATTAAAAATGTCTTAATGTAACAATCTGATCAACTGATTTTACCAGGAGTCTGTTCTACGCTATTAATTTAATATTAGTGACTATAGCAGATGTGTTGCAATACACAGGGTCCTGACAATTTATGTCATTTTATTTTTATCTGATCTTTTTAATCTACATTGTTTTAGAATCACTTCAAACCTTAGGATGCTTAGACATACAGAGACCTTAAGAATTAGTGTAAGAATCTCAACAATGGTGACATGCATCATGCCGCAATGCATTCTGGGTGCTACGGATGAGTTTTGCATGATGTACCCAGAATACATTGCAGCATAAAGCATGTCACCAGTGTTGAGATTCATACTCTGAATCTTGATGTTTGTGTGACAAATTTTTTTAAATCTTTGAAATTATCTGCTTTAAATTCAACTGGGTGTCAGGCTGTTGACCATTGAGTCACTTTAATAAATAATACTTAACTAACACCACACAGTAGCTTGGGTGAAAACAAGTAGAGTTGTGACGTTCGCGAACGAACCGATTCTTTTGAACGGCTCATAAACATCAACGATGGGAGCCGAGTCGCGACTGGAGAGGAGCCGTTCTTTCTATCATTCTTTTTTCCTATACGTGTTTCACACAGATTCATACAAATGAGCTCCTCCAGGACACAGAACAGTTATAGGGGAGGGGCGCACCCAGCGCAGGCCAACCCTTTATAGTGTGATGATATTAGTTATTAGTTGTGCATGCATTTACATTGCATTTTGTGTTCATTTAAAACTTATTTTAAAATCATTAAAAATGTTCTTTTGTGATACTCTACTTGTATAGAAATTTTTCACTAAAAGCTGTTTTCCACAGACATTCATTGCAGCCCACTTTGTTATTGTTCATTGACTTGAAGGGGCTGATGTCCTATTTGCAAAGTTTACAGTAGTAATAGTATGTAGTATGTAGACATTTCCATTTTATTTATTCTAATTTTATCTACTTTAAAAAAAAAATAGTTTTCTATCAAAATGTTCTTGTGTGATAACAATGTTCTTGTGTGGAAGTGTTTGTAGTAAAAGCTGTTTTGCACAGAAATTCATTGCAGCCGGCTTCGTTTTTTATGTTTATTTGTGAGTAGGTATTGTATGAATAACATAAGTCAACGTAGTTTTACACACACACACACACACACACACACACACACACTTTGTACTAAAGGTAAATCAAAATAATGATGTCACTGTCTAAGCAGAGGGATTTGTGCAACCCTATGGAATATAGTCCACACATGAGAAATGAGGTAACAATCAATATTTCAGAATAATTCAAACTCAGATATTGGTGTGTGATATCTGAGCTTTAATTATTTGACTACAAATCTCACCTCATAATACCTCCCAGTGATTATTTCCAGGATAAACTGAGATGCTCCCAAGCTGGCTTCTTAAAACTGACTAAATATTTAAAAAGAGCCAAAAGAGCCATTCTTTTGAACGGCTCTTTGAAAGGAACGGATCGCGAAGATCCGGATCCCCTCAAAGAGCCATAAATCCCATCACTAAAAACAAGTAATCAGACATATCAATCATCAGCAAGCAAACAGCACCATTGAACCACATATTTGTTTGCGGTTTCAGCCACAATAAAGATGACAGCAGCTAAAAAACAACACCGACAAGTCAAGTGTCAAATTGCACAACTAAAGCCAACACTTACCAGCATTATGGTGACATCAAACCAAGCTATTACTTTTAAACAGACATCAACATCCACATCTAAACATCCACTTAAATCTTAATTAGAATGTTATGGAATAATGTTCTAATAATGTTATTGATAAACATTTGTAGAATGTTTTTAGAGAACGTTAAAAACTAATTGTTAGAACAATCCATGGGAATGTTCTTAGAACATTTTAGAACAAAGAAAATTCTAGCTGGGAAGTGCCGCTCTATTTGAAACCAGGTGGTGGACATTTACTGCTAATCACAGAACCGGCTTTACTGACAAAGACACGCATGACAATCACATGCGATTAATCGTGCAGCCCTACTGAAGATCAAATTTCCATTCTTTGCATATAAGGAGACCCATACCTCCACCCCTCCCAGTGGTACGAGGAGTGTGGGAACAAGTGAAATTAGTGGAGAGGGCTGCAGGGGTGACAGTATCTTCAGGTTTAATCCAAGTCTCTGTCAGTGCCATGAGGTTGAGACCGGAATGAGTAGCAATAGAAGAAATGAAGTCTGCTTTGTTAACTCACACACTAGTCTGATGAGAAAACAAGACAAAACACTCACAAGCTGCTGTCCTTCTATGTTGCTCGACTGTTTCTTCTGATAAGTGTTTTACAAACAGCTAATTAAGTACTTTCACTGGCTTTGGCCACGCCTCACTATTTAGCAGATCAAAACCAGGCAGTCCCGCGATAGGCAAACACAAAAACAAGCGCCACTTTCAGCACTTATTTAACCAGGGTAAGACACACAATTTAAACCAAAAACTTTCCTAGCAATGATGATCACACACTAGTCTGATGAGAAAACAAGACAAAACACTCACAAGCTGCTGTCCTTCTATGTTGCTTGACTGTTTCTTCTGACAAGTGTTTTACAAACAGCTAATTAAGTACTTTCACTGGCTTTGGCCACGCCTCACTATTTAGCAGATCGAAACCAGGCAGTCCCGCGATAGGCAAACGCAAAACCAAGCGCCACTTTCAGCACTTATTTAACCAGGGTAAGACACACACAATTTAAACCAAAAACTTTCCTAGCAATGATGATCACACACTAGTCTGATGAGAAAACAAGACAAAACACTCACAAGCTGCTGTCCTTATATGTTGCTCGACTGTTTCTTCTGACAAGTGTTTTACAAACAGCTAATTAAGTACTTTCACTGGCTTTGGCCACGCCTCACTATTTAGCAGATCGAAACCAGGCAGTCCCGCGATAGGCAAACGCAAAACCAAGCGCCACTTTCAGCATGTATTTAACCAGGGTAAGACACACACAATTTAAACCAAAAACTTTCCTAGCAATGATGATCACACACTAGTCTGATGAGAAAACAAGACAAAACACTCACAAGCTGCTGTCCTTCTATGTTGCTCGACTGTTTTTACTTCATAATAATTAGGGGCTGGAATGAAAGGGACATGAAAAGGTTAACTGTCATGTGATCATGGTGGAGGGTCACGGGATTACCTGGGAATACTAATATTAGTCACCTGTTCACTTAGTATGGCAGAGGGAGAGGGGGTGAGTCAGGACGATGTATTCTTTGTTGACCATTCATTCAACATTCATTTATGCAAGCATACCCATCTACAAACTTTTAAAGTGAAGAAACATCTGTCTGAGCAATAAATGTGAATAACAGCTGTTTGCCTCACTGATACTTTATTATATGCGTTGCAAATGCATTGAGTTCCCACTTCAGCCTCTCAGCGGCCTTTTTAACAACGTAAGATAGCCGCTACACTGGTAATGCTGTTTGTGGAGTTGTTTATTCAGATCTTGAGAGATTTAAAGTCTTGTATCTTCAGTTCACCTAAGACTGTGGCTGAAGAAATTTGTAGTTTGTGTTCTTATTTCTCTTTCTTTCTTGTTTGATCACAGCAGGTGTTTGAATGACTGAGAGAATGTTGCAGGAACATTTTACTAACCTTAAAATAACATTATACTAATATGGAAACTGGACCTTTTTATGTTCTTGGAATGTTACAAATCAACGTTCCTAGAATGTTGAATTTTTGAATCAAAATTAAGTTGAAAGAATGTTTGAGAAACATCATACCTTTTAAAAAGTTTATTTTAATGTTAAGAAAACTGGACTTTTTATGTTAGAAAGAATATGTAAGTACCAGTTTTTATGCTATCCCACAATGCTTTGTGGTGTCTGTAAAATAATGCTTCTACAGTGTAGTTACAATAATATTACAGGACTGTCCATCAATTTCCCATCATGCATTTGCATTTACAATAAAAAACATGAATACAGTGTATTGTTGTAAAATATATTGTAAAATGACATCAATTGCTAACAGTGTGTGTCTGAAGTCAGTTGTAGTAGTTCTTGTGTTTCTCTTTTCTTCAGTGATTCTGTTTGTTAACAGCAGCTGTTCATCACTAAAGCTCAATTATCACTCAATCACTTAATTACTTAATTGCAATGTATACCTTCTTTCAGTGAACTCAACTGAATTAAGTTCAGAGTACTCATAACTGTTAGTTTTTTCAACTTAAACGGCTTAAGGCAATCGGTTTCCTCAAATGGTTTGAGTTAACATAACTTAAGGATATCTGTTTACTCAAACCGTTTGAGTTAAGTTAACTTGTCGGGTTTTACAGTGACAGGGAAAGCATGCTGACATCAAGACTACACTGTTAAAAATCGCTGTAAAAAAACTGCCAAATTTCGACAGTAACATACTGTTTTTCATTAAAAAAGTGCATTCTGGGTAATATTCATCATTTTCGAGAAGGTAGCCCCCTGCCATATACCGTAAATTAACAATGTTCAAAGTCGACACTCAGCGGCTGTGTTTCAAATCACATCCTACACCCTCATTCACTATTCCCTTCATGAGTTTACTAATATAGTCCACCTGGCAGAAAGAATGAAAACTAATGAGTGAATTCAGACACTGATCAACAGCTGCTGTTAACGAGTAGAATCACTGAAGAAAAAAGAAACAAGATAAACACATGAACTACAACTGACTTCAGCCACAGCCTTAGATGAAATCAACTGAAGATTTAAACAATCAACAAACAGCTTTACCAACCTCACTCATTACTAACCAGACTGACCTTATTTCTGTCAGATCAGAGATCAACAGATCTTATTAAGAATTACAGAGATTTAGATGATAATGTTACTGTTTCGTTTGAGGTCACCATTGTGGAAATCAGTGTTTGCTTTAGTTGGGCTCCTGACCCTTGACTTTTGTACTTATAGTTTTGTTTCGTTGCTGTATTTGTATCTTTATGGTACATCTGTTACAGCAATATTAATATTGATAGTCAAGTGATTATGGCTGTTTCTGTCAGTCATTATCTATTAGACTGACTTAATGTGCTGCTATAGCACTCAAATATTAATTTGGTGTTGAAATAGGTGAGTGAATTTCAACATTTTTTGTTTATTAAACTTTATAAGATTGAGCAGTAATGTAATAACATACGGATTTAAAGACAGTTTAAGTTTTAAATATTTTGGGCAGCAGTGTCCATAACACTCAAAGACAGACATGAACAATCAGCATATGAATCTCAACAATGGTGACAATCAAAAGGTTCATGATGCAATGCATGCTGGGTACCAGCACAGGATAAAACTCATCCATGACTCCCAGCATGCATTGCGGCATGAATAAATTATGCCCCTGAATTGTTCACTTATTTTCTTGAATTCTTATATCCTTTTAATTTTGCTTTTGTCTTAAGTTTTAGTAGCATGTTTTGTGAAGTTCAGAACTTATGTTTCTTAATTTTGTGGATTGTCACCATTGTTGTGATTCATTCGCTGATTCTTGATATTTCTGTCAAAATTTCAACAAAGGTTTTTTTTAATGAGTAAAATTTTCTTAACAGTCTTTCATAACTTAAGGCTCAGCAGTGTTTCTTATTTTGATGTAATATCAATATTCAATAAGAGAAGGGACACAGGATTGAATCTGAAATAATAGTTTTTGTTCGTGTTAATCTATAAACAACAATACCAGATTTATTTCTTTAGTAGACTTTTTTTTTTTTTTTTTTGCTATAACAAGTTCCAAAGATGCATTGTTACAGCATTTAAAAAAAAACTTAGTTGTTGAAAAGTCACGTTCAAGAGCCCAACTGAAGTAAACACTGATCTCCATCATGGTAGTGAAAAAAACCAACCTAAACCTATTTAACTCTCAATAATATCTTCTGTAGACATCTGACAGAAATAAAGTCAGTCTGGTTAGTAATGTGAATCTGGTGAAGCTGTTTTAGGAGTTGTTTAATCAGATCTTGAGAGATTTGATGAATTCAAGGCTGTGGCTGAAGTCATTTGTAGAACTTGTGTTTCTCTTTCCTTTAGTGATTCTGTTTTTAAATAGCAGGTGTTCATCACTAATGCTCAATCATCAATTAATCACAGAATAATCTCATTAACTTCACTGATTCAGTGTTACTCAAACACTCTGTAGTGTGTACACATTATAAGTGTTCACTTAAAACTGAGAATTTTGTTGTGGGGTTTAAAGGGTTAAAGATTTAAGATGAAGAAAAAACAGCATGAAACATAATTTAACAGTAATAAACTGTAATTAATTTAAAGGAAACAAACTGTAGAAAAACAGTTATTTACTGGCACCCCTGCTGCCAGTAAATAACTGTTTTTCTACAGTTTGTTGCCGTAAATTAATGGTTGTCAGCAAAAAAAGTGTTTTTTCTACAGTTTGTTGCCGTTAAGTCAAGGAAAAACAGCAATATACTGTAAAATGTAAATGTCAGATTTACCAAATGAAAAAAAGTTATTTTAACTAAAATATTTTTGAACATCCATACAAAAAAAGTTATGCAAAGTCATACACTGATAATGAGAGTAAATACTGAACTCAACTGTATTAATGTGATTTTGCACAAGAGAGATCTGTTAGTTTAAAGGGGGGGTGGAATGCTATTTCATGCATATTGAGTTTTTACACTGTTAAAGAGTTGGATTCCCATGCTAAACATGGACAAAGTTTCAAAAATTAAGTTGTACGTTGTCTGTTCCAAAAATACTCCTTCCGGTTTGTCACAAGTTTCGGAAAGTTTTTTTTTTTCGAGTATGGCTCTGTGTGACGTTAGATGGAGCGGAATTTCCTTATATGGGTCCTAAGGGCACTTCTGCCGGAAGAGCGCGCGCTCCCGTATAGCAGAGCACAACAGACATTCACTGATCAGACCGAGAGCGTCGCAAAATGTCACAAAAGAACAGAGGTGGAGAGTCCAGGGGTCAGAAAGTAAAAGTCCTGCCACATTTTTGTTCCACCCATGAACTCAGCAGCTGATTTCACCAGAGGAGGAAACAAGTCATTCCTTCCAAGTCACAAAGTAGTCTCAACTCAAATCCCAAGTCCTCAAAGAGTTAAAGTCAATGAGATAATTAAGAGACTAATTAAATGATGATTGTGCATTGGTGATGAACACCTGCTGTTATTGGGCGTTACAGAGGATCAGATGCTGATGTTTTATTGGTTAAAATTATGCCACCATCATGGAGATCAGTGTTTGCTTTAGTTGGGCTCTTGACCCTTTTAATAATTCAAAGTAATTTGCTTTTAAACACTTGCGGTTGTGTTACGTAGTAAACATTAACACATTGCTGAATTAAAAGCTTGAAGTAGAAAATTTAATTGCCCTTTTTTCATCTAAAACATTTTAATTAACTTCATGAAGGTGTCTCTCTTTGGTTTGTTAAATTATGTTCAGCAATTACTGAACTACAAAAAAAGTCCTATTAAACAAATATTATTGTAATGCTTAAATATTGGGGGAAAAAATTGTACAGGCTCGGGATTTTAGACATGAGCACTTATCATATGATCCTCAACAGTGGTTACAATAATTATGCATGCTACAGTGCATAATCAGAGTTTTTACTATGGTGTTACCCAGCATGCACTTCAGCTTGAAGCGTTTTGTTGATTGTCACCATTGTTGAGATTCATATGCTGGGTCATGATGTCTGTGCGTCTTATTAGGAAAAGATTTCGAAAAATGTATATTTATTACATTAGGAAATGTATTCATTATAGTGATTAAACCAACGGTTCCACAAGGTAGGTTATTTAAAAACTGAACATTTGTTAATAATAAATACATAAAATCGTTTTGGAAATAAACAGGCTGATGCCTAATAATTACTTCATCATGTAAAACCGGCTAATAACAGTTTTCTGCACAGCACTGATCACACTGTTTTATAACAGCACATGTACTTTTACAGAGAAATATCTAACATAAGAAACCAAAGGTCAAGAGCCCAACTGAAGCAAACACTGATCTCCATGATGGTGGCATAATTTTAACCAATAAAACATCAGCATCTGATCCTCTGTAACGCCCAATAACAGCAGGTGTTCATCACCAATGCACAATCATCATTTAATTAGTCTCTTAATTATCTCATTGACTTTAACTCTTTGAGGACTTGGGATTTGAGTTGAGACTACTTTGTGACTTGGAAGGAATGACTTGTTTCCTCCTCTGGTGAAATCAGCTGCTGAGTTCATGGGTGGAGCAAAAATGTGGCAGGACTTTTACTTTCTGACCCCTGGACTCTCCACCTCTGCAAAAGAAGTGTGTCTTTGGTTGCCAGGGCAAGACAACCCTGCACAGATTACCAAAAAAAAAAAAACAGCATTAAGGGACCAGTGGATGGAGTTTATTTTTACAGAGCATCAACGGAGTTGTGCAAGTGTTTGTTCCCTGCATTTCGAAGATGCTTGTTTTAACAACAAGGCCCAGTTTGACGCCGGATTTGCACATCGTTTATTTCTTAAGGATAATGCAGTCCCAACGAAAAAGGGTCACGATCGTGTGTTGGAACCGCAGGCGGTAAGTAAAACTGCTTCATATATCTCTGTGTTATTAACTTAGCTATCGGCGCGTAAGCACATCAAGTAAACAACATGCGATGTTGTCATCAAACTGCACGAGTAAAACTGCTTCAAATATCTCTTTGTTAACTTAGCTATCGGCGCGTAAGCACATCAAGTAAACAACATGCGATGTTGTCATCAAACTGCACTTTCCACATGTACAGCTTAAAAAAAAAAAGAAAAAAAAAAGACGACGACAAAGTGGAACTTAGTCATTTTCCAAACCCGCTAAGCAAATATGTACAGTTTCAGAACATACCACATAGAGACGTCGTTGCTGATGCTGCTCTTGTTAAATAGGGCTGCACGATTAATCGCATGCGATTGTCATGCGTGTCTCATCAGTAAAGATGGTTCTGTGATTAGCGGTAAATGTCCATCAGCTGCTTTCAAATGGAGCCGCACCTAATATACAGAGCCGTAGATCGTTGACAAGCTACGCAATATCGCGTTCATAACCGCATGCGATTAATCTGCGATTATGAACGTGATATTGCACAGCTTGTCAGTGAATTACGGCTTCCCATCACACTAGATGTGGACTGACATTGCTCAGAAGTCAGATGTTGTTTGAAAGTGAAAACCCAACCTCTGTTTGGTGTCAAACTCTAGCGTAAATACTCCAAAAACATGACAATCTTCACTTATTATAAACAAGATTTATTTCTGTCATAAATGTAAAAAAGTTCTTATTGAGATTAACAGAGATGTTGATGGTTTATTGAAAATTATAGTTTAGTTTGATGTCACCATTATGCTGATCAGTACTTAGGAAGTATGACTCTTTTCAGTGTTAGCGTTCATTTAGCTGCTGTAATTATACCTGTTACAGCAAAAACATTGAGAAAAAGATGTCATTCGATAATGTTGGTTACTGGCTGATATTAAAGATGTCTTAATGTAACAATCTGATCAACTGATTTTACCAGGAGTCTGTTCTACGCTATTAATTTAATATTAGTGTCTATAGCAGATGTGTTGCAATACACAGGGTCCTGACAATTTATGTTATTTTATTTTTATCTGATCTTTTTAAACTACATTGTTTTAGAATCACTTCAAACCATAGGATGCTTAGACATACAGAGACCTTAAGAATAGACCATTTACGCAAAAACCAGAAACACGTCAACGAAGTGTAAACCCAGTTCCGGTGTGAGCTTTGTTGGCGGAGAAATCGAAATGTCAGCTAGAGTGTTTTCGACGAGCCTGAGTTTTCTTCCCAAGTTCACCAGCGCCGATGTGGTGAAGAGTGTGGAGGTGCATTCGTCCACTAAAGGGAACAAATTGGACAAAGGATACAAGTTCTTCCACGAAGAGTTTATCCACAATTACGAAGGTAAGCTTTAGCTAGCTTTAGCCATAGCACCGGTTATAACTCTGTTAACGTTAACTGTATATCTTAGGTGTTGCGAATTTGTAATATAAGGTACAACACATCGCAGTGAATATGTTGTGTGTATGTTTAAGTGAGAAGGCACGAGATTAACATAACAACCAGTAATTTGGTGAAGCTGTAACATTACTAGGTAACGTTGAAATGTGAAATGTTACTGAAATTGTCTTGTAAAGTTGTGTATTTCTATGTGAGATAACACGTAATGTTTTCTTGTTGTATGCGGTTATAGTATCAAATATACTCCAGGGACAGGTAGTAGTGAGAGGTAAATGCTTCAGGTCAATGAGAAAGAGCGAGGAGCCTCACAAACTGGAGGTTTGACTATAGACAGACAGAATGCCGGTTGGCAAAAGTTGCCCGTTCTTGCGTGTTCACTCTTCTTGCTGCGGTTGCAGCATTTTCTTCACTTACTATTATTTTACTGAAAGTAGGGTGACGAGACGTCCTCTTTTTTTCCCGGACATGTCCTCTTTTTTGATACCTATATAATAAAATAACATTGAACATACATGAAATGTAATCATATTTGCATTATGTACGCAGCTCTGCACACCCATTACTCTCAATGAAATATCTCACAAACTCACTACACTCTTCGTTTTTTTTACCAACTCAAATCTGGTCACCCTACTGAAAGTTATAGTTTCATGTTATTATGAACATTGATGTAGCAACATAAGTATGACTTAATTGTAACCTATTTAATGTGTTGTGTCTAGATATCACTGGATGTAGAGAGTGCCAACCCGAAAGCTTTCTCCTGCAGTTGTGCGGCTGGTAAAGGATTCTGCAATCATAGTTGCCATCCTGTACCAGACCGCACATTATTCACAGCTGGGTTTGCAGGCTGTTCCACCCCCACTGGCCTGCACAAGTGGCTTGCAAAGATGGCACAGACCAAGAACAGAGGTGGGTTTGTGATAAACATGTCATTATGATTTAAGAACCGATGCGTATCTATAACAACTCTAAATTATTATAAAAACACCCCCAGTAGTGTCTACAGACTGTAATTGCTTTTTGTCTTTTACTTTTAAGGGAATCCATCCTGAACCGGTTAGTGAGCTGGTGGTGCAAAAGCCCAAAACAGTTGGCAAGGATGGTCTGAGGTCCACACTGTACAAGGCATATACAGGTGATTAATTTAACTTTTTGTTGCTTTGTGAGAGCAAGTTAAGTTTTTTTTAATGTTATGACTAACCAAATGATGGTTAACTCAGATATAATGAATAAAATGTAAATGTAGTTATGCACTCAAGTCTAACTTTTCTTTTGTGTGACCAATAATCTTGTGTTTCTCTTGTCTAGGACCACTGCCAGATCCATATATGATGGCATCTGGAAGCAAATTAAGCCAGGTGCAGCCCCAACCTCTCATGGCTGTTGTATTGGATGGGCTTTCTGAGATGGAGTTGACGCCATCTAAATTTGGGTCTGTCCCTCGTGGATCCCCCATGTCCTATCACTGTCCACCCAAGAAGACCAGTGACCTCCTCCTACACCACATGGCTCCAGAATTTCCATCCCTTCTTGTGATGCAGCACATTTTTCCCAGGTTGCATTTTGTCCCGACCTTGCATCAGTTTATGCATCTCCAGTCTCTTGAAGTGTCACCGCAGCTGTCCTGCGAGATAGCAAAAGAAACTCAGCAGCAATCCAAATGTCCTGCGTGGACACAGCTACGGCGACCAAGGCTGACTGCTAGTCATTTTTGGGATGCTTGTTGTAGTAGGGCGTGTCGTGCAGAGCTGGAGTCTGCAGCTATTCAGATGATCAGAGGCTCCACAAAGCAAACAGCTGCAATGAAGCGTGGGCTACTAGTGGAGCCTGAAGTGCTGGCAAACTATGCTGAACTGTTGCGAGTTAATGTGTTACCAGCAGGATTCGTCATTCACCCTGACGCACCACATCTCGGGGCCAGTCCAGACGGTCGGGTGTATGACCCTTCAGAGTCACCTCCTTTTGGCCTGGTTGAAGTGAAGAGCAGCACAAAAACTGATCCATCTCAGGTTGCTCACCTCAAGGTGCAGGAAGGTCACGCCAGTCTGAGGCGTTCACATAAGTACTACTGGCAGGTTCAGGGCCAACTGGCAATCACAGGACTGACATGGTGTGACTTTGTTACCGATACCCGATCAACTTTAACCGTGGAAAGAATTTGGCGTGATGACTCATTCATTGCGGAAATGAAAGAGCAATTAGATGTATATTATTATGGCACATACATGAATGCATACCTTAAATTACACTAATCTTGTCTTACCAATCAGTTTGTCCTAATGTTAATGATCTGTAATGTTATTTGTTTTATTGTAAATATTTGATGTTATGAGTTTTTATTAATCAGTTGATGTTACGGATACCAAAAAAATTAAATGATGCACAATTTTGACCAAACTTTTTTTATTTGTTCATCTATTTTTTGTGTGAAATCAAAGGCACATTTCAACAGAAAAATATTAAGAATATAACAATTATATTTAATTTGATTTTAAGAATATGTGCGAACATTAAATTATTTACATACTATTAACACTTTATTTACATACCAAACGTTAATTCACTCTTCAAAACAAAAAGGTCCTTGATAATTTGCCAAAACACAGCAGTTAAGCCAGATCTGATTCACACTGCCAATCAGTGTGAGCGGCACGGGAGAGTCCCAGATGTGAAAGGACTTTATCCTACCGATCACTCTTTCCACTATAATTCTGAGGCGGGCAATGGCTTGGGTTTGTTCCGTTTCCTCCTTGCTGAATTGAGCTGAACGCTTAAAAGGTGGAATGATGAGCTTAGATCCAACGTCAGCAAGGAGGTCTTGAATGAGGAACCCTTTGTCCGCCATGACATCGTCTCCTGGCTCCAGCAAGGGAAGGACTCCACTGATCCTGGTGATCTCCTTATCTGAGATGCACCCAGTGTACAGGGGTGAGATGAATGTCACCAAACCATTGGGAGCAACTCCAATTAGCCCTTTCAATGTCGTCCTGTTTTTGTAATTTGAAATGTTTCTGATTGTAAGGTCAGGGATGAGGCTGTTTCCAGGGCAATTTCTGTGCAGTCCAGTATCACTCTGACATTCGGACAGTACCGCTGGAATTTAAGGGGCATAGTGGACTTAACCTTTTCCCTGCTTATCCAGATGGGAAGTGAGCTCAGCATCATAAAAAGATAATTGGCCCAGGTGATGGTAACCCTGCTAACCCTGGCAATGCTCACATTAAAAATGTCAGCAATGAGCTGCTCCTTCATGCCAACAGCAACCCGCATGGAGTACATCAAGAACTCATCTATTAATGGCATGATGCGTGGTGGGCTGGGATCTTCACAGCCTTCCTCACCTGCCCTCTGTGCTTTGGTCCAGTACACCAGTCTAAGTGCAGATGGTGCAATTGACTCCCAAAAAATAGTAAAAACACTCTCAGATGGAAATTTGGTGTAGAAACGTATTTGGTCGTCTGACGCACAGTATCGGCTGAAGAGAGTAGGGGGTGGTAGACCAGTGTTTTGCAATTTGGCATCTAGGTCATGGATGTAATCCAAAGCCTCATCCAGAGCACCTGTAAAGATAAAGAAATTAAAAACCAGTCTTAACATATTTATGCTACATTTCAACACAACACAGTATTTTTAAGAATAAAAAGTATTTTAATTATTTAATTACAAATTACACTTCATTTATTTTTTGTTAAGGAAAATACAAATGACAAAATACTCAAAAGTAATTAAATACATGTCATTAAAAGGAGAGAACAGGGCACAACCTAACACAAGGCCATTTGTAACACACTTGTTTTAAATACTTCCACACATGCTAGTATGATGAAACAGTGTATTTACTAGCTGCCACATGAATACATTTTTCATTATTGTTTAAAAAAAAATACATTATTTTATATGAACACAATAATTGTATTTTATTGAGAAAATATTTTAAGATTTCTTGTATTTTTTTTTAATAATTAGATCGGATTACATTTTAAACTGTTATATGGTCGTGTTATAAAATTTTTTTGGGGAAACATAAACACTCTAAACCCAAAGTAGGTTTACAAAAATGGAGAAAGTCAAAAAGAGTTAGGTTGTGCCCGCTCTCCCTACTGCCCATCTCTGGCCCCTTACAGCTAGACAGTATGAGACTATGTTACAGATGTAGGCTAACGTTAGTTGAATTTTCGTGAACAGCTTATAATATAAACATCAGTTTGTTCAGGTATAAATGCATTTATCCAATAACGGTACACATAGTTGACTAGCGTTAACTAAACACATTATGAACAATCTTACCTGCAGGTGGGTGTGTCACGTAGTCGTGATCCATCCTTGTTGCCTTAGCCACCATGTCGCTATCTTCACAGCATAGCTGTATAGACTGACGTTTTAAGGTTCTGTCATATACTGACTCCCTTCTCAAAGGAGCAGTAAAGTTGTTCCAAGGGAATAGGCTTGGAACGACGCAGCCACCACTGTAATCATCCGGAGCGAAGTGCCGGCTGCAAACATAGGTGCTACCTGTTTTAACATTAAAACTATGCCCTTCCTCTCTTCGGATCGCCTGTATCCATTTGGGTTTCAGGTTTGGATCCACAGGAAAAGAATGAAAAGAAAGGTAGGGCTGTTTTTGGTTGGAAGACGAACAGCCTGGAACACAACAGAAACTGCGACTCTTTGACTCTGCCATTTTTCGTATCTGCCGCGCGGACCGCTACGATAACCGGAAGTTCTAATACACTTCATTGACGTATTTCCGTTCGAAAAATGCGGAAGTGCGAAAAAGGTCTATTAGTGTAAGAATCTCAACAATGGTGACATGCTTCATGCCGCAATGCATTCTGGGTGCTATTGGATGAGTTTTGCATGATGTACCCAGAATACATTGCAGCATAAAGCATGTCACCATTGCTGAGATTCATACACTGAATCTTGATGTTTGTGTGACAAATTTTTTTTACATTTTTGAAATTATCTGCTTTAAATTCAACTGGGTGTCAGGCTGTTGACCATTGAGTCACTTTAATAAATAATACTTAACTAACACCACACAGTAGCTTGGGTGAAAACAAGTAATCAGACATATCAATCATCAGCAAGCAAACAGCACCATTGAACCACATATTCGTTTGCTGTTTTTGCCACAATAAAGATGACAGCAGTTAAAAAACAACACCGTCAAGTCAAGGGTCAAATTGCACAACTAAAGCCAACACTTACCAGCATTATGGTGACATCAAACCAAGCTATTACTTTTAAACAGACATCAACATCCACATCTAAACATCCACTTAAATCTTAATTAGAATGTTATGGAATAATGTTCTAATAATGTTATTGATAAACATTTGTAGAATGTTTTTAGAGAACGTTATCCTGTCTTTTGAGATAACGTTCTGGGAACAAAAATAAAACTACCCGCTAAAAACATTGTTAGAACAATCCATGGGAATGTTCTTAGAACATTTTAGAACAAAGAAAATTCTAGCTGGGAAGTGCCGCTCCATTTGAAACCAGGTGGTGGACATTTACTGCTAATCACAGAACCGGCTTTACTGACAAAGACACGCATGACAATCGCATGCGATTAATCGTGGAGCCCTATTGTTAAATTTCAGCCTATGGATCTGATTCTGGATCATAAATATACGCTGAATCTGACTGTTAGCCATGGTTTGTTTTGGATGTCTTTTTCCTCACGGTTATATCACAGCTTCCAAATGCTCTCAACGCAAAAGCCTACTGGCGCTCGTGATTCTTTAGCTCCGCCCACACGTCACGCCTCCAGCCGGTCGTGTTTTTCCGGGAAAAATCGGTACGGACTATCTTTCTCTTATGAATATAATAAAACTAAAGACTTTTTGGAGTTATGAAGGATGCAGTACTACTCTATAGGTACTCAAGATTAACAGGATATTGAGTGAAAACGAGCATTTCACCCCCCCTTTAATGTAGTTTTGTTGTTCACCATTGTGCTGGAGAGTAGAACCTGTGCTTTAGTCAATGATCAGCCACAAGTTCAGATTTTTTGCCTCTTTATATAAAGACAGTAAATTTGGATTCTCCTGATACAGTGGTGATCTCTGTGTTAAGTATTTCAGCACATACGTGTGAGCTGCAGTGATTTGAGTATAAGTCATGCATTTAGTTACTTTACTTTAGTTACTGTCATGCTTTTAGTTAGTGATGGGATTTATGGCTCTTTGAGGGGATCCGGATCTTCGCGATCCGTTCCTTTCAAAGAGCCGTTCAAAAGAATGGCTCTTTTGGCTCTTTTTAAATATTTAGTCAGTTTTAAGAAGCCAGCTTGGGAGGATCTCAGTTTATGCTGGAAATAATCACTGGGAGGTATTATGAGGTGAGATTTGTAGTCAAATAATTAAAGCTCAGATATCACACACCAATATCTGAGTTTGAATTATTCTGAAATATTGATTATTACCTCATTTCTCATGTGTCGACTATATTCCATAGGGTTGCACAAATCCCTCTGCTTAGACAGTGACATCATTATTTTGATTTACCTTTAGTACAAAGTGTGTGTGTGTGTGTGTGTAAAACTACGTTGACTTATGTTATTCATACAATACCTACTCACAAATAAACATAAAAAACAAAGCCGGCTGCAATGAATTTCTGTGCAAAACAGCTTTTACTACAAACACTTCCACACAAGAACATTGTTATCACACAAGAACATTTTGATAGAAAACTAATTTTTTTTTTTAAGTAGATACAATTAGAATAAATAAAATGGAAATGTCTACATACTACATACTATTACTACTGTAAACTTTGCAAATAGGACATCAGCCCCTTCAAGTCAATGAACAATAACAAAGTGGGCTGCAATGAATGTCTGTGGAAAACAGCTTTTAGTGAAACATTTCTATACAAGTACAGTATCACAAAAGAACATTTTTAATGATTTTAAAATAAGTTTTAAATGAACACAAAATGCAATGTAAATGCATGCACAACTAATAACTAATATCATCACGCTATAAAGGGTTGGCCTGCGCTGGGTGCGCCCCTCCCCCTATAACTGTTCTGTGTCCTGGAGGAGCTCATTTGTATGAACATGCATAGGAAAAAAGAACGATAGAAAGAACGGCTCCTCTCCAGTCGTGACTCGACTCCCATCGTTCATGTTTATGAGCCGTTCAAAAGAATCGGTTCGTTCGCGAACGTCACAACTCTACTTTTAGTTACTTTACTTTAGTTACTGTGGGGAGTCGTTAAATAACTGAAAATTTGTATTAGTATTAATGTTTGGGTTATGTTTGATTTTTGGTCTGAAAACTGCATGAAAACAAAATAAATAAAACTTATAAAATATACAATAATTGATCTATAAAACTGTATAAATATAGAGCACTTTTTCCTTTCCGGAAGTTAGTTTGGTCCATTGTCACACTGGTTTATTTAAATCAGTCAAAAGGCATAATATTAGATTTAAAAAAAAAATACAACTGCATATATCAAATAATCTTTCAGAATAGAACCTTCTTTTCAGGTCAGCCAAAATAATTGGATATCCTTATGCAGACATTGTTCATTATCTACAGAGCTTTCATGCCCCAATGACAGTTAAGGGCATGTGTGTACACTGTCCCATCCCATGCAGATATACAGACAGAGAAGCTGGAATACAGTGTGTAGTATCAAGATCCCATAGAGGACAGACAGTATAATAATCATTAACAATCAGTTTTGTGTCAGTTTTGTTTGTTCTTCAAATGAAAGTAGCATGTTGTAAAGTCTCTCAGGAGCTTGAGTGGTCTAGACGTCATAGAACAGACGCACAAGATGATACCGGATTCCAAATGCCACGACACTCCCCAAGACCTGAGAAAAACATCAAATATTATTTAAAACCACCAAAACACCAGCTTCTTTTGAAAAATGTACACAGTCTTTGAAAACCTGCATACATGAGGTAGCCTGATTTTGAAAATGTGATTTCTACACTTGGAAAAGTCACATAAATGAATCAAATCTTGCCTTTGAATATTGTTGTGACTAAAGGGGGCCTTATGATAATGAATAAATTAATGGGGTTCACCTGTATTAAAAGCATTATTGCAGTCAGGTTTCTCTCATGGGTAGGTCCCAGTACTTTTAGTACCAGGTTGATAAGGGTCATGTTGTTACACTCTATAAACTCATCATCTCCTTTCTGCCCTCTACGCACATCCAGTAGCCATAACGTTTCTGCCACCTGCAGGATAAAAGAGGAAATCACATTCAAAGATACAGGGAATACCATATAAATCTTCAGTCCATTCTTTTTGGCGCTCTAGCGGTTAATAAACAGAACCGCGTTCATCTGGCAGAAGAACAAAGTAGCAGGAGCTACTTCTCTCTGTTTATGGCGATTCACGCAGGTACTGGGCTCCTCCACAGCGGTACCTACCCGAACCAGTCTAAACAGGCCGAATATATTATAGGTGTACCGTATTGTTTCAGTACAAGCCAAAAAAAAAAAAACTGTTTGGAAAATGGATTCATGGTGTAATCGCTTATTATATAAATTCTGAACACACAATAAAGTTACGGACTGCAGCTTTACGCTCCTGGATCTTTAATTGCTTTTAAACAAACATTCCTAGACCTTTTCATAATGATAAATACTGACAGTGTGTTTACCTTCAGAATAAGTTGCCCTAATTTTCCCAGGTCCTTCTGTTTGAACTTGGAATAGCTCATGCCAAGCTTTCCCGTGTCAGATTGTAACCTGCATCAATCAGTTTCAGAGGTCAAGCTCTCATAACCATTTCACTTTGCCTTATCTAAAGTGTAAATGTTTAGGGAACACTGCATGTATAAAACTTACAAATAAATCAGAAGTAAAAAAGTTACTTAAAGAGTTTAACACTTCAAATGCCCACATATTCAAATAACTTTCAATGAGTGTCAAAATAAATTCTACTTTAAGTAAAAAGGAATCTGTGTTATAGCTGGATTTGAAAATGTTAGTGTAATAACCCACCTAGGCAGGCGATGTCTGGGACAGGGAATAATGTGAAACAGCTGAGGCAGAGAATATATGAAGTTGATGACTTGGGGGATGAAGAAAAGCAGCATGGTCTTACTGAAATGGCCGAGTATCCCAACCACTGCAAATGTCATTCCAGCAAAGTAACAGAAAGTGTCTCCCACAAACACAGAGGAAGGGTACCTAAAAAAAATATTAAATTGTATATTATAGTTTCAAAAATAGAAGTGGTTGAGATTATTATCATTATTATCAGTGGACAAACTACAGGTCAGTATTTTAATGGGCTTTCTTAAAGTTTCTTAAAGTAAGTAAAGATGATCAAAAAGCAAAATATTTTAACAAACCAGTTGTGGTAGAAGAGGGCTAATGTGGTGAAAAAAAAGGGAATCATGAAGTACAAAGAGAAAACATGGTCATCCCTGTAGTCTCCTGAAAGAGAAACATTAATCAAAGATCAATTGAACAATATAAATTAGAAAATATATCTACAGACTTATTCAAATAAAAATCTAGCAATGTCAGAGAGGTTTAAACAAATTAAGTATAATGTGACACTGAAGAACGGAGTAATGACTCCTGAGAGTTGAGTTTTGCCAACACGGGAATAAATTACATTCAAAATATATATTTATATATAAAAAAAAGTTATTTCCCAACAGGAGTTTTACTGTTTTTAACTGACCAAATAAAAACACCCTTTTGGACCATAACAGATTTGTTTCAAAAACATACAAATATTATTTTTAACTTTTGAACAGTATAGTATATATAAATGGCATATATATAATATAAATTATGCATGTGGAACGCAGGTGGAAAATTAGATAAAACCAGTTGAATAGAAACCCTCCCCTCACCATTGAGTTCCAGTATATTAAAGAGGATGATGGAGCCAGATATGAAGAGAGCTTGCCCAGACTCAATGCCATTGATACCAGCCAAGATGTTGATGGCATTTGTGCAGAATACAGCCAGCATTCCCATATATACATAATATAGAATGCCTGAAACACATTGTAGAATAATGCTGAGAATATGGACAATCATACTGGACATATCAAACAAGAGGGCAAATACAATCAAATCTAGAGCACCAGACATTTAAGCAGACTGTCAAACTCACCCAAGTCCAGATGCATCCCCAGCAGCACACGGAAAGGTTTGGGCACGACAATGAGAGTGTTGCCAAAGTTAGTGAAGTAGACCATGAGTAGAGGCAGGGAGGCCATAATAGGCAGCAGCAGCTTGTGTCTCCATCGCAGATTCAGAACATCATCAGCAAAGCCCAGGAATATCATGCAGCAGATTAGGGCTGCACGATTAATCGCATGCGATTGTCATGCGTGTCTCATCAGTAAAGATGGTTCTGTGATTAGCGGTAAATGTCCATCAGCTGCTTTCAAATGGAGCCGCACCTAATATACAGAGCCGTAGATCGTTGACAAGCTACGCGATATCGCGTTCATAACCGCATGCGATTAATCTGCGATTATGAACGTGATATTGCACAGCTTGTCAGTGAATTACGGCTTCCCATCACACTAGATGTGGACTGACATTGCTCAGAAGTCAGATGTTGGTTGAAAGTGAAAACCCAACCTCTGTTTGGTGTCAAACACTAGCGTAAATACTCCAAAAACATGACAATCTTCACTTATTATAAACAAGACTTATTTCTGTCATAAATGTAAAAAAAGTTCTTATTGAGATTAACAGAGATGTTGATGGTTTATTGAAAATTATAGTTTAGTTTGATGTCACCATTATGCTGATCAGTACTTAGGAAGTATGAGTCTTTTCAGTGTTAGCGTTCATTTAGCTGCTTTAATTATATCTGTTACAGCCAAAACATTGAGAAAAAGATGTCATTAGATAATGTTGGTTACTGGCTGATATTAAAAATGTCTTAATGTAACAATCTGATCAACTGATTTTACCAGGAGTCTGTTCTACGCTATTAATTTAATATTAGTGACTATAGCAGATGTGTTGCAATACACAGGATCCTGACAATTTATGTCATTTTATTTTCATCTGACCTTTTTAAACTACATTGTTTTAGGATCACTTCGAACCTTAGGATGCTTAGACATACAGAAACCTTAAGAATTAGTGTAAGAATCTCAACAATGGTGACATGCTTCATGCCGCAATGCATTCTGGGTGCCATGGATGAGTTTTGCATGATGTACCAAGAATACATTGCAGCATAAAGCATGTCACCATTGTTGAGATTCATACACTGAATCTTGATGTTTGTGTGACAAAGCAAAGTATTTTTTTTTTTAAATCCTTGAAATTATCTGCTTTAAATTCAACTGGGTGTCAGGTTGTTGACCATTGAGTCACTTTAATAAATAATACTTAACTAACACCACACAGTAGCTTGGGTGAAAACAAGTAATCAGACATATCAATCATCAGCAAGCAAACAGCACCATTGAACCACATGTTCTCTTGCTGTTTTAGCCACAATAAAGATGACAGCAGCTAAAAAACAACACTGACAAGTCAAGTGTCAAATTGCACAACTAAAGCCAACACTTACCAGCATTATGGTGACATCAAACCAAGCTATTACTTTTAAACAGACATCAACATCCACATCTAAACATCCGCTTAAATCTTAATTAGAATGTTATGGAATAATGTTCTAATAATGTTATTGATAAACATTTGTAGAATGTTTTTAGAGAACGTTATCCTATCTTTTGAGAGAACGTTCTGGGAACAAAAATAAAACTTCCCGCTAAAAACATTGTTAGAACAATCCATGGGAATGTTCTTAGAACATTTTAGAACAAAGAAAATTCTAGCTGGGAAGTGCTGCTCCATTTGAAACCAGGTGGTGGACATTTACTGCTAATCACAGAACCATCTTTACTGATGAGACACGCATGACAATCGCATGCGATTAATCGTGCAGCCCTACAGCAGATGGCCAACAGAGCACCGATCAGCTGCACAAACTACATGGACATATTCACAAATGCCATAGTTATGACTGCCATTTTATATTTATGTGTATTATATGTGTATGTATGTATATTATATATATATATGTATGTGTGTGTGTGTGTGTGTGTGTGTGTGTGTGTGTGTGTATGGAAGTAAAGGTTCTCAGTAACAAAGGTCATTAAAAGCTAATGGTAAAACTAATTTTTGTCTTAAAACATACACAATTGTTCAAAAGTTTTATGTCTGTAAGTTTTTTTTATTTAATTTTTAAAGAAGTCTCTTATAATAACTTTTATTTTGGATGCAGTTAATCATTGCCCAGCACGACTTAAAATATAATTCAGTACTGTGATCAGTGACAGTCTTGAGTGTCACATGGTCCTTCAGAAATCATAATATACTGATTTGCTGCTCAAGAAGCATTTCTCATTATCAATGTTAAAAACAGTTTAATAACACTTTAATTTAATTTCCTTAAAGAAACTGAACCCAAACACAACAGTAATGTAAGTGGTGAATTTTTTAAATGTGTTTACTATTTTGTAATTAAGGGATGATAAACTCACCTCATTGTGAGGGAACTTTTGGCACTGCTCCCCCATAAACCACTGGAGGAAGGGGACAGGGATGAAGAGGAAGAGAATGATGAAGAAGACTGTACCACTGATTACACCTTGCGATTCAGGCCTGGTTAATAAGAAAAAGAGAAAGCATTAGATTCAGGTTCCAAGCATCAAATTGCCATTCATACATTTGATGTAAAACTCAACTACTTACACCTCTTTCTTTATGGTTTTATTTAGGTCCATGCCATAGAGTCTGGCAGATATTAAATGATCCTTAAAAGCAGGAATCAGTTTGACTGTTGCAATGCACCCAAGTGCAGACATACAACAGTTGATGATAAGAGGAATTGCAGGAATTGGAGACATCTTCTCCATGGACTATTACGACATAAAAATACAATATACTGGATCTACGGTACTATATATCAGTGGATAAATCTAGTTGAAAACAGCGTTCGATTCCTGTCAGCAACATTCAAACCTTTTATGTTGCCTATCCATAGTGGAGCGGTCATTGGCTGACGTTTCTTCGATGCGCGCATAAATGACAATCAGCTTGTTTTATAATCGACTGAACCGTTTTTATACAAAAGTATTGATTCAATGAACGGCAGTTCATTGGCTTTATGATGACAGCTAGATTTTCATTGACACTGGTAAATTACAGTCAAGCGATAAAAATAATCCAGGCCAAATAAGCACCTGTTCAGGTTATGAGTTACTAGTTACACGTAAGCTTCTTTGATGTCAAAATGTGACAGATGTATCAGTTTACTGTAAAGGTTGGCTCTGATCTCATCACAAAATCCACGTCTACTTCCGTCAACATAATCCGTCCGCCGAGTGGGGACATTGAAACAGCTTGCTTATTATACTCTCATAAACTGTTGGTACGACAATAAAAGATTGAGAGCACATTACTGATAAACACAAAGTAAGTTAGTGATAATTTATCAGAGAAATACATAAATATATTTGTTATTATCTTGTTTTCAGTCGAACCTTTGCAGAGGTAACACAACCGGAAACAAAATGAATAGTACGTTAAAGGTCTCGTTTTTGGTGTAGAATCATTATGATTCGGTCGCTTGAATCAACAATTATGTTTTGTGGCATGACTCTAGTTTTTTAGAAATACCAAATAAGAACATCAACAACAACATTACGTCGTATTCTTCTTCTTTTTTTTTATATTCTATTTAATATAGCCATACATGTAAATATTTAAAAATGTATTAAGTTCATACATCTTAATTAAGGGAAAAAGGCTGAAAAAGGCAATGGTGTAATCTTATTGGATTAAACATGTATTACAATAATTTAGACAAGACATTGGAATTGGGATATGACAGTCATCAAAGGTTATGCTCACTCTATTATAATATCATATAATAACCCTATGTGTTTTACAATAATGAACCCAACATTTATAAGCATAAAGACTACACAAAATTTTATAAGATGGTTACAAAACATGAAAATGAATACATTACAATACATTGAAATGAATGAAAGCATATTAAAACAATAATATGTGTATATATAATACATATTTTATGATTGTGGTTAAGTATTTTATAAAATAATGTATTTTAATAAAATTTTATAAGTATTACATATAGAAGATTATTGCAAGCTGACTTCTTTAAAATATTAATATTTTAATATATTTTATATATTTATCAAATGTATTTATATTCATATTATCTTTGTAAATGTACATTATGAATATAAAATGTTGCTAGAATAGTAATAAAATACTTATAAATGTAAAATGTTACCAAAAGGTTGGACTTCCAATTGAAGGGTTGTGAGTTCTAGTCTCGGGCCGGACGGAATTGTGGGTGGGGGGAGTGCATGTACAGTTCTCTCTCCACCTTCAATACCACGACTTAGGTGCCCTTGAGCAAGGCATCGAACCCCCATCTGCTCCCCGGGCGCCGCAGCATAAATGGCTGCCCACTGCTCTGGGTGTGTGCTCACAGTGTGTGTGTGTGTGTTCACTGCTCTGTGTGTGTGCGCATTTCGGATGGGTTAAATGCAGAGCACAAATTCTGAGTATGGGTCACCATACTTGGCTGAATGTCACTTCACTTACTATTACACATTAAGTGTTTGCCGTTTTATATTAAGAAATATTCCTTCTCAGTGGACTCAAATGAAAGAAGTTCATAGTACTAACATCATAGGAATGCTAGTTATTAAACCCGAACTGTTGGAAGCAGTGGGAGTGAAGTTAATTTCCATGGTAAAATATACGGTAAAATACTGTAAAAAAAAAAATAAGAGTGGTAAATTAATGGTTGAGAGCTATAATTAACAGTACTTTACTGGCACCACTGCTGCCAGTAAATTACTGTTATTTAACGGCACAATTTTTTACAGTGTAAGGTCTTCATTGATGTTCTCACTTTCAGCATATGTTTGTTCATTCTAAATAAAATAATAATAACATTTTTGGCAAATTAAAACAACAACATAGGATTATAGTAACAAATATATGATAAAGTACATTTTATGTCCCTCATAAAAATTATGATTTTTTTATTAAAAACCACAGAATAAGGACATTAATTAAAAAGTTAACTTACTGACTGATTGGGCTTTATTGCTGGTAAGGCGTAGTATGTCCCTGATGTAGATGGCTTTGAACACTGTAAAGATTTTTCAGGACTTGATAACACCAACAGAAGTCTTAAAGGAAATGGAGAGTCAGGTACTTGCGTAGAACTATTAATTCTATTTGGCTTAACTGGGGTTGACTGAGGAACACCAGATAAATTTACAGCTGACGATATTTCCTCTGTAACTGTGTTTTCACTTTGATCAGTTACTTGTGGAAGAAGACCTGTAAGGAGTGGACCTGCTGACTGGGGGTCCTGACTGAGTTGTGATGGATCCTTTGATTCCTAAAACATTTCAAGTCAATGTTGTAACTCGGCTTTAATTCACTGTATCATGTATTATGTTTTTTTTTTAATTTAATATATAGCCAAATACAAATAAAGACAAAACTAAATGAGTGATTCATGACTTTAACAATTACCACATACTGCTTCCACTTACCTTGTTGGTCTGTATAAACAAGTTGGGCACAGCTGTTGATTTCAGTAATCTTTTTTGTTGAACTGATTTGAAGTCGTCTGGAGAAAAATGTTCACTGCACAACTTCATGTGCTTGACGAAATTAATCGGTAAATTAACATCCCGTTGAACATCCACCAGCCATAGATTCAGTCGCTCACGATCATTTGATGGGAAACGGTGAAAGGTAAGCCGTTCATTTTGTGGCAATGTTAAGGCACCTTTATGTTTACTCGTTAGTTGTTCACGATTCGAACATCCAGGAAATGCACACTTTCTAACCATTGTAAACAATTACTTAGAGCGAGACCAAAAGCACGATCAATGTCGAATTCACTATCTTACACCGCGCGTGCGTTCACCTGCTTGTAAACAAAGTTTAGCGCTTCCGGCTATGCCAGCACTTCATCTTGAACACTAGGTGGCGGTAATACTCCTAAGGAGTGAGCAGCCAGTAACAAGTAGTAGTAGTAGAAGAAGACAGTTTAGTTCTCGCGCATCTGTCATGGAGCTCTCATGAACTAACGTCAGAGGCCTACAAGAGAGAAAATGAATAGCTGAATAAAGTTTAGGGCTGCACGATTAATCGCATGCGATTGTCATGCGTGTCTCATCAGTAAAGATGGTTCTGTGATTAGCGGCAAATGTCCATCAGCTGCTTTCAAATGGAGCCGCACCTAATATACAGAGCCGCAGATCGTTGACAAGCTACGCAATATCGCGTTCATAACCGCATGCGATTAATCTGCGATTATGAACGTGATATTGCACAGCTTGTCAGTGAATTACGGCTTCCCATCACACTAGATGTGGACTGACATTGCTCAGAAGTCAGATGTTGGTTGAAAGTGAAAACCCAACCTCTGTTTGGTGTCAAACTCTAGCGTAAATACTCCAAAAACATGACAATCTTCACTTATTATAAACAAGATTTATTTCTGTCATAAATGTAAAAAAAAGTTCTTATTGAGATTAACAGAGATGTTGATGGTTTATTGAAAATTATAGTTTAGTTTGATGTCACCATTATGCTGATCAGTACTTAGGAAGTATGACTCTTTTCAGTGTTAGCGTTCATTTAACTGCTGTAATTATACCTGTTACAGCAAAAATATTGAGAAAAAGATGTCATTAGATAATGTTGGTTACTGGCTGATATTAAAGATGTCTTAATGTAACAATCTGATCAACTGATTTTACCAGGAGTCTGTTCTACGCTATTAATTAAATATTAGTGACTATAGCAGATGTGTTGCAATACACAGGGTCCTGACAATTTATGTTATTTTATTTTTATCTGATCTTTTTAAACTACATTGTTTTAGAATCACTTCAAACCGTAGGATGCTTAGACATACAGAGACCTTAAGAATTAGTGTAAGAATCTCAACAATGGTGACATGCTTCATGCCGCAATGCATTCTGGGTGCTATGGATGAGTTTTGCATGATGTACCCAGAATACATTGCAGCATAAAGCATGTCACCATTGCTGAGATTCATACACTGAATCTTGATGTTTGTGTGACAAATTTTTTTAAAATTTTTGAAATTATCTGCTTTAAATTCAACTGGGTGTCAGGCTGTTGACCATTGAATCACTTTAATAAATAATACTTAACTAACACCACACAGTAGCTTGGGTGAAAACAAATAATCAGACATATCAATCATCAGCAAGCAAACAGCACCATTGAACCACATATTCGTTTGCTGTTTTAGCCACAATAAAGATGACAGCAGCTAAAAAACAACACCAACAAGTCAAGTGTCAAATTGCACAACTAAAGCCAACACTTACCAGCATTATGGTGACATCAAACCAAGCTATTACTTTTAAACAGACATCAACATCCACATCTAAACATCCACTTAAATCTTAATTAGAATGTTATGGAATAATGTTCTAATAATGTTATTGATAAACATTTGTAGAATGTTTTTAGAGAACGTTATCCTATCTTTTGAGAGAACATTCTGGGAACAAAAATAAAACTACCCGCTAAACACATTGTTAGAACAATCCATGGGAATGTTCTTAGAACATTTTAGAACAAAGAAAATTCTAGCTGGGAAGTGCCGCTCCATTTGAAACCAGGTGGTGGACATTTACTGCTAATCACAGAACCGGCTTTACTGACAAAGACACGCATGACAATCGCATGCGATTAATCGTGCAGCCCTAATAAAGTTGTTCTTTTGTTTGTTTATTTCGCAGAAAAAGTATTATCGTCGCTTGAGAAACGTACGGTTGAGCCACTGTAGTGGCATGCACTATTTAAACATTTTCTTCACTGACTTTCTGGACGGACAAGTTTGGGCCCCCTTAAAGCCAATTTTCCTCCTCTGGTGAAATCAGCTGCTGAGTTCATGGGTGGAGCAAAAATGTGGCAGGACTTTTACTTTCTGACCCCTGGACTCTCCACCTCTGTGTGTAAGCTGTTATACATTCTAGCTAGTAACCTTAATAGCTGCTAATAGCTCTAGTGTTTTATAGCTCAAAAAAACTAAAACGCTAATGTGACTGTTTCTGTTAAGGGAAAGGCGTGCAAGGAGACATGTCCCAGGCAGTGTTCAAGCCTAACAGACCAAAGAAAACTCCAGCTCTTCACAGAGTTTTATGCTGTCTCTTATGAGAGGCAGCAGGCTATCATTCTCTCTGGTTTGGAGCAGGTATGCTAACTTAAGCAATTCATGACCATATCATGTCAACAGTATGCAATGCATTACAATGTAGGCCCATAAAATAACCAGTGAATTGAATACTACTGTATGCCTTCAATTCACTAAGACTGCACATGTGCCTGATCACTGATCATCCCAATATGTCTTTTTACTTCTAGCACAAGGTGAGTCGCAGACGACCACGTGGGCCCAACACTGAGAATACTAAGAGGAAGTACACCTTCAAGTACCATGTGCAACAAGGAGGTCAAAGACTTGCTGTTTGTAAGCTCACATTTATGTCAGTCTTTCAACTGACCAACAGTCGCCTACAGGCAAGTTTTAAACAGCCTAGCTTTTTCCGTTTGTTAACTTTTTATTACATGCATGATTTTAATTAGATACATTGTCCATAACATATTTATTTAAAGTTACTTATCCTTGAAAAGGTTATTCAAGAAAAGTTAGGCAGTCAGTCTGAGGGAACAGAGCAGGTAGTCAGGTCTCCATTAGAGGACTTCAGAGGAAAACATAAGAACAGGTAAAAAAAAAAAAATCCTGGAAGGACCTCATGCTCTCGTCCTATTAGTTTTTAAAGCTGCACCAATGTCAGCATCAGTTGCCCTACAACATTCCCTGATCTAATGGTGCACTTGACGCTGGCATTATAGGGCGTCGGGTGCCTTGCCACCCTATAACGCCAGCATGCACAAACTGTAATTGTTAGGATTCAGCTCACTGTTGTTGCCCAGTCAGGAAACATATTTTTGCACTTTGAGATCGATATCAGAGGTAAAGTGCTATGCAAATGTAATGTATGATCCCGGGATTTCGAGATCGGCCAAAATGTCCGGGATTAGGCTTTTGCATTCTACAGTTGCCATTCATTGTGTTTACTGTGGCAAGCAGGACGAGACTGAGGGCCGCGGGAGAACGGCGCAAGGCCGGTGGCGTGATTACTGATGAGCGACACCTGTGAGACTGTTACGCCTGCCGGTTTGCCCCTGCTGGCTCTGCTACACAGTGCAGATGTTAATTGGGCAACAGGTGTATTAAATCCTCGACTAATTCACCAGAGTATAAAGACCGGTGACTTGTAATGCGAGTAGGCTAGCTTCGCCCTCACTTCTCCCAACTTTGTCATTTGTACATTTTTATATTCTCATTGATCATCCCCTTCGCTATATTTGTTTATTTAATAACCACACGCGTGTGTCCTATTTTTCCCCTAGACGTCAGTTTCTTTTGTTGTTTATTTGGTTCGATAATAAATTGCTTTATTGTTAAAGAATTTGTTGTCTGCCTCTTTTATGTTGCGGTCTACGAGCCAGCCGTAACATAAAAATGGGGCCTCGTTCGAGATTTTTTTTTTGAGCTTTTTCTGAGGGAGTATTTTTATTGTCTCTTCAGGATTTCTGAAAGAGTCAGTTTTCACTCCGGTTAGTTAGAGTGTTTCAGCTGGGCTGTGTGTGAGCGGTCCTTCCATCGGAACACTGTTTGTTGTTTTGTTGATTTTGTTTTGTATTTTATTTGTAGTTTTCTGAAGGAAATCCTGGGTGGGGGTACGCTTCTCGCGCAGCTAAACTCATTTGGAGTATGGTTGTTACGAGGTTCAGCGTTTCAAGTTGCCTCGAGCCCGGCAGTCCTTTGAAGACTAGCTAGGATATAGTTTCAACAGGCAGGTATATCGGAGATGTAAAGCTGATTGAAATCCTGGTGAGTACTTTATATTTCTCCCTGATTTGTTTAATCTTATTACAAAGAGCATGTTTTCGCGTGTGGTTTAAGTTGCCCATTTATATAGGAATTAGATGATTGTGTAGACCGGTTAAAATATAAAATTTAATTAGTTTACACGACAATCTTCTGTTGGGGACAATAGAGCTGATCGATGAAGCAGATACATTTGAAACAGCTGTTGTAACCTAATGAGAATGACCGATTGTCTACTGAAGTAAATTAGCACTGCATCGAGTGGTTATACAGAGCTTATATTCCTATTAAAATTGTGCATTTATCGTCCTCATTATAACACTGAAATTGTTGCAGTGACTATGTGATTTAATTTGAAGAATAAAAACAGGATTTATGTCTTGGGCTTATTAATTCACTTGATCTCTATGAGGGTTCTAGTGTTATAGTGGATTGAGCTAGGTAATTGAATAATTATTTGTTTAGGCTGTTTTCTGACATTGGTTTTGGAAGTGTTTTATCAGAATTATTTGGTTTTGTGGTCAACTTATTAACTAATCTTCATTTGGTATTAAACTAGTTCAAGATGACTTCCATTCAGGGACTGAATGTAGAACTTTCTGAGAAGTTTCTAGATAGGTGCACCAAAGAACAACTTCTAGAAATCGCAGAGAGTCAAGCGATCATTTTGACTAGCAATGATAAGAAGCGCAAGGAGGATTTGTTAAAGGCTGTTAAAAGCCAGTTGATAGCCAAAGGAATTCTGGTAGCAGGAGATGAAGCTAGTTTTGGTGGGGTTGTGCATCCACTTGAGAGAGATTTAATGTCTATAGAGAAACAAACACAGTTTGAAACTGAGAGAATATCGTTTGTAGGTACTAAAACATTAGAAGATAGGGAATGGGAAAAACGTCTTCAGTTAAAAAAATTAGAGCTTGAACAGGAGCGTGAGCGTACACAATTTGAGTTGAAAAAGTTAGAGTATGCACGTGAAAGTGAACGTGAATATCGGCAGCAAGAGATGAGGAAACTTGAACTGGAAGTAAAAAAAGCTGAAGCTTCAAAATCCGTTCAGGTTGTGCATTCTTCTTTTGACGTTGGTCGAAACATTAAGATGGTTCCTCCATTTTGTGAACGTGATGTGGACAAGTATTTTGCTCATTTTGAAAGGGTTGCTTCTTCTCTAAAGTGGCCAGAAGAGGACTGGACTCTGCTTCTGCAGTGCGTTTTGACAGGGAAGGCTCAGGAGGTGTTTTCTTCTCTTTCTGAAGAAGAGAGTGTAGATTTTAAACGGGTCAAAATAGCCATTTTGAGAGCCTATGAGTTAGTACCGGAGGCTTATCGCCAACGATTTCGTGGTTATAACAAACCTGAAAGACAAACCTATGTTGAATTTGCTCGGGAAAAAGAGATTACGTTTACAAGGTGGTGTCAGTCTCAGAAAGTAGAAACCTTTAACCAGTTAAGGGAGTTAATTCTTGTAGAAGAATTTAAAAACTGTGTACCAGGGTCTGTGTCTACTTATTTGAATGAGCAGAAGGCTCTTACATTAGCTGATGTAGCGGTGTTGGCTGATGAATTTGTTCTGACTCACAGAGTTTCTTTTTCTGATAGAGGTTTAGGTGATCCGAGTAGAAGGTTATCTCGAAATCGGTGGACGCCTCCAGTGAGTACATCAAATATGGTGTCAGGTGTGCCCCCTGTGGCAAGTCCGAATTTATCAGAGAAGAAAGGTAAAGTGATCTGCTTTTATTGTCATAAGGTAGGACATAAAATCTCTGAATGTAACGCTTTAAAGAAGTCTGCTAAGCCAGTTGGACTGGTTGGATTTGAACCGCTGGAGGTTCATGATCACCAACAGAATTTTGAGATTAGGAACGGGCTCTCCCATCAGGTAGATGTTGGAGATAATTATACGGAGTATGCTCCATTTATTACTAATGGTAGTGTGTCTTTGCTAGGACAGGAAGGAAAAGTTTCTCTGAAGATTCTGAGAGACACTGGAGCTTCTCAATCATTTCTGCTAGAGGGAGTTCTTCCACTTTCCGCTCAGACTGCGACCGGGAAGGATGTGTTAATTAGGGGGATAGAAATGACTTTCTTAAAAGTTCCCTTACACAAAGTACATCTTACCTCTGATCTTGTGACTGGTGATGTAATTGTTGGAGTACGGTCTTCCCTTCCTGTGCCAGGGGTTTCTTTTATCCTGGGGAACGATCTTGCTCGAGGAAATGTCTGGGGCACATCAAAATCTGTACCATCTGCTGTTGTTGTTTCCACACCCATGTCTGCAGACGTTCCTGATGAATGTGGGAAGAGATTTCCCCATGTGTTTCCTTCCTGTGCTGTCACCCGAGCCAGAGGAAAACAACTTAAAGCTGACCGACCGTGTGAAGGTGAACTTGATCTTCATCCTGACAGTGAGGTAACCGTGGAGAAGTCGTTACTTGTTCATTCTGAGGATGCTGTAGATAGAGGTAGTTTGGTTCCATCAAATCCGATTGATGGAGGGACAGTTAAAGAACCACTTGGTATGACTTTGGAAGATAACACCATTTCTGAATCATCAGATTTATTTTCTGAGTATTTTTTCTCTCGGGAGAAAGAAGTATCAGCTGATCTTTTATCCTCTATTTTTCATGTCTCTAGAGAGAACCTGATCCAAGAACAGTTAGCTGATATAACACTTAAACCTTTGTTCTCAATGGTTCGTATTGAGGGAGATATTGAGACTCAGTTACCTTCTTGCTACTTCCTAAAAGATGGGATGTTGCTGAGACGTTGGGTCAGTGAATCTGAACCCATTACTAAGGTTTATGTTCAGGTGGTAGTTCCTCTTAAATTCAGACAGTCTGTGGTCGGGTTAGCTCATGATGGAGTGGCTGGACATATGGGGGTGAGGAAAACGTATGATCGATTGCAACGCAGGTTCTTTTGGCCTGGCTTAAAGAGAGACGTGGCAAAATATATTAGAACTTGTCATGTGTGCCAACTCACTGGTAAGCCAAACCAGAAAATTCCTGTGGCTCTTCTCCAACCGATTCCAGCTATATCAAAACCATTTGAGTATTTGCAAATTGATTGCGTGGGTCCTTTACCTAGATCAAAATCTGGTCATTTATATCTACTCACAGTTATGTGTCTATCTACCAGGTATCCAGCTGTATATCCCGTTAGGTCCATCAATACAAAATCCATTCTCAAAGCTTTAACTGCCTTTATGTCAACATTTGGCATTCCTAGAATCATCCAGTCTGACCAGGGCTCTAATTTTATGAGCCGTCAGTTTGCGAAGGCTTTGCGACAACTGAAAATCAGTCATAATATTTCCAGTGCATACCATCCTCAGAGTCAAGGGGCCCTCGAGAGATTTCATCAGACCCTGAAGTCCTTGTTACGGTCATACTGTGTGGAGCTTGGGTCTGATTGGGAGGAGGGGCTGCCTTGGTTGCTTATGGGAGTTAGAGAGGTTACTCAAGAGAGCATTGGATTTAGTCCAAATGACTTGGTATTTGGTCATGAAGTTCGTGGTCCTACTGCAGTTTTAGCTGACAACTGGATTCCTTCTGAACCCTCCCAAAATGTGTTGGATTTTGTGAGTGGTTTTCGATATCGGCTGTATGAGGCTCGAGCAATTGCTCAGAGAAAACTGGGGAAGTCACAGTGTAAGATGAAGAGGTTGTTTAACAAACGAGCAGTGGATCGGAAATTTAAGGTTGGAGACCAAGTGTTAGCTTTGTTGCCACTTGTAAGTAACCCTTTTCAAGCCCGTTTTGCAGGTCCTTATCTGGTCCTCAAATGCCTTTCTGGACAGAATTATCTTTTGAAAACCCCAGAACGACGCAAAGGAGTACAGGTTTGCCACATTAACCTTTTAAAACCTTATTTTTCTCCTGCATCTTCTGTGGGCTTAGTAACAACTGTGCCAGATGATTCTTCACATTCGAGTGAGGAGGGGATTTCCTCTTCAGAGAGTTCCTCCTTGAATTGTATGGGGGATGATTGTGTTCACGGTCCTTCTCGAGGGGTTATTGAAGGACGATTGAATAATTCTGAAATGTATCCAAAATTGGTTAATCATTTACCGCATCTATCTCAGTCTGAGAAAACTGACATTCTTAGGTTGGTGGAGTCTTTTCCTCACTTGTTTTCTGATGTGCCTAGTTGCACTACCGTTATTGAACACGATATTGATGTGGGGTCCGCTCTACCAATTAAACAGCATGCGTATAGGGTAAACCCTATGAAACGGGACTTGTTGAAAAAAGAGGTGACTTACTTGTTAGACAACAACTTAGCTGAGCCCAGCTTTAGTGCCTGGAGTTCACCTTGTCTCCTTGTAAATAAGCCCGATGGATCTTACAGATTTTGCACCGACTATCGCAAGCTTAATTCCATCACTAAACCTGATTGCTATCCTTTACCCCGCATAGATGATTGTGTGGATAGGGTGGGGTCTGCGAAATTTGTGAGTAAATTTGATCTCCTAAAAGGGTACTGGCAGGTTCCATTGACTGCCAGAGCAAGGGAACTGTCTGCTTTTGTGACACCTGATGACTTTCTCCAATATCGTGTTATGCCTTTTGGGGTACGAAATGCTCCAGCTACTTTCCAACGCCTTATAAACAAGGTGTTGTCTGGATTGTCTAACTGTGAGGCTTATTTGGATGACGTGGTTTTGTACAGTTCATCTTGGTCAGATCACCTAGCCCAAATAAGGGAGTTATTTGTTCGTTTGACTGCGGCCTCTCTAACTTTAAATTTGTCAAAATGTGAGTTTGGGAAAGCTACAGTTACCTATTTGGGTAAAATAGTAGGAAATGGACATGTCCGCCCCATTGAAGCTAAGATTGAGTCAATTTGTGCTTTTCCAGTGCCAACAAATCGCAAGGAATTGCGTAGGTTTCTGGGAATGACCGGGTATTATCGTGGGTTTTGCCCTAACTTTGCATCCCTTGTAGCACCCTTGACTGACCTTGTAAGTACTAAGGTATCTTTTAACTGGACCAATATTTCCCAACAGGCATTTGATGGAGCCAAAGCACTGTTGGCTAATGCTCCTGTGCTTGTTGCACCAGATTTTTCTCAACCGTTTTGTTTAGCTGTCGATGCTAGCGACACTGGAGCCGGAGCTGTCCTCCTACAGAAACGTCCGGATGGAGTAGAACATCCAGTTTGTTATTACTCAAAAAAATTCAATGTCCATCAGCGTGTTTATTCTGTTGTCGAGAAGGAGGCGCTTGCTCTTGTTTTAGCTATCCAGCATTTCGAAGTCTATCTGGGATCATCTGCAAGTCCAATTGTGGTTTATACTGACCATAATCCTTTGGTGTTTTTACATCGGATGAAGGATCGTAATCAGAGGATAATGCGGTGGAGTCTCTTCTTACAGCCCTTCTCTCTTGACATTAAACATATTCGGGGCAGTGAAAATGTCATTGCTGATGCCCTATCCCGAGCGTGAGCTTGTAAATATGTCTTGCTTTTTTTTCCTTCTCTTCTTTTTCTATCCTGTCTCCTAGGGCCCAGGAAGCAGGAATCAGGACCAAGTAGAGTGGGATTAAAGGCGAAATTCCATTTTTTTTTTTTTTTCTTTTTTTTTTTGCATTCCTTAGAGGAATACTTTTGTGGGGGAGGTGTTACGCCTGCCAGTTTGCCCCTGCTGGCTCTGCTACACAGTGCAGATGTTAATTGGGCAACAGGTGTATTAAATCCTCGACTAATTCACCAGAGTATAAAGACCGGTGACTTGTAATGCGAGTAGGCTAGCTTCGCCCTCACTTCTCCCAACTTTGTCATTTGTACATTTTTATATTCTCATTGATCATCCCCTTCGCTATATTTGTTTATTTAATAACCACACGCGTGTGTCCTATTTTTCCCCTAGACGTCAGTTTCTTTTGTTGTTTATTTGGTTCGATAATAAATTGCTTTATTGTTAAAGAATTTGTTGTCTGCCTCTTTTATGTTGCGGTCTACGAGCCAGCCGTAACAGAGACGCACCGGTCTCGTATCTCTCACGGAGGAGCAGGAATTTTCTTAGCAATGCTAAAACGCACACATCAATCGATCACATGTTTAGCGTTCATGTAAACACTACATTCAGATTCACCAATCAGAATGAATTCAGTTAGATTGAAACAAAATGTGTGCATGTAAACAATGACAATTTTTGCGTCATATGAGGATTTTTTCCAGACAAAAAATACATAAATCTCTCATCTCAGGGGGATATGAGGGAGGAAAGCATGGTAATTCGAAAATACTACTGGTTTTCTACTAATACAAAGCTTAATGCTAAATCCTGAGAATCCCATTAATGATTGTTTGTGAAAAACAAAATCCTATAGTTTAGAGAAAAGTTTACAATTATATTAAATTTTATTGTCACAGAAACAATGCAATTGTGCAAAACAGACCAGCATAGTTTATTATATTTCCCTTGTTCATGAGTTGTGTTGTTTATTTTTTAGGCCTCATAGCATTCATCCTGCAGTGAGAGAGGGGATAAGAGAGCACATCCTGAGCTTCCCATGCCAACCGAACCACTACTCACGGATGAAGGGAGATGTGGAGAGGGAGTACCTGAGCCCTGATTTAAACCTGCTCCGCATGTTCCGCCTGTACAAGGAAAACAATCCAGCATCCACTGCAAAGTTCTGGCTCTATAGGGACATCTTCAAGCAGCAAAACCTCAGTTTTGGGCAGCCAAGAAGTGATACTTGTGCAAAATGTGACGCCCTGTTCTCAAAATTAGTAGCTACTACAACAGATGGAGAAAGGTTGAAGATTACAGCCAAGAGTGAGCTTCACCACCGGAAAGCCGAAAAAGCATACACCCAGTTGCAGGCTGACACAGAGTGGGCCAAAGCCAATGATGACTGCCATGTCATTTGTATCGACATGCAGGGGGTAGTGTACACGCCAAACCTGACACACTCCAACGTGTACTATCAACGGCAGCTGGCCAACTACAACCTCTGTATCCAGGAGATGGGCACTGACAAACCTCCTACAATGTGCCTCTGGCATGAGGGCATCGCTCACAGAGGTTCCATCGAGGTGGCAAGCTGTCTTTTGAAGTGGGCAGAAACATCTTTCGCTCCCCTAGTCCAGGCAAAGGAACGGAAGCTCATCATCTATAGTGACCGATGCTGTGGGCAGAACAACAACTGGCGAGTCCTAAACCTCATGGCCCTACTCGTATCTAGAGGGTACTTCAGTCAGATAGAGCAGAAGTTCATGGTGTCTGGTCACTCCTTCCTTCCCTGTGACCGTTCATTTGCCACGCTGGACAAGAGGCGTAAGGTGTCCACACTCCACACCCCCAGCGATGTCGCCGAGATGATCCGGGGAGCCAGGCAGCTGCATCCATTTAAAGTAATTGAGATGAAATGTGCGGACTTCAGGCAGCTCCCTGATGCAACATTAAAGCATCCACCTGGCTTCCTAATCACATCCATGATGTGGTTGAAAGTGACAGGTAAAGAACTAAAGAACTAGACTAAAACTAAACTGGTTTTCTGAGATTAACAGTGTTGGGGATATGTGTGTGAAGGAAGAATCATTATTGAATTTCTTGTTGAATCATGATTTCAGCTACTGATCCATGGTGTGTCCACACAAAAGGGAGCCACAGCCTCTACGAGGGATGGAAGCATTGGCTGATCACCAAACAGAGGAAGAATCAACCACCTCCAGCTCCCTTGTTCTCCACCACGTATGCTCGTGCTTACGAGGACCCTCTGCCCATCAAGAAGGAGAAGCACCGTGACCTTATGAAAATGCTAGCCTACATGCCAGCGGAGGCCCAAGCATTTTATGGGACATTAGAATGTGAAGAGTAGCCTGGTATGTGTAGGTCATGTGCAGGGAAAGGTGGGATATATTGTGTATGTTGTGTGAAATTAATCATAAAAGTAGTTGTAGCTTATCTTGTATGCCTTATCTTATGTTGTATAATAGGAATATATAGGTATTTATTTTATTTTATTTAGAACCAAAAAAAGGAAGACGTATATGGTAAACTAGCATATAGAACCAGCATGGAATGAAGATGATGTATGTCTCTATTGTAAATATGTATTGTTTACCATTATTACTGTTTATTGTTTGTATTTATTGTTTATTGTATGTACGGTTTGTTTGTACTGACGTTTATTTTCTGTACTATAAGTAGGCCTATGTATTGTTCATTGTTCGTACCGTATTGTCCGCGTTTTTGTTCTGTGATTTACGTTGGCAAAAAATAAAAAAAATTGAAAGAAAAAAATGCTTAATATTTTCTTTAAGGTTCTGTTACTGTATTAAAACTAAGATAAAGGAATCAAATCTCCAGTGGTTTAAATTGATATGATTAATTGGACTTATACTGTTATTCCACATTAACTGGACATATACTGTTCTTCCACATTCCAGAAATTTAAATTACTCTAACTTTTTATTTTTAAGATTGATACTAAAAAATCCAGTCTCATTAGAATTGGGAAGCTTTTGTTGTCTATCTTCAAGTAAAAAAAAAAAAAAAAAGTAATATAATATTCAGTCCAAATGAAAAAAAAATGTATTATTCAAAAATTGAAAATATGGACTTATATGGTTCTTCGTCTCAAGCCCTCAAATAATACAAACAAACAGCGGAAGAACATCTCTGATTTAAACATTCACTCCTCAGACAAACCTACATGATATTTTGATGATATGTCATGATATTTTTAAACAACATCATACAAACCACATCCTGATTCATATACACACTCCTTCTTATAAACACACTGTTCACTATATTTTCTCATCAAAGGGGAGAAAATTAATATAATATTATTACGTGTTGTTCAAAATATTGCTTGTATTTTAAAATTTACTCTTGGATATCCTGGGATTATGTGAATATATCAGTGTCTTTATAGTCAGTTGAATGGTGAAAAGTTTTACATCAAATATGTAGTCTGGGCAATGGATGGATATTAAAGTGATTATAAACTTAATGATTATTTAGTTGTTATTGTTTATCTTCTGTGTCAGACACAGTTTCTCATGTTTTTCTGCTACTGTAGATTAAAGGGTCTCAAAGAGCTTCTTAGAGACAGGAAGACACTCTTCAGCTACAAACTAAACACAGATGCTGTGAATGTCCACTCTCACCTACATGAGGTTTGACCACCAACAGAACAAAACACATTTCTACAGAAATCAGACCACAGCAGGTTTCAGTTTGACTCTGATGAATGTTAATAAACTTGCACCGTGAGATCATACATGGTTTTAACTTCAATTTATTTATATATTTTTTTTCCCCATGCACTAAAACTGAATAAATATACACATTTTTAAAAATCATGTTGGTTATGTTCTATTTCACCATGAAATTTTCATCCACAATTTACACAATATTTATATACTTTTAACCAACCCAGCCACATATTTACACATAATTATCTTACAAAACGTAGGCTCAGTGATTAAAATAAAGAATATTTTAACCCATTAAAAAGAGTAAAATAATAGGAGTCTTATTTATTGTCAGAACAGAAGCACTATAACATTATATCGTATGCAAATGCAGCGTGTGAACTAGGAGGGTCAAACTCTGTCAGGGGAGGATTCACATCAGGTTCAGTGTTTTCAGCAGATCCTCTTATTACATCAGACTCTGAACAACTGAAGAAAATGTTTCATATTTGCATTTTGTTCTGTTTGTGCTGCTGTCATCTGATTGGTAAGTTATTACAATATTTTATGGCTTTGATTACATGAATTATTTGTGCAACATCTAGTTTAAATCAGGTCACCATTCTAAATTTTTAAAGCAAAATATTCAGGCCTGGAAGAGTAATACAAATCAAAATGTTAAAACTCATTGGAATTAATAATATATTGTATATTTCACCTTACAGTTGATTTTGTGTTTCTGCTGTTCTGGATGTACTTCAGTTCACATTTAAAAGTTACAAACAGCAAATTAATTAATCTTTGTAAACCATTCATTTAATCAATGTAAAACTCTTTACATTGTACAGGGGTGTGTTGTGTTGAGATGATGTCAGTGATGGAGGGAGATTCTGTGTTTCTACACACTGATGTTACTGCAATACATGAAGACGACGACATACTGTGGAAATTTGGAGCTAACAACACTCTGATCGCTCAAATCAAGAGAGGGAAACAAATCTTCCCTGATGAGAGATTCAGAGACAGACTGAAGCTGGACAGACAGACTGGATCTCTGACCATCACAGACATCACAACTCAACACCCTGGACTTTATGAAGTACAGATTAGTGGAACAAAACGGTCAACAAAAACATTCAATGTTTCTGTCTATGGTGAGTAGAGATCATTTATCACTTGTCCATTTATATTTGGAAGTTTAAAAAGTAAAACATTAACTCTTCTGTCTGTACATTGTTGAGATGTAAACTGTTTAAACCATCATTTTTTTTTGTCATGTTAGGGTTTACAGCAGTATGTTATGACAATGATACTGTAAATTTAAATGTAACTTTACACAATAAATTATATATATATATATATATATATATATATATATATATATATATATATATATATATATATATATATATATATATTAATTGGACTCATGTTAAGAGTCATATTGTCTTGTGACTTATCTACTGAAAGAGTAAGTAGATTAACATTTGCAGATCAGTCTCATTCACTTCCATTGTGCATGCCTTTCTTTTAACCAATTAAGGTTATAAATAAATAAATAATTGAAAGAAAGAAAATGTAAATATTAAAATCTTTTCCCCAAACCTGTTGATTGAGCTTATGATCCTAGATGATTCTGCATACTGAAATGTGTAAGCATTACAAAGTTTGAGATAAAAAAAAAAACACTCAGTGATGTTCACCGCTCTACAACGGAAAAAGACTGATACTTACATTTATCTGTATTACTATTTTTCAGCCCATCTACCCGTTCCTAACATTACAAGAGATTTTTCACAAAATTCATCATCATCACCATCATCATCATCATCATCATCATCATCACAGCAGAATTGTTCATTGTTGTGTTCAGTGGTGAATGTGGGTCACGTGACTCTCTCCTGGTACAAAGGAAACAGTTTATTGTCCAGCATCAGTGTGTCTGATCTCAGCATCAGTCTCTCTCTACCTCTGGAGGTGGAATATCAGGAGAAAAACAGCTACAGCTGTGTGATCAACAATCCCATCACAAACCAGACCACACATCTGAACATCACTCAACTCTGTCACACATATTCAGGTACGATAGTGGTGAATATTATAGTGATTATTTATTGACTTTGAAAACCAAACCATCACTGAGAGAAGTCTTATGAGGTCAGACTGACACATTAATTTTGTTGATTATAGATCAGGGTCATCCTTCATTTAACATGGTGTTGATTTCTGCTGCTGGATCTCTGTTGATCGTAGCTGCAGTTGTGATTGGCTGCATCTGCAGGAAATGTAGAAAAACTGACCAAGAAGGCAAGTGTTACCTGCTGCTTTTAAAAATTATTTTCAAATCTTTCCTTTGATTGTTTTAATTGATAGCTAGTCTTCCTATTTACACAGTTATTCACAGTCTGAATAACAATAACCCACATAGCAAAGGTCTTCTGGCCCAGATCCGGGCCACACATGACTTCTCCCTTGGCCCAAGTACCACAAAGAATGATGGCCCGGAGTCTTTAATCCAGTTCTGGGCCACTTCCGGGCCATCATTCTTTGTGGTACTTGGGCCAAGGGAGAAGTCATGTGTGGCCCGGATCTGGGCCAGAAGACCTTTGCTATGTGGGAAGCACCTTTTTATGGAAGGACACCAGAATAATGTGGCACAAGTTATTTGCTATTTCAATTAATTATGCTATTTCACTTTTTGGTCTTCAATTAAATTTAAGAGCAAAGACCATAGGATACATAACCATGATTTGAATTATTTATTTATTTTTATTTTTATTTTTTAATGTGAAAATTAGGGCTGTAGTACTCGAGTCCGGTCTTGGACTCGAGTCCGGAGACATTTTTCTATCGTCTCGGACTCGTTGCATTTGCACTCTGACTTGTCTCGGACTCGGCCATTGGACTTGCCAAATGTTCTCGTTGGTCTCAACCGAGTCCAGCAAAAAAAAAAAAAAAAATCTCCTTCAAAACAAAACCAGATTTGCATGGTCGCGACTGAAAACGTGTGTAAAACACTAGGTGCGTCGCTCTCCTTTTTTCCAAAGCACTAGCCTGCGCTTGCGCTCCAGTGGGGTCTGCTGTTGCTAGGCAACCATGACCTGTTCTCCATGAAGACGCAGAAGTTTCAGCAAAAAATAAATGGATTTCTAGCACTTAAAATCCCTTGCTTGCAGTAGCTCTGCTAATAGATTCATTTAAAAAAATTGCTATCCTTGTACAGCTATGATCAGCTGTTTTTCCATCTTGGCTTAGCTTTGAATTTTGTTCCGGGAAAGGATGTGCATGACCAGCGGTGCACTTGCTGCTTCTGAAAAGTTTAGATGTTTCTAATTTAATCTAATTTAATATAATTTATATATATATAGATAAATTTCTGAAAATTACTACTTGTGATATTACATTAAGTGGAACATTATCCCATAAACCATGCAGACATTATTAATTAGTGATTAGAATTTTGTACATATTTTTTAAGTGGTGGAAATGACTGGGTGTTGTGGAAATGACAATGAATGGACGTCCATGTAGAAAAACAGAAAACATTTATTTGAAACACATTTAACAAATCATTAGTCATTAGTCTGTTTGGTTCCATAACCAGATGAACAGTTACAGTATTACTGTAAACAACTTTAACCACAAATAATAAATGAAAAATGTAAGTTACACATAAATTGTAATTGTAAAATTATAACATTATAATTGGTTAGATGAACACTGTTTTGAATAATGGAATACTTAAAAAACACCTAAAATGTTAGTCATGTCAATGCATTGTAACATAGTAAGCATCTTGAGTAGGGCTGGGCGATATATCTAACGATATGATCATTAGTATCTAATCAGTAAAGCTGCTTCCGTGATCACCGCTAAAATCTCCATCACCTGCTTATAATTGGAGTGGCATTTAATAGATAGAGCCGTAGATCGCTGACAAGCCACGCCATATCGCGTTCATTATCGCAGATGAATCGCCTTCGATAATGAACGCGATATGGCGTGGCTTGTCAGCGATCTACGGCTCTGTCTATCAGAGGTGGGACTTTCAAGTCACAAGCAAGTCTTCGAGTCATATTCAAGTCCTCAAAGGGTTAAAGCTAAAGAGATAATTAAGTGACTAATTAAATGATGATTGTACATTAGTGATGAACTTCTGCTGTTAACAATCAACATCACTGAAGTAAAGAGAAACACAAGAACTACAACTGAATTTAGCCACAGCCTTCAACTGAAAAAAAAAAAAACACTATGCCACCATAATTGTGGTCAGGGTTTGTTTTAGGTGGTCTCTTGACCCTTTTACTAATTCAAACCAATTTGATTCAAAGCAATTTCAATATTGTTTTTGCAATAAACATGTATGCATTGCTGAATCAAACCTTGTAGTGACAGATTATCTTATGCTTTTTCTGCTTATAATTCATGTTGACTTGGACATCATGAGATAGTCTTCTTTGGATTGTTGACTGACATTCAGCTTTTACCAGAGTTGGGACTTTCAAGTCACAAGCAAGTCTTCAAGTCATATCCCAAGTCCTCAAAGGGTTAAAATTAATGAGATAATTAAGTGACTAATTAAATAATGATTGTGCATTAATGATGAACACCTGCTGTTCTTGAGAATTACAGAGGATCAGATGTTGATGTTTTATTGGTTAAAGTGATGCAACCATAATGGAGATCAGTGTTTGCTTTAGTGGGGCTCTTGACCCTTGACTGTCACGTTAGATCTCTTTATGTAGCATAAGAGAGAAGAAATTAATCAGTATGTGATATGTGGTCAGCATACAATTAAATTGACATTAGTTCTATTTAAGTTTAGCATAATCAACCCAGTAAAATTACACTTTAAAATTACATTACTTTTTTACTTCAGTTCAGTAATAGCTGAGTGTCAGTCTACTATCCAAAGATAAACACAATTTCATGATGTTCAGTCATCATGAGTTATAAGCAGAAAAAAGCATAAGATCATCTGTTATTGCAAGGTTTGACTCAACAATGCATACATGTTTGTTGCGAAAACAATATTGCAATTGTTTTGAATCAAATTGGTTTGAATTAGTAAAAGGGTCAAGACACTACTTAAAGCAAACCTTGACCACAAATATGGTGGCATAGTGTTTATGCCATACTTATCAGATGTCTAGGCTTTGAGTAATTCCAGTGAAACTACAGCATGCACAAAAAAAAAAAAAGCATTGCTCTAATGATTACAGGATATTGATTAGTTTATTGTAACACATATACAAGTTTGATCTCCAGTGCATTTTAGAGGCACACACGTATATCACGAACCAGCATATGAATCTCTACAATGGTGACCATCAACAAAATGCTTCATGGTGCAATACATGAATTACTCCCATAATGCACTGCACTATGAATAATAATTCTCACCACTGTTGAGGATCACATGATACATGTTCATGGCTAAATGCTTAATTCCAAAACGTCTTTTCGTCCTTAATATTGAAGCGTAATATGGTGGCATTTGCATAATGAGATTTCGCTCTTTTTTTTGTGAAAGTGATATACAGTTACGTATGGTGACCTGTACTCAGAATTTGTATTCAACCCATCCAAAATGCACAGACAGAGGAGTGAATACACGGCAATTCTCTTTAACAACTAAGCCATGAATTCTTCTCACATAATCAAGATCATACAGTCATCAAAAGTATAAGTCACCTGCTAGATCAAGAGTTGTATCAGCATTGCACAAATGTTCGCTGCAAAACAATAACTCAACTGTTTAAAAGCAATTTTTTAAACTCTGCTTAAAGGCTCAAGAGCTCAACTGAAGCAAATACTCACCACAATTATGGTGGCAAAGTTTTTTTTTTTTTTTTCAATTGATTTCATCCAAGGCTGTGTTTAAAGTCAGTTGTAGTTCTTGTGTTTCTCTTTTCTTCAGTGATGTTGATTGTAAACAGCAGGTGTTCAGCACTAATGCTTTTTTCATTTAATTAGTCACTTAATTATCTCATTAACTTTTACTCTTTGAGGACTTGGGATTTGACTCAAGACTCGTTTGTGACTTGGAAGGAATGACTTGTTTCCTCCTCTGATGAAATCATCTGCTGAGTTCATGGGTGGAGCAAAAATATGGCAGGACTTTTACTCTTTGGCCCCTGGACTTCCCACCTCTGATAGCACATTTCGTACACAATGGTAATTAGGGCTGCACGATTAATCGCATGCGATTGTCATGCGTGTCTCATCAGTAAAGATGGTTCTGTGATTAGCGGTAAATGTCCATCAGCTGCTTTCAAATGGAGCCGCACCTAATATACAGAGCCGCAGATCGTTGACAAGCTACGCAATATCGCGTTCATAATCGCATGCGATTAATCTGCGATTATGAACGTGATATTGCACAGCTTGTCAGTGAATTACGGCTTCCCATCACACTAGATGTGGACTGACATTGCTCAGAAGTCAGATGTTGGTTGAAAGTGAAAACCCAACCTCTGTTTGGTGTCAAACTCTAGCGTAAATACTCCAAAAACATGACAATCTTCACTTATTATAAACAAGATTTATTTCTGTCATAAATGTAAAAAAGTTCTTATTGAGATTAACAGAGATGTTGATGGTTTATTGAAAATTATAGTTTAGTTTGATGTCACCATTATGCTGATCAGTACTTAGGAAGTATGACTCTTTTCAGTGTTAGCGTTCATTTAGCTGCTGTAATTATATCTGTTACAGCAAAAACATTGAGAAAAAGATGTCATTCGATAATGTTGGTTACTGGCTGATATTAGAGATGTCTTAATGTAACAATCTGATCAACTGATTTTACCAGGAGTCTGTTCTACGCTATTAATTTAATATTATTGACAATAGCAGATGTGTTGCAACACACAAGGTCCTGACAATTTATGTCATTTTATTTTTATCTGATCTTTTTAAACTACATTGTTTTAGAATCACTTCGAACCTTAGGATGCTTAGACATACAGAGACCTTAATAATTAGTGTAAGAATCTCAACAATGGTGACATGCTTCATGCCGCAATGCATTCTGGGTGCTATGGATGAGTTTTGCATGATGTACCCAGAATACATTGCAGCATAAAGCATGTCACCATTGCTGAGATTCATACACTGAATCTTGATGTTTGTGTGACAAATTTATTTTTAAATTTTTGAAATTATCTGCTTTAAATTCAACTGGGTGTCAGGTTGTTGACCATTGAGTCCCTTTAATAAATAATACTTAACTAACACCACACAGTAGCTTGGGTGAAAACAAGTAATCAGACATATCAATCATCAGCAAGCAAACAGCACCATTGAACCACATATTCGTTTGCTGTTTTAGCCACAATAAAGATGACAGCAGCTAAAAAAAACAACACCGACAAGTGTCAAATTGCACAACTAAAGCCAACACTTACCAGCATTATGGTGACATCAAACCAAGCTATTACTTTTAAACAGACACATCCACATCTAAACATCCACTTAAATCTTAATTAGAATGTTATGGAATAATGTTCTAATAATGTTATTGATAAACATTTGTAGAATGTTTTTAGAGAATGTTATCCTATCTTTTGAGAGAACGTTCTGGGAACAAAAATAAAACTACCCGCTAAAAACATTGTTAGAACAATCCATGGGAATGTTCTTAGAACATTTTAGAACAAAGAAAATTCTAGCTGGGAAGTGCCGCTCCATTTGAAACCAGGTGGTGGACATTTACTGCTAATCACAGAACCGGCTTTACTGACAAAGACACGCATGACAATCGCATGCGATTAATCGTGCAGCCCTAATGGTAATTCAAAGTGCTTTACATACAAGAAAGTAAAATAATCATGAAGAAAAAAAAAAAAAAACAATTACAAAACAAGCAATTTTAAAACTTTTAAAATGAATAAAACATTTAAAAACAGTTAGAAAAATAATTAAAAAATAAAAAATAAAATAAAAATAAAACAGTGAAAATATAGTGCAATCTGTTCGGATATTGCACAGTGCTCATTCAATAAATGCACAGCTAAACAGATGGGTTTTGAGTCTAGATTTAAATGTGACTAGTGTTTTAGCACATCTGATCTCTTCTGGAAGCTGATTCCAACTGCGGGCAGCATAGTAACTAAAGGCGGACTCCCCTTGTTTTGTGTGAACCCCTTGGTATTTCTAACTGACTTGATCCTAGTGATCTGAGTGGTCTGTTAGGTTTATATTCAGTGAACATATCTGCAATATATTTCGGTCCTAGGTCATTTAGTGACTTATATATGAGTAAAAGTACTTTAAAATCAATCCTAAATGTAACTGGAAGCTAGTGTAAGGACTTGAGGACTGGTGTGATATGCTCAGATTTTCTGGTTCTAGTCAGTATCCTGGCAGCAGCGTTCTGGATGAGCTGCAGCTGTCTAATGGTCTTTTTGGGAAGGCCAGTGAGGAGCCCATTACAATAGTGCACCCTGCTGGTGATAAAGGCATGAACAAGTTTCTCCAAGTCTTGGCTGGAAACAAAACATCTAATTCTCGCAATGCTTTTTAAATGATAGTATGCTGATTTAGTTACTGCTTTGACATGACTGCTGAAACTAAAGTCTGTCTCCAGAATCACACCAAGATTCCTGACTTGATTTTTAGTTGTTTGACCCCTAGAGTCAAGGTATGCATTCACCTTGATTACTTCATCTTTGTTTCCAAATGCAATGACTTCAGTTTTTTCCTTATTTAACTGAAGATAGTTCTGGCACATCCAACTATTAATTTCATCAATGCATTGGCAGAGGGAGTCAATGGGGCTGTAGTCATTTGGAGATAAGGCTAGGTAAATCTGGGTATCATCAGCATAGCTGTGGTAGGCAATTTGGTTCTTTCTCATTATTTGACTTAGTGGAAGCATATACAGGCTAAACAAGAGCGGTGCAAGAATTGAGCCTTGTGGGACTCCGCATGTCATGGACGTCCACTTAGACTTATGCTCTCCTATACTCACATAATAGCCTCTCCCTTCTAAGTATGATCTGAACCATTTGAGTACCATCCCAGAAAGCCTGACCCAGTTTTCCAGTCTCTCTAGTAGTATGTTATGATCGACAGTGTCAAACGCAGCACTGAGATCTAGCAATACCAGCACTGATATTTTGCCAGAGTCACAATTTATGCGAATATCATTTATTATCTTAATGAGTGCTGTCTCTGTGCTGTGATGCGGTCGGAAACCAGATTGAAAATTTTCCAGGTATCCATTTGAGTTTAAGTATTTGTTCAGCTGATTAAAAACTACCTTTTCTATAATTTTGCATATAAGAGGAAGATTAGATATTGGTCTAAAATTGCTCAAAATTGTGTTATCAAGATTGGTTTTTTTCAGGAGGGGCTTAACAACTGCAGTTTTTAGGGAGTTTGGAAATGTCCCAGAAAGAAGTGAGGCATTCACCACTTCTAAGAGATCTGCTTTTAAGCAGTCAAGCACACTTTTGAAAAAAGATGTGGGAAGTGTGTCAAGACAACAGGTTGACGATTTTAGTTGCTGCACTATGTCTTACAGAATTTTGCTATCAGTTGTTTCAAAAATAGACATAGTATCATTTTAATATTTTGGCCGTATCTGTCTGACCTCTGCATTACTTGAGGATGTGCTAATCGCCTTCCTGATATTGATGATCTTCTCAGAAAAGAAAGAAGCAAACTCATTGCATTTGCTGTCTGAGAGCATTTCACTTGGAATCTGACTTGGGGGGGTTTGTCAGTCTCTCAACAGTGGAAAAAAGAGTACGAGTGTTATTTAAGTTACTGTTTATAAGGTTTGAGAAGAAATTCTGTCTAGCTGTGGCTAGTTTCACATTAAAAGCATGAAGGCTCTGTTTATAGATGCTATAGTGAATTTCAAGTTTCGTCTTCCTCCACATTCACTCGGCTTTTCTGCATTGTCTTTTCATAGTCTGAACTGCTGTTGATCTTCTCCAAACTGATTTCTGTCTGTTTGTTTTCTTACTGACTATTATTGGAGCAATATCATCAATAACATTCTTAACTTTTGAGTTGAAGGAATCAATGAGAATATCAACAGAGTCTGCAGAAATGCTTGGTGTTAAAGATATAGCCTCCATAAATAGTACACTTGTGTTCTCGTTTATGCATCTCCTTCTGACAGAGACAGATCTAGATTCAGTGGTAGCAGAGATCAATATAGCAAAGAAAATACAGAAGTGATCAGATAGTGCTATGTCCTTAATAACAATGGATGAAATGTTTAGACCCCTACTGATGATTAAATCTAGAGTGTGTCCACCTTCCCACCTAGAAATTTTTAATGTTCTAGGAACCGTTTTCAGCAGCTAGTTTTATTTTAGTTCCCAGAATGTTCTGCTAAAAGTTAGGATAACATTCTCGAAAAACATTCTAAAATTGTCTATTGATAGCATTGTTACAACATTATTCTCAAACATTCTAATAAAGCTTCACATCACACTAGATGTGAACTTACATTGCTCAGAAGTCAAAATGTTGGTTGAAAGGGAAAACCCAACCTCTGTTTGGTGTCAAACTCTAGCGTAAATAACTCCAGAAACAGTATTACCAACTGCACTTATTATAAACAAGATTTATTTCTGTCATAAGTGTAAAAAAGTTATTTTTGAGATTAACAGAGTTGTTGATGGTTTATTGAAAATAATAGTTTAGTTTGACGTCACCATTATGGTGATCAGTACTTAGGCAGTATGAGTCTTTTTCAGTGTATCTGTTCATTTAAAGGCTATAACTATATTTGTTATAGCAAAAACAGTGCGAGAAAACCGTTGTCAGGTGATGTTGGTTACTTGCTGATATTTAAACTTTTTCACGTAGTAATCTGATCAACTGGTTTTATGTGGCGTTGAATCTATGCTATTAATTTAATATTAGAGACTATAGCAGATGCAGTTCATAAGATTCTACAAATTCATATCAGATTTTGTCTGTTCTTTTTAAATTACATTGTTAATGAACTAGAGACTGCTTAGACACACAGAGACCTCAATAATTAGTGTATGAATCTCAACAATGGTGACAAGCTTAATGCCGCAATGCATTCTGGGTGCCACGGATGAGTTTTGCATGTACCCAGAATAGATTGCAGCATGAAGCATGTCACCATTGTTGAGATTCATACACTAAATCTTGATCTTTGTGTGAAATTTTTTTTGTTTAAATGCTTGAAATAATCTGCTTTAAATTCAGCTGGGTCTCAGGCGCTTGAGCTATTATGCGGTTTTAATAAATAATATGCACTATACATTATATTGGGAGAAACAGGCTATGAGACCGCATATGTGTTGTATTAATCAATAGTAAGCAACCAGAGTCGTCTAACCACATGTTTTCTTGCTGTTTTTGCTATAATAAAGATTACAGCAGTTAAAGAACATCACTGAAAAGTAAGTGTCAAATTGCACAACTAAAGCCAACATTTACCACCATTATGGTGACATCAAACCAAACTATTACTTTTAAACAGACATCAACATCCAACATCTAAACATATGCTTATATCTAAACAAATCTTAATTAGAATGTTAGGGGATAATGTTCTAATAATGTTATTAATAAACATTTTTTGAATGTTTTTAGAGAACGTTATCCTATATTTTCAGAGAACGTTCTGGGAAAAAAAAAAAAAACTACCCACTAAAAACATTGTTAGAACAATCCATGGGAATGTTCTTAGAACATTTTTAGAACAAAAAAATTCTAGCTGTGTTTGTGTGTGGGTCCATGCACATGCTGAATCAGGTCAAAAGTGTTTAGAACCGTTATCATTTCTTTTGTAGTTTTGTTTTCTGCATTATTTATGTGAATATTAAAATCCCCTGCAATTGCAAAACAGTCAAACTCTGAGGAAATTATTGATAACATTTCTGTGACCTCTTCAACAAAGGCTGGAGAGTATTTTGGAGGCCTGTAAATAATAATAAACAGAATGCGTGGAGCACCTTTCAGCACAATCCCTAGATATTCGAAAGACAAGTACTGACCAAATGACACTTGCTTGCATTAATAGACATCTTTAAATAGAGCAGCTACACCCCCACCTCTCCTAACAGTCCTGCAAACACTCATGTAAGGGAAGTTAGGAGGGGCTGCTTCATTTAGGATTGTTACACTGCAGCTGTCTTCTAGCCATTGTTTCATTTAGAAACATAAAATCCAGATTGTTTGTGGTTATAAAGTCATTGATTAGAAATGATTTATTTTTTAGTGAGCGAATGTTTAAAAGTGCTAACTTGATGGCAGTGCTTGGTGTCTTTATATCAATCTTAGTTTGATGCATAATAGGCCGCAGATTAGATGAGTTTGCCCTTCAGCTTGAGAAGGCCTTAGACTTTCTATCACGTGATAAAACTGAAATAGAGAAAGCTACAGGCACACTGGGTCCCCGCTTGTTCTGTAAGCAATTGTGAATGTTGCTGCTATTATAGCGGGGACCCGACACATATCACTGAGAGCTGCTATCAGTTGTTTTTGGTTCACCTTCAGCAGATAGAGGGTTTGGGCCCTGGCGTTGTGGCAGCGGTCGGAGAGCTCTCATAGGAACAGGGCCCACAGGCTTTGGTGGTTGGGGGGCCTACCGTTTTTTGTTGATATCTGCGGGCTAGCAGCGAATGAGTGGGAGAGTTTAGTCCCAACATACACCAATTCCTCCATTTTCTGTGAGAAGCACAGAAGTGGAGATGCTGGAGAGAGGGATAATGTGTCTGGTGAGATGGGCTGTGTCTCTGGTGTTTCCGGTGGCTGTGATGTGTTGTCCTGGCTTCCCTGGCTGTTTTCCTGAAAGTCGTACTTGGGTGGTGAATCTTGTAGCTGTTTTGATACATCACAGTCAGTCTGTGAGGAGCTTTGTGGGCAGGGCTCAGCAGGGATAGTGTCTATCAGCAGTGATTGTTTTGGCTGCATGGTGTGGGATATTTCAACCACATGATGACTCGGACCCGGTGTGTGTGTGGTGAATGGATTGACACACTCTGCTGAAGGATGACGGAGGGAGAAGTAGATATTGTCCTTAAACACTCTTGCACCAAGTTTGTTTGGGTGGAGGTCATCCGGATTAAACAATTGTCTATGGCCCCAGAAAAGATTGAAGTTGTCGATGAAATTGACTCCTTTTGTATTACAAGATCTTTGTAGCCATGTGTTGAGCCAAAGCAACCGTGAAAACATATTTGTTCCCCTTGCTGGGAGTGGTCCACTGATGAATGACTGAACTTTGAGTCTTGAAGTGTTTCAAAGAGTTCAATGAAGGCTCTTAAGGAGTTCTGACTGCTCTTTCCGAATATCATTCTTTCCCAGATGGATGATGATTTGATTTGCAGTCTTGTGCTTCATCAGAATGTTCTGAAGTTCCTTGTTCACATCAGAGACCGTTGCTTGAGGAAGGCAGCATGTTGTTGTAGTCCTGCTACGGATGTTTCTGATAACAGAGTCACCCACTATCAGAGTCCTTGGCTCGGCTGCGCTCTGAGCTGAATGCCGCGGTCTGCTCGTCCTTGAGCGCCTGTTAGTAGCGGTGTTAGCTGCTGGCTGATCAGATCCATGTTTAAATACATTTGGGGATTCCTCACCCACATTTATTAATGCTTCAAATCTGTTCTCCAGATGTATAGGGGGTGGTATCGAATCTGGGGTAGAGGAAGCAATGGCAGCAATACGAGAAACTCGTGACAATCTGATATCTCGTGTTCCTTTGGGTCTCGCTCCCTGTTTGTGCCATCGATTTCTGTGGCGATCAGTTTCGGTTTGTTCCTCTACACTTGGTTTAAACTGTTGAGATTCAGAAGATTCATGGGGCTCACCGGCTGTATGCTGAGGGGGTCCATGACGACGGTCTGCTGAGTGTTCCGTCTGTTTTGGAAGTCCAGAAAGTAACTTTATTTCAAGAATCACAATCCTTTGTAGAAGTTTGCAGCAGTTCATGCAACAAGTAGATCCAACAGGAGGCATTTTCTCTCTCTTCTGTTTGAATGTAGGCAGTTGTTTCCCGTCACAGGAATGTAAGCTGTTAGCAGTGGGAGACAAAGTCTTCTTTTTGTAGTATTATTCCAGTCCCAATGTTTTTAGTTTTAGCGTTTGTGCCAAAAATCTGTTGTTTGAGCACTGTGCTGATCTGCTGAAGTAAAAATCTTAGAAAAATCAGAGAAAAGTACAGAAATAAGAAGCAAAGCGCAGAGCAGTAAGCTAGAACGTCCGAACGGTAGCAAAGCCGGAAGCTATCCCAAGAGACTACCTAAAGCAAACCCTGAGTACAATTATGGTGGCATAGTGTTTTTTTTTTTTTTTTTTCAGTTGAAGGCTGTGGCTAAATTCAATTGCAGTTCTTGTGTTTTGCTTTACTTCAGTGATGTTGATTGTTAACAGCAGAAGTTCATCACTAATGTACAATCATCATTTAATTAGTCACTTAATTATCTCATTAACTTTAACCCTTTGAGGACTTGGATATGACTTGAAGACTTGCTTGTGACTTGAAAGTCCCACCTCTGCTGTCTATTAAATGCCACTCCATTATGTGATGGCAACTTTAGCGGTGATCACGGAAGCAGCTTTACTGATTAGATGCGCATGATCATATTGTTAGATATATCGCCCAGCCCTAATCATGAGCATGCACACGTTGTATGTGAGTTAGTTTGGTATTGTACAATTCTAATCGGTCTCTTAGATGAACACTGTTCTGAAGAGAACATTTAAAAGACACCTTAAACTATACCATATAAATTATCATATAACATTAACTGTAAAGCACCTAGATCACGAGGGCTGTGCGTGTATGAGAGAGAGAGAGAGAAAGAGTGAGAGAGAGAGAGAGAGAGAGAGAGAGAGTAACATGGAGGCTTGTCCAGAGGGCAATTGTGGTGACCAGATGGTATGTGTGTGAGATATAATGTGCATGAAAGTGATGTAGTGTGTGTGAAAGAGATAGTTTATGAGAGAGGGTGTGTGTGTGAGAGAGAGAGAGAGAGAAAGAGAGAGAGAGAGAGAGAGAGAGAGAGAGAGAGATGTGATTCAAGGCCAAATCTTTCAGATTTCTTTTCAAAATTTCCGTCTTAGGCCCAATCCCAATTCTACCCCTTAGCCCTTCCCCTTTCGTTCGCATGAAGGGGTAGGGGTGTCTTGATTCTCTTTTGGTTGGAGGGGTAGGGGTAAGGGTAATGGCCAGACAGTCCTTCAAATGAAGATTGTTTGTGACCACACTTCAGACGAAGGGGTATGAATTATTTTGGAAACATGGCTGCAACAGCGAACAAAAAGACACATTAATGCAAGCTTTTTTTTGGCATAAATAAAGATTATAATGAAAAGTTATCATTTGTTTTATGTTACATTCAATTGTTAGGTCATATTAATGGTCATGTTATTCAACTAAATGTTTACAAAAAAAATCGTTAATTGACTGCATTATAGTGCCTCAGCATATGTCTGATCAGAGCGATAACGGCCGTAGACATTGATGGGGGCTAATCCCCCCAATAATTAGAAATCGCCTATTAGAGAGAGAGAGAGAGAGAGAGAAATGTAAGTTGCATGTATTCGTGTCTGTGCGTTTATCTTTTTAAAGTGAATTTACTTAAAAACAGATATTGTACCTATCCTCTCGTCACTGGAAAATATAATGTAGCGATTCAGTATTTAAACTGTATTTAATAAAAGTCGTGGGGCAGCGTTGACAAGTTTATTTTCTCCTGGATGTGTGAGCTGCGCGATTTCCGATATGTGTGTATCAGTAAGCAGCTCATTAATACAGAACGATAATTAAAGGCTCTAATGCACACCAGCACACCAGTATATGTGTGTATTGTAAGAGCTAGACAACGAATGATGACGTGTGACAGCATGGTAGTGGTGTCCCAATCCTTAGGGGCAGGGTTCGAATTACAAAGTGGCTTTCGGGGGAGCCCTATTTTCCGAGCCTCCCTGACTGACTTCAACGCTTTTGGTGCATGTTAGGGCATTTAAAACAATAGGTTTACAGTAAACCTATTGTTTACTTAGTAAACCGTTTACTTTAAAATGCAAGCGTCAGTCAGAATTGTCAGTGTTAGGGCAAACAGCTCTGTCCACGGTTCTGAATAAACCGTGGTTAGGCCTACATCATGCAAATCATGATAAAAAAACAAAAGAACTCACATAAAAATCATAAAAAAAATACATCAACATTAAATAGGATTAGGGCCAATCCTCACAAACGCACAGATCAAGTAAGTAATTCCATGATTCTTACCTTAAATCAGAAGTGACCACAGAGGCCTGGGGTCTTCTGTCTTTGCTTTCCGTCCTGTAACCCAGGATGTTGAGGGTCAGTGACTGGCTTTTTGTACATTAGTGATGAACATCTGCTGTTAACAATCAACATCACTGAAGTAAAGAAAAACACAAGAACTACAACTGAATTTAGCCACAGCCTTCAACTGAAAAAAAATAAATAAAAATGCCACCATAATTGTGGTCAAGGTTTGCTTTAAGTAGTCTCTTGACCCTTTTACTAATTCAAACCAATTTGATTCAAAACAATTGCAACATTGTTTTCGCAACAAACATGTATGCATTGCTGAGTCGAACCTTGCAGTAACAGATGATCTTATGCTTTTTCTGCTTATAACTCATGATGACTGAACATCATGAAATTGTGTTTATCTTTGGATAGTAGACTGACACTCAGCTATTACTGAACTGAAGTAAAAAAAAAAAAAAAAACACAATGCTTCAATGTTGAAAAACACAAAAGGAGGCACTCAGTTCAGGTTTTTAGACAAACACACTTATCACACGATCCTCAACAGTGGTGACAATTTTTCATACTGCAGTGCATGACGGGAGTTTTTACTAAGGTTTTACCCAGCATGCAACATTTTGTTGATTGTGACCACTGTTGAGTCATATGCTGGTTCTTGATGTCTGTGTGTGTCTACAGAGTATATTTTTTCAAATTTTGTATGCACTTAGTAGATTTAAAATTCACTTACTTTAATTTTTTTTCCATAGTGTAGTTTTACTGGGTTGATTATGCTAAACTTAAATAGAGCAAATGTTAATTTGATTGTAATCTGACCACCTATCACATACAGATTAATTTTTTCTCTCTGCTTTACAGCACCTCATGCAATGCTACATAAAGAGATCTAACATGACAGTCAAGGGTCAAGAGCCCCACTAAAGCAAACACTGATCTCCATTATGGTTGCATCACTTTAACCAATAAAACATCAACATCTGACCCTCTGTAATTCTCAAGAACAGCAGGTGTTCATCATTAATGCACAATCATCATTTAATTAGTCACTTAATTATCTCATTAACTTTAACCCGTTGAGGACTTGGGATATGACTTGAAGACTTGCTTGTGACTTGAAAGTCCCCCCTCTGGTAAAAGCTGAATGTCAGTCAACAATCCAAAGAAGACTATCTCATGATGTCCAAGTCAACATGAGTTATAAGCAGAAAAAGCATAAGATCATCTGTCACTACAAGGTTTGATTCAGCAATGCATACACGTTTGTTGTGAAAACAATATTGCAAATGTTTTGAATCAAATTGGTTTGAATTAGTAAAAGGGTCTAGACATTACTTAAAGCAAACCTTGACCACAATTATGGTGGCATAGTGTTTTTTTTTTTTTTTTTTCAGTTGAAGGCTGTGGCTAAATTCAGTTGTAGTTGTTAACAGCAGAAGTTCATCACTAATGTACAATCATAATTTAATTAGTCACTTAATTATCTCATTAACTTTAACCCTTTGAGGACTTGGATATGACTTGAAGACTTGCTTGTGACTTGAAGTCCCACCTCTGCTGTCTATTAAATGCCACTCCAATTATGTGATGGCGATTTTAGCGGTGATCACGGAAGCAGCTTTACTGATTAGATGCGTATGATCATATCGTTAGATATATCGCCCAGCCCTAACTCAGCTGAGGACGGCAAGTAGGTCAGACTTGCTGTTTGAAGTTTGACAAGCGTTTTCCCTGGTGCACTGTTTTGCAATTTAAAGTCCCGGAACTCCTCGACAGCCTCTCGGGCCGGTTCTTTCAGTGTTTTTGCCAATGCTCGAACCTCAGTTTCCCCATATAGGATTGGGGGCTATGTTGCTGTGGCCAAAAGCGTTTATCCAGTGGTTTTATCCAGATTTTGTAGTTCTCGCAGGACATCCTTCATACATGCCAAATCAGCCAAAAAAACCTGTGCTTGTGTGGCAACCACAGGGACAAAGGGCACAATAGATGTTATAGAATTTAGTTTAGACTACGCCACCCTGGGAATTTCACCCAGGGAATAATATACCCGCACACAGGTTCCCCACTAAAGACAGAACAACATGGAGACACAGGTATTTATACAAAATTACCAAAAGTTTATTATAATTTATAATAAAAACCATGCACAGACAAATGACAAACCACAAACGCAATGTTCACAAAAAGGAAGCTGCGGCCTCACGAGAGATGTGTACGTTCCCCTCACACTGCACACTCACTCTCACAGCACAAAGAGCCCCAGTGAAATAATCGGTCACAGCACACGTTGTAGACACCACCACCAAAGATAGGAGGGAAACAATCAATTTCCTAAGCCAAAAAGGCCGCAGCTCCTAAAAAAAAAACAAACACACACTCCACACCACACACACACACACAGAAAAGAAAAAGATTAATACAAAAAAAAAAGGTTATACAAGCTAACAGGTGGATGACAAATACTCATCCACCTAAAGGTCTTGACGTTCAACCTTAATGGGCCCAATCCAATCCAAAAAAGCCATTAAACAAATCTTGAAAAATAAACTTAAAAATCAACAGTTATTACGTTGTATACATAAATCAACACTTCAAATGAATAAACAATATATGAAATAAATAAATTCACAGATATTATACCAAAAGTGACAATTTAGACATGAAAAATTACACAAAATAAAGAAAACCCCAAAGAAAGAAAACCACGAGTTGCTTGAGGTTTCAACAAAGAAATATAATTTGAGATCTTATTATATGGGCAAAATATGCACTTAGAAAGTGTGTGTAGGCAAAGATGTACAGCAGTATGTATCAACACATTGTATTACAGCAGTATCAGATTGTCTATAAACAAAACAGCGGTGACACTGCATGAACTGTAGTTCTCCGTAGCTGCGAGGCCAGGCACCCAAAAGGATATTCCCTCAATAGTTTGATACAGTCGTCATTCTCCCACCAAATCACGAACTAATCAAAACAAATGCAGGAAAGTTGCCACCTAACCAGTCGCTACACTTTAATAAGACAACAATGAATTAAAACCAGTCATACCCGTACCTGAAGTCCACAGATGCCCGCACAACAGTCATCCGAATGAAGCCAATTGTAATGAAACGCAAATGGGAAATTGTTGTCCGTCCGAAATGGTCAGAGCAGCGCGCAGCAAACAGGTGAGGTTTCACAGAGAACACGCTGAGAATGGTCACAGCAGCGTGCAGCATAAAGCAAACAGGCGAGCGTTCACAAAAGACGCGCAAGGAGCCTATATGCCAGCGCAAATTAATGACGTCACGTAAACTGCGTGTGGGCTTTCAGCTCATTATGCCACAATCTACCCCACCCTTTTGCAACGTCGCCCCGACGTTGGACTCAACTCCAGGGTCTAAAGACGGAAACTGAACTAGAAATGGCTGCTGATCGAATAGCAGACCCAGAACCTCCTAATGCCCTAGGAAGGTGATGAGGATTAGAGTGCTGTCCTGCAGTTGTTCGTCTTGGCCTCACCTGACCATTATCTGGCTCAGGGGGGTGTATGACCCCTGGCAAGATGGAAACCAAACTACCACCCCCCACTTCTACCGGATCAGGATCAGGCTCGCTTGGGGCCACTAATGGCATTGTATCAGTAGTGGATGACTCAACCAACGCATTACCTTCTAAGGCTGGCACACCTGCTTCTTGATGCTCCCTTGGTACCACATGCCAGCAATCCACCTCGTCTACCTCCTCATACACCGTCTCTAACAGGGTTGAAGACACCTCACTAGGACTCGACTCTTGAGTTACTACCTGACTCCGTCCTTTTAACAGGGAACGATGGACATGTTTAACCCGATCGGGTTCTTCCCGTGATGCAATAGAGTACACGGCACCGTTATCCTCTGGTGCTTTCACCACATAATAGACCACAGGACTCCACACATCTTGGATTTTATGGCGTCCTCGTCTACCACACTCCTTCAAATACACCATCTGACCAACCGTCAATGGGACATCCCGAACATGCTGGTCATGGTTCACCTTTCGATGATCTGCCGCAAGCTTTAACCGTGCACTGGCCCCTTCAAAAGCAGCCTGTAACCTTGCTTGATGTTCTACAATCCACTCATGCACATCTCCAGGAACGACGTCCTGGACCCCTCCAAGCAGGAAATCCACCGGAAGCCGTGGCTCCTGCCCAAACATAAGAAAATATGGGGACGCACCGGTGGTTTGGTGGGGGGTGGTATTGTAGTAATAGACCACTTGCGGGAGACAAGACGCCCAATCCCTCTTCCTTGAGGGAGGAAGGGTGCGCAACAGATTATGCAAGGTGCGATTAAATCGCTCGCATTGGCCATTACCTGCCGGATGGTAAGGCGTTGTGCGCGACTTCTTGATGTTGTACAATCTACATAACTGCTGAACCAGGATGGACTCAAAGTTACGGCCCTGGTCAGAATGGATTCGACCAGGGACTCCCAACCTATAAAACCATTCCCTTACTAACACCCTAGCAACGGTTTCAGCACACTGGTCTCGAGTTGGGACAGCCAATGTATACTTCGTAAACACATCTGTCATCACCAAAACGTTCTCTATCCCTGTCCGAGATGCCTCCAAGACAGTGAAATCAATTGCTAGAATCTCATTGGGCCGAGATGCCAACAGATGGCCCATATGACTACGAGCAGCTGGTTGTGTATCTTTAGCAACCTGGCACCGCTCACAATCTCGACACCACTGGGCCACTTCTGCTGCCATACTTGGCCAATAGCAGCGCTGCCTCACCAGTTCGAGAGTGCGCTCTATCCCTTGATGTCCATGCTCCTGATGCAACAGGGTCAACACTTCACTGCGCAGGGAAAAAGGGAGAAGAATTTGAAGAATTTCTTCTCCTCCATCAGAACGAAAAACACGGCGGTACACTACACCTTCTCGATCTACCAACCTATTCCACTGACGGAGTAAGACCCGTGCTGACTTAGAGAGCCCTCGGCGCTCCTCCCCATTAGGAAAGATCTTACAATCCCAAAACTCTAATACCTCACCAAGGACTCTGTCAGCATGCTGCTGGACTCTAATTTCCTTGGCAGAGTAACTCGGTAGAGCGGACATCGCTGCCTGAAGAACGTGGGGACCTATTTCTCCCTGCCTCACAGAACACAGCATCTCCTCTGGTACACTAGTCCCAGGAAGTGCATGATCCAACCCATGACAGCCAGGTGGACCCTGTCTCGATAGAGCATCAGCATTACGATTACTTCGGCCGGACCTATACTTTATCTCAAAGTCAAATGAGGCAAGCTGTGCGGCCCACCGCTGCTCTGTAGCACCAAGCTTTGCAGAATTCAGGTGACTCAGGGGGTTGTTGTCAGTGTAAACTACACATTTCTGTCCCAACAAATATTCCCTGAATTTCTCTGTCATGGCCCACTTGAGCGCAACAAACTCCAGCTTCATGGAGCTATAATTTGACATGTTGCGCTCAGTGGGCCGTAGACTACGACTCGCATAAGCGATGGGTCGTACCTTGCCCCCCTGCTCCTGAGAGAGCACCGCACCCAGTCCTCTATGGCTGGCGTCTACTTCTAGAACAAAAGGTCGCGAGAAATCAGCATAGGCCAGGACCGGAGATGTCGTAAGCCTACCTCTCAAACCATCAAAACTTTCTTGGCACTGCTCGGACCATGCCATGCCAAAGCGTTCGACCGTATGCTTCCTGGATTTAGACCCTGCAAATTCTGCCACTAACCGATGTAGAGGGGCAGCCAATTGAGCAAAGCCCTCCACAAAGCGGCGATAATAACTCGCGAAACCCAGGAACGAACGCAAGTCCTTGACTGTCTCTGGTCTTCGCCACTGGGCCACTGCCTCAACTTTACTGGGGTCGGTGGACACTCCTTCAGCCGAAATGACATGTCCCAGATATTTCACCTCCTTCTGGAAAAAGGAACACTTCCCTAACCTAGCCTTTAACCCTTCAACCTCCAGACTATGCAAAACCACCTCTAGACGCATCAGATGTTGTGCTACTGATGACGAGAACACTACAATGTCATCGAGATATAATAATAACGACTGGCACTGCTGGTCTCCAAACAAGCGTTGCATTAGTCGCTGGAAGGTACTGGGGGCATTGCAGAGCCCAAACGGCATACGATTGTACTCAAATAGGCCAAATGGGGTACAAAAGGCGGTCTTCGGCCGATCCCCCTCAGCTACCGGGACTTGGTTATATCCATTAGCCAAGTCCATGGTTGAGAACCAGCAGGCCCCTGACAAGGCATCTAAAGATTCCTCTATGCGAGGCAGGGGAAATGCATCTTTTCGGGTTTTGGCATTTAATTGACGGTAATCTACGCACATGCGTAGGGTACCGTCCTTTTTCTTTACCAGGACTATCGGTGAAGCGTAGGGGCTACAGCTCTCTCTAATCACCCGCGCCTCAAGCAGTTGATTAATATGTGCTTTAACCACCTCATACTCAGAGGGCGGAATTCGGCGATAACGCTGCCGAACTGGAACATCGTCCACGAGGGGAATATCATGAGCCAACAAACCAGTGCATCCCAAATCCCCCTCATGGGCTGAGAATACCGACTGGTATCTATGAAGCAACGCCCTCACTTGACTTACCTCCTTCTCCGATAATCCTGGCAATTCTAGAACATTAATCTGTTCCTCCATAGTGAGAACCACCTGGGGACCCGGAGTCTGGACAGTGGCGGCAACAGATCGAATCTCTGCCACATCTGGGGGCAAGCTGACCACAAGCACCTGATCCAACGTTCCTAAAGGGCTACGGGGATAAAGCATGACATCAGAAATCCCAACGTTCACAATGGGCACATATGCAGTACCCCGGATTACTTGAATTAACGCAGGAGACGCCAATAATCCCGCAGGTAACCCCTGCTCGAGTGGCTCAAAGAGCACAGGAGAATCAGAATAGTGCTCAGAGCATGTAGCAGCGACAAATTTCACTGTGCCACCGGGTATACAGCAAGCCCGGTGGCCACGAACTCGGACCCTACCAGCACGACCCTCTACAGGTTCAGTATTAACGTGACAGCAATACTGAAGTGCATGAACCATAATGCTCGGGGCCTGTTTAACAAAAGGCACACTAAACAATGCAGGGCCATGTTGACCAAAGAGCTCCTGGTAACATCGGCGCAAGACATTCATCCCCAATACACCGGGAACTTTGTCACCCATGCCACCAGGAGGATCTCTGACCACCAGAACCCCACACTTAGGCACCAAGCACCCACACAGCTCAATGTCTAACTCTACATAACCAATATATGGAATCTCAAGCCCATTTGCTGCACGCAGCTGCAACCAATGACACATCTTAAGCGCTTCTTGCTCTCCTGGTGCAATATCTCTACGGAAACAGCTCTCTGTAATAGTGGACACCATTGAACCAGTGTCCACCAAACAGGGAACTGAAACCCCACCAAAGACGGCAACAAGATGGGGACAGGACGAAATTAGTAGAGGCATGTTTTCAACGTGATTTAAAACCGAGCCCATTGACACCCCAACCGGACTGTGGCTCTGCAGCCCGGTGGGAACTAGTTTTCCGACTGTTGTGCTGGGCGGGGCTGTCTTCCCCCAGATACGGGTACTACCGCGGAAGGAGGCCAAGGGCGCGGAGAAACCCGGTCACCATCGCATTCTCTAGCGAAGTGACCAGCACGTTGACATCGTCTACATATTACAGGTCCCCTGCGAGGGGAGGGCTTTTGCAAGGAAGAACCCTGTAACTGGGCAAGCCCTTGAGTAAGCTGGCCCAACTGCTCCTGTTGAAGTTTTAACATCTCTTTTAACTCATCAAATTCCGATCTGGCCACCAAGCCTCCACCCTCTAACCCAGAACGCCCCTGCATTCCATATTGGACACCATACGCTAACGGGAGGGACTGGCTCCGAGCTCTCGCACCTCCCAACATCCCTTCCCTTTCCCACCTTATCGCTTCACTACGCACATGTAAAAAATTACAGGACGGCTCACGACGAACCAATTGTTTAAGCTCACGGCGCAATGCTGGATCTAAAACAAATTCAACAAACTGGTCACGTAGCAAAACCCCTGCATTTGGCATCGCAGCCGGTGACTGTTGCTTCACCTTCTCCTGAAGGCTCATTAAGGCGAGGGAGAACTCCAACAAGGTCTCCCCCTCCTGTTGCCTACGGGAGAAGAAAGCTTCTTGTAGTGCTACATACGACAAGGAACAACCATACAGGTCACGAAGTGCCACAATAATTTTATCAGGGTCTCCCTTTTCTACATCAGGACGATGCCTAATTTCCTCTCGAGCTTCCCCCTCTAAATGATCAAAAAGGAAAAAAGCTTTATCGGCCGTGGACAGACAACGGACCCGCATACAGGCCTGTGCTTCCTCAACCCACTCATTAATACCCACTCCTGATTTACCACTAAACTTTGGGCACTTACGGTCCCTGGGGACAAAAACAAACCTATCAACAGCTTCAGTGCCAGCACCGGCCTCTAAAGGCCTAGATGTTGCTGCGTTACTACCCTGCGCATCACTAATGGCACTTACTGAAGGTTGCTGTCCCTGTAGCCTTTCGTTCTCACTCCTCAATTGGGCCACCAGGTCCCGCAGCTCCTGCAATTCAACATCCATATCTAATAATTTTAATTGAGAAAAGAATTATGAATTAAATACATAAACCTAGACGTAGGGATGTTAGAGAGAAACAGTTTATGACACCGCTGTTTTGTCAAAATGCATACAATCACAAGAAAACAAAATAAATACCCATGTCTCCAAAATCCTGTCAAAATAATAAGCAGACCCTGCCGACTACGCCAAATATGTGGCAACCACAGGGACAAAGGGCACAATAGATGTTATAGAATTTAGTTTAGACTACGCCACCCTGGGAATTTCACCCAGGGAATAATATACCCGCACACAGGTTCCCCACTAAAGACAGAACAACATGGAGACACAGGTATTTATACAAAATTACCAAAAGTTTATTATAATTTATAATAAAAACCATGCACAGACAAATGACAAACCACAAACGCAATGTTCACAAAAAGGAAGCTGCGGCCTCACGAGAGATGTGTACGTTCCCCTCACACTGCACACTCACTCTCACAGCACAAAGAGCCCCAGTGAAATAATCGGTCACAGCACACGTTGTAGACACCACCACCAAAGATAGGAGGGAAACAATCAATTTCCTAAGCCAAAAAGGCCGCAGCTCCTAAAAAAAAACAAACACACACTCCACACCACACACACACACACAGAAAAGAAAAAGATTAATACAAAAAAAAAAGGTTATACAAGCTAACAGGTGGATGACAAATACTCATCCACCTAAAGGTCTTGACGTTCAACCTTAATGGGCCCAATCCAATCCAAAAAAGCCATTAAACAAATCTTGAAAAATAAACTTAAAAATCAACAGTTATTACGTTGTATACATAAATCAACACTTCAAATGAATAAACAATATATGAAATAAATAAATTCACAGATATTATACCAAAAGTGACAATTTAGACATGAAAAATTACACAAAATAAAGAAAACCCCAAAGAAAGAAAACCACGAGTTGCTTGAGGTTTCAACAAAGAAATATAATTCGAGATCTTATTATATGGGCAAAATATGCACTTAGAAAGTGTGTGTAGGCAAAGATGTACAGCAGTATGTATCAACACATTGTATTACAGCAGTATCAGATTGTCTATAAACAAAACAGCGGTGACACTGCACGAACTGTAGTTCTCCGTAGCTGCGAGGCCAGGCACCCAAAAGGATATTCCCTCAATAGTTTGATACAGTCGTCATTCTCCCACCAAATCACGAACTAATCAAAACAAATGCAGGAAAGTTGCCACCTAACCAGTCGCTACACTTTAATAAGACAACAATAAATTAAAACCAGTCATACCCGTACCTGAAGTCCACAGATGCCCGCACAACAGTCATCCGAATGAAGCCAATTGTAATGAAACACAAATGGGAAATTGTTGTCCGTCCGAAATGGTCAGAGCAGCGCGCAGCAAACAGGTGAGGTTTCACAGAGAACACGCTGAGAATGGTCACAGCAGCGTGCAGCATAAAGCAAACAGGCGAGCGTTCACAAAAGACGCGCAAGGAGCCTATATGCCATCGCAAATTAATGACGTCACGTAAACTGCGTGTGGGCTTTCAGCTCATTATGCCACAATCGTAAGGAGGCCCCTTGTTTGTGCAGGCCCCTGAATTTCTGCCTCTCTGTGTCGCAGCGAGATGTGTCTTCCATGGCTGTTCTGAATTGGTGCGCCAGTGCAGGATAATCGTTCCATACTGCCTTCACAGTGCGAAAACTACTAGCCACCCAATGAATTGTAAAGATTTGACCTATTTTTAGGATTTGCATGTTCAAACCTGTAGCTGCCTCCTAGAGCAAACAGGCTTTTTTTGATGACTGGTTATAGAGGGCGTAAAGTTTTGAGATAAAAAACTCAAATTGGTTACATCCAGCTACTTCCTTAAGTGAGTCTTTGACGGCTAACTCAAGTCGGTGAGCTAGACAGTGTATTGACTGAACTTTGGGGAAATCTTGTTTGAGTTTAGTGACGAGTCCGCCGACTCTGCCCATCAGTACCGCTGCTCCATTCGTTACAATGCAGATGAGATTTTTTCCCAGAAACTCATCATCCAGTCCCGTTTGTCTCAAGCTTTTCCTCAAACTTTTGTACATCGATTCGGCATCCGTGCCTTCTGAAAGCTCAACGATATCTAAAAAAACATTATCCACTTCCCCCGTTCCTGTCATGTCACACGCACATAAATGATCATATAAGCCAGGCCATGAACTTTGCTCTCATCTATCGTGATACTGATTGGTGATCCCAGTTTTTTTATTTTTTAAACAAATTTAGCTCTCATTTCACTGGCGATATGTCCGATTATTTCAGCACAAGCATGGTCTGATTTGTGCACATTTCCCACGTTTCCCAAGTTTTTGAAGGGAGGTTACAGCAGGGAACTTTCTGTAGGCCATTTTTTCCTTGGCCACCATATAAGCAGATCTGAAAGACGTAGCTGTTTCTTTCATTAAATTAGCATTTACTTCAAGTACCTTGTTTGGGAGCACATCCTTTTCCTTCATCTCTGAAATCTCAACCGCTCTTTTGTGTGCCAAACTGTCCCAATGCTTGTAAAACTTTTTCCGCAGGTTATTCTCTGACTCACTGCTGACCTCTCCATTCATCCATTCCTCTGACAGATGTACTCCTGTTGCTCTTTCGGTGAGCAACAGGCTTTTTGCCTCCATGCATACTGTACATCCTAACTTCTGATCTTTGGAGTAGAGCCATGTATTCCTGATTCTCCACTCACTCCATTGCTTTGTTGTCCAGTTGAAAGGTGTTGCATGATGGCCCGGTCCGCTGCAGGTCACAGCGGTGGTTTCCGGTGCCAAAGTCTCGCTATCCTCGGTGCTGGTGCTGTCACTAGCAACAACTTTTAGCGGCGGCAGCGGTATCACCGGCAAGCTAGTTGTAGCTGGTGCGATATCATCATCACATCACATTGTTTTGTAAATCCAAATTGACTGAGGTTTGGCTGCTTTTTTTTGACATTTTTATTAGTATCCACAGAGTGATTCCAAAAAATGAATAAAGTATGTTTTGAACTTGAAGTTAAGCTAACATTCAAATACCAACTCAGTGAGAAGTTCAAGTGGTGACGTAAACGTAGTAATTTCAGTGCAGCGCCGCCACGCATGGATGGTCACAGCAGGAGACACAGCGGAAAATAGTGTTTGGAAATAGTAATGTAATGAGCGAATAAACACACAACATTGACACATTTTTAATATCATCATTTATTTCAGGAACCTTAATGTACAGAAAATCAAAATCTATATGCGACACAAAAAATGGACAGTGTTGTAGAGCTCCCCCTAAATGTCTCAAAGTAGGCTTTCAGGGTTCAGGTCCTTTTCAGGGGAGCCGAGCTCCCCTTAGCTCCCCCATAATTCGAACCCTGCTTAGGGGAATATGTCCTCCCCTAACCCTTCACACTCTGTTTCAAGGGACAAGGGGAAGGGGTAGGCAGTGGGGTAGGGGAAGGGGTATAAAATAGAATTGGGATTGGGCCATAATCTCCTTGTGCAGTTTTGTCACTGGTACCGGCTCAGGGATGATGCCCATTATATCCATGGGTTGGTACCAGATGACATCTTCTCTCAGTAGCCAATAAAAGCGATTGATCCCAATACCGGTCATTGTTTTCACTTGAGCACCACTGAGACCTTTCTCCAGTTGATTTCCGCGGCATCTTAAAAATAGATAAAATGAAATTTCAGCGAATATATATTTGGATAAAAACACTAGCGTTGTAAGTAGTACCTATGGTACATCTTCTGTCATGATGATTTACGACTTTGACCTTTGACCACCCGTCAAAAACCATGATTTAGAACTAACTAGGTCAATAGGGTAAAAGCTTATGTCAAAACCACATGATCGATGCGTGGTGAGGGGTCATAGGTTAACCCATGAACTCATTCGGAAAGTTCAGCCCATCCATCATAATGTCACCGGAAGTTCAACCTGTCAAAAGGTCAAAGGTCAAAATCATCAACATCATCGTAAATCATCATGACAGAAGCTGTATCATAGGTACTACTGTTGTACATTTCAATAAATAAAATATTAATATGTAGCCACTCAATCTATGAATTCCACCTTGTAAGCATAAATGTTATTTCCACCTTAACTTTGTCATTTCCACCCAAGAATGTAATGTGGTGGAAATGACAATGGTGGAAATGACAATTCTACAGTATTTTGTAAAAAAATACCAAGCTAGTATTACAGATTAGCTATGAATTGGTAGCAAGCATTCCATGCATGCAAAATAAATCTATTTGTGTAAAAAAAAAAAAAAATCAATTTATTTACAGACTCATTTGATGTTACTCCATGTTTGGAAATGACATACATTAAAAATATTTTCATTTCAAGCAATATTTACCTTGAGTTTTCTTCTCCAAGTTGCTGAAGAAATTTAAAATCTCCTCCATGTCACATGTGCTGTGATGTCATTGTTCATCTCCATAGAAACTGCCCAAACAATCTTTCAAAAAACTTTTTAAAAGGACATTACAGAGTTGTGGTGGAAATGACGGCAATACTGCGGGACAACTAAATTTTTAATATAAAATCACATTAATAGTTGTCTGACCTTAAAAACCTCAATTATGTTTTGATTCTTTTACTGATACTTTATAAAGTCATATTAAAAAAAATGGATGAATAATTTTTTTACACTTCTTTTTCATTATTGAAGATCAGAAGTCTGGGCGTGGGACAAGCACAAAACAGCAATATTTGCATGTATAATGATGTTCAAAAGGGTGAAAAAATAATTATAGACTACTGGTAAAAAGTTCCTAAAGTACTTTCATTGTAAATTTAACTTTGAAAGTGTGAATTTTTCAAAAATAAATGTTTTTATATATATATATATATATATATATATATATATATATATATATATATATATATATATATATATGATCAAAAGAACCTGAAAGTGCCCATAGTCTAAGAATTGCCCTTAAGCTAGTCTTAATGTTTAGTGAACTTCACTAAACAAATATGTGTGTGCCACATAAACCAACAAAAGTTAAAGATGCAAACACGTAGGACAAATAGAAAATGTATCCGTATCTAAGCTGATCATTATCCTGCTCTTGAGAGAGAACTGATTTAGTTTTTGAGAGACTGACGGGCAAGCGCGGCTGTTTGATTGGTGAGCGCAGCGTGCTTAATCATTCGTTTCATATCGTAGCCTAAGCTTTAAATCATTGCCTTTTAAATATATACAAACAGAGGTGGGAAGTCCAGGTGCCAAAGAGTAAAAAGTCCTGCCATATTTTTGTTCCACCCATGAACTCATCAGCCGATTTCATCAGAGGAGGAACCAAGTCATTCCTTCCAAGTCACAAAACGACTCTCAAGTTAAATCCCAAGTCCTCAAAGAGTTAAAGTTAATGAGATAATTAAGTGACTATTGAATGTGCATTAGTGATGAACACCTGCTGTTATTGAGAATTACAGAAGATCAGATGTGGATGTTTCATTGGTTAAAAAGATGCCACCATCATGGAGATCAGTGTTTGGTTAAATTGTGCTCTTGACCCTTGACTTGTTGTGCTAGATCTTTCTCTGTAGTTCTGCATGCACTGTAAAAAGTGTTTTCCTATATTTATTCAGTAAAATTGTGTCAAAAATTTACAAGCAATATTATTAATTAAATTTAACACATTTTAATTAAGTAGAAATAATCATTAAAAATGAGTAGAATAACATGAAAAAATTAAGTAAAATTTACATAAAAATATTGATTTCATTGGACAAAAAACAAACAAACAAAAAACACAATGCTAAAGAATACTATGTTATGCATGCCAGGCCAGTAGTTGGCGATCATGAAACATTATATGTAGGGCTGCACGATTAATCGCATGCGATTGTCATGCGTGTCTTTGTCAGTAAAGCCGGTTCTGTGATTAGCAGTAAATGTCCACCACCTGGTTTCAAATGGAGCGGCACTTCCCAGCTAGAATTTTCTTTGTTCTAAAATGTTCTAAGAACATTCCCATGGATTGTTCTAACAATGTTTTTAGCGGGTAGTTTTATTTTTGTTCCCAGAACGTTCTCTCAAAAGATAGGATAACGTTCTCTAAAAACATTCTACAAATGTTTATCAATAACATTATTAGAACATTATTCCATAACATTCTAATTAAGATTTAAGTGGATGTTTAGATGTGGATGTTGATGTCTGTTTAAAAGTAATAGCTTGGTTTGATGTCACCATAATGCTGGTAAGTGTTAGCTTTAGTTGTGCAATTTGACACTTGACTTGACGGTGTTGTTTTTTAGCTGCTGTCATCTTTATTGTGGCTAAAACAGCAAACAAATATGTGGTTCAATGGTGCTGTTTGCTTGCTGATGATTGATATGTCTGATTACTTGTTTTCACCCAAGCTACTGTGTGGTGTTACTTAAGTATTATTTATTAAAGTGACTCAATGGTCAACAGCCTGACACCCAGTTGAATTTAAAGCAGATAATTTCAAAAATTTAAAAAAAAATTTGTCACACAAACATCAAGATTCAGTGTATGAATCTCAACAATGGTGACATGCATATGCTGCAATGTATTCTGGGTACATCATGCAAAACTCATCCATAGCACCCAGAATGCATTGCGGCATGAAGCATGTCACCATTGTTGAGATTCTTACACTAATTCTTAAGGTCTCTGTATGTCTAAGCATCCTAAGGTTTGAAGTGATTCTATAACAATGTAGTTTAAAAAGATCAGATAAAATAAAATGACATAAATTGTCAGGACCCTGTGTATTGCAACACATCTGCTAGTGTCACTAATATTAAATTAATAGCGTAGAACAGACTGCTGGTAAAATCAGTTGATCAGATTGTTACATTAAGACATCTTTAATATCAGCCAGTAACCAACATTATCTAATGACATCTTTTTCTCAATGTTTTTGCTGTAACAGATATAATTACAGCAGCTAAATGAACGCTAACACTGAAAAGAGTCATACTTCCTAAGTACTGATCAGCATAATGGTGACATCAAACTAAACTATAATTTTCAATAAACCATCAACATCTCTGTTAATCTCAATAAGAACTTTTTTACATTTATGACAGAAATAAATCTTGTTTATAATAAGTGAAGATTGTCATGTTTTTGGAGTATTTACGCTAGAGTTTGACACCAAACAGAGGTTGGGTTTTCACTTTCAACTAGGGCTGCACGATTAATCGCATGCGATTGTCATGCGTGTCTTTGTCAGTAAAGCCGGTTCTGTGATTAGCAGTAAATGTCCACCACCTGGTTTCAAATGGAGCGGCACTTCCCAGCTAGAATTTTCTTTGTTCTAAAATGTTCTAAGAACATTCCCATGGATTGTTCTAACAATGTTTTTAGCGGGTAGTTTTATTTTTGTTCCCAGAACATTCTCTCAAAAGATAGGATAACGTTCTCTAAAAACATTCTACAAATGTTTATCAATAACATTATTAGAACATTATTCCATAACATTCTAATTTAGATTTAAGTGGATGTTTAGATGTGGATGTGTCTGTTTAAAAGTAATAGCTTGGTTTGATGTCACCATAATGCTGGTAAGTGTTGGCTTTAGTTGTGCAATTTGACACTTGACTTGTCGGTGTTGTTTTTTAGCTGCTGTCATCTTTATTGTGGCTAAAACAGCAAACAAATGTGTGGTTCAATGGTGCTGTTTGCTTGCTGATGATTGATATGTCTGATTACTTGTTTTCACCCAAGCTACTGTGTAGTGTTAGTTAAGTATTATTTATTAAAGTGACTCAATGGTCAACAACCTGACACCCAGTTGAATTTAAAGCAGATAATTTCAAAAATTTAAAAACAAATTTGTCACACAAACATCAAGATTCAGTGTATGAATCTCAGCAATGGTGACATGCTTTATGCTGCAATGTATTCTGGGTACATCATGCAAAACTCATCCATAGCACCCAGAATGCATTGCGGCATGAAGCATGTCACCATTGTTGAGATTCTTACACTAATTCTTAAGGTCTCTGTATGTCTAAGCATCCTATGGTTTGAAGTGATTCTAAAACAATGTAGTTTAAAAAGATCAGATAAAAATAAAATAACATAAATTGTCAGGACCCTGTGTATTGCAACACATCTGCTATAGTCACTAATATTAAATTAATAGCGTAGAACAGACTCCTGGTAAAATCAGTTGATCAGATTGTTACATTAAGACATCTTTAATATCAGCCAGTAACCAACATTATCGAATGACATCTTTTTCTCAATGTTTTTGTTGTAACAGGTATAATTACAGCAGCTAAATGAACGCTAACACTGAAAAGAGTCATACTTCCTAAGTACTGATCAGCATAATGGTGACATCAAACTAAACTATAATTTTCAATAAACCATCAACATCTCTGTTAATCTCAATAAGAACTTGTTTACATTTATGACAGAAATAAATCTTGTTTATAATAAGTGAAGATTGTCATGTTTTTGGAGTATTTACGCTAGAGTTTGACACCAAACAGAGGTTGGGTTTTCACTTTCAACCAACATCTGACTTCTGAGCAATGTCAGTCCACATCTAGTGTGATGGGAATCCGTAATTCACTGACAAGCTGTGCAATATCACGTTCATAATCGCAGATTAATCGCATGCGGTTATGAACGCGATATTGCATAGCTTGTCAACGATCTACGGCTCTGTATATTAGGTGCGGCTCCATTTGAAAGCAGCTGATGGACATTTACCGCTAATCACAGAACCATCTTTACTGATGAGACATGCATGACAATCGCATGCGATTAATCGTGCAGCCCTAATTATATGCATGCACATGACATCAGCCTTTTTACAAATTAACATTTTTGTTGCTTACATAAAGGCATAATGTTCAAAAGGTTGTAATGCCCCCAAAACAGTTATTGAAGACACCTAAAGTTCACAAACAGAATCACTGAATGAAAAAAATAATAATAATAATTTGCTTACCATTGTAGTGGTCAGTGTTTGCTTTAGTTGAAAATTTTAAACAGATTTTTTTTGGTTGCTAGTTGTGATACAGCAGCTAGATAAGCCAAGAAGGAAATGCGACCAGGTGGTGTTATTTGTTTTTACATCATCATTTGGTCTGAGTTGGGTGTGTCTTATCAATAACATGTGTCCTGTGATTGAACAATATAAGCTCTGGTGTTTTCAGCATTATCAGAGAAATTCTTAGAAGCACCTCTGATCAAAACATTGTTAAAAAAAGAAAAGTGTTTTCATTTAGACACACAGACATCAAGAATCAACCTGAGAACCTCAACAATGGTGACCATCAAAAAGCATGTTGCACTGCATTCTGGGTGCCACCAATCAAAACTCATTTTATGGCTCCCATCATGCTTTGCGGCATGAATAAATAATGAGCAACAATTCTATAGTAGCTTGTTTTGTGATTCTTACAGTTCGTCTGAATATGCTGTTTGTCACCATTCTTGAGATTCATACGCTGGTTCTTGATGTGACTGTGTGTCAAAAGAAAGTTCCCCTTTCTCTGTTTTAAACCGAATTCTCAAACTCTGGTTTACACTGAAAAAATTTTTTCGCTGAATCACAGGGCTGCCATAATGAATGTTATTTTGTCTCAGAGTTCAGATATTCAGGAAGAACAAAGATTATGTAGCATGTAGTGATGGGATTTATGGCTCTTTGAGGGGATCCGGATCTTCGCGATCCGTTCCTTTCAAAGAGCCGTTCAAAAGAATGGCTCTTTTGGCTCTTTTTAAATATTTAGTCAGTTTTAAGAAGCCAGCTTGGGGGCATCTCAGTTTATCCTGGAAATAATCACTGGGAGGTATTATGAGGTGAGATTTGTAGTCAAATAATTAAAGTGCAATATCTGAGTTTGAATTATTCTGAAATATTGATTATTACCTCATTTCTCATGTGTGGACTATATTCCATAGGGTTGTACAAATCCCTCTGCTTAGACAGTGACATCATTATTTTGATTTACCTTTAGTACAAAGTGTGTGTGTGTGTGTGTGTGTGTGTGTGTGTGTGTGTGTGTGTGTGTGTGTGTAAAACTATGCTGACTTATGTTATTCATACAATACCTACTCACAAATAAACATAAAAAACAAAGCCGGCTGCAATGAATCTCTGTGCAAAACAGCTTTTACTACAAACACTTCCACAAAAGAACATTGTTATCACACAAGAACATTTTGATAGAAAACTATTTTTTTTTTAAAGTAGATAAAATTAGAATAAATAAAATGGAAATGTCTACATACTACATACTATTACTACTGTAAACTTTGCAAATAGGACATCAGCCCCTTCAAGTCAATGAACAATAACAAAGTGGGCTGCAATGAATGTCTGTGGAAAACAGCTTTTAGTGAAAAATTTCTATACAAGTACATTATCACAAAAGAACATTTTTAATGATTTTAAAATAAGTTTTAAATGAACACAAAATGCAATGTAAATGCATGCACAACTAATAACTAATATCATCACGCTATAAAGGGTTGGCCTGCGCTGGCCGCGCCCCTCCCCCTATTCTGTTCTGTCTCCTGGAGGAGCTCATTTGTATGAATCTGTGTGAAACACGCATAGGAAAAAAGAACGATAGAAAGAACGGCTCCTCTCCAGTCGCGACTCGGCTCCCATCGTTCATGTTTATGAGCCGTTCAAAAGAATCGGTTCGTTCGCGAACGTCACAACTCTAGTAGCATGACCAACACTACCTGATCATCTTTATTCTCAGTTTGTCTAGCTGTTATAACTGAGTTACAACAGTAATGCAAAATGTAATATTAAAACATCAAGGGTCAAGAGCACAACTAAAGCAAACACTGACCACTATAATGGTAACCAACAATTTACCCTTTGATTCTGTTTGTGAACTTTAGGTGTCTTCAATAACTCTGTTTGGGGGGCCTTAAGACACAGCCTTTTGAACATGATGCCTGTATCATATCTATGTAAGCAACAAAAATGTGAATTTGTAAAAAGGCTAATGTCATGTGCATGCATATAATGTTTTATGATCGCCAACTACTGGCCTGACATGCATAACATAGTATTCTTTAGCATAGTGTTTTTTGTTTGTTTGTTTTTTTGTCCAATGAAATCAATATTTTTATGTAAATTTTACTTAATTTTTTAATGTTATTCTACTCATTTTTAATGATTATTTCTACTTAATTAAAATGTGTTAAATTTAATTAATAATATTGCTTGTAAATTTTTGACACAATTTTACTGAATAAATATAGGGAGACACTTTTTACAGTGTGGGTTGTTGTGGAGAAAACAGAACTGTGACATATGAAAAACATATAGTTACAATGAGCTGGTTTAACTATATCTCAAATGTTTTTGTCTTCTTTCTTATCACAAGTCTAGGTTTTGAATAATTCCAGTGAAACTAGAGCATGCACACAAAAAAAAGCTTTGTTCTAATATTTACAAGATATGGATTTTTTTTATTTTATTTGTAACACATATAAAAGTTTGAACTCCAGTGCTTTTTAGACACACACAGATATCAAGAACCAGCATATGAATCTCTACAATGGTTACAATCAACAAAATGCTTCATGTTGCAATACATGAATTACTCCCATAATGCACTGCAGTATGAATAATAATTTTCACCACTGTTGAGGATCACATGATAAATGTTCATGGCTAAATGCCTAAATCCAATTTTTTTTTCTTAATTTTGAAGTGTTATAAAGCATTATATGGTGGCATTTGCATAATGAGATTTCTCTCTTTTTTGTGAAAGTGACATACAGTTAAGTATGGTGACCCGTACTCAGAAATCATATTCTGTATTTAACCCATCCAAAGTGAACAGACAGAGCAGTGAATTCACGGCAGTTCTCTCTAACAACTAAGCCACGACCTCTTCTCACATAATCAAGAAATTTAATCAAGATCATACAGTCATCAAAAGCATAAGTCACCTGCTAGATCAAGAGTTGTATAAGCATTGCACAAATGTTTGCTGCAAAACAATAATGCAATTGTATAGAAGCAAATTTGTGAAAACCGCTTAAAGGCTCAAGATATCAACTGAAGCAAATACTCACCACAATTATGGTGGCAAAGTTTTTTTTTTTCAATTTATTTCATCCAAGGCTGTGCTTAAAGTTAGGGCTGGGCGATATATTTAACGATATGATCATGCGCATCTAATCAGTAAAGCTGCTTCCGTGATCACCGCTAAAATCTCCATCACCTGCTTATAATTGGAGTGGCATTTAATAGACAGCAGAGGTGGGACTTTCAAGTCACAAGCAAGTCTTCAAGTCATATCCCAAGTCCTCAAAGGGTTAAAGTTAATGAGATAATTAAGTGACTAATTAAATGATGGTTGTACATTAATGATGAACACCTGCTGTTCTTGAAAATTACAGAGGATCAGATGTTGATGTTTTATTGGTTAAAGTGATGCAACTATAATGGAGACCAGTGTTTGCTTTAGTGGGGCTCTTGACCCTTGACTGTCATGTTAGATCTCTTTATGTAGCATTGCATGAGGTGCTGTAAAGCAGAGAGAAGAAATTAATCTGTATGTGATAGGTGGTCAGATTACAATCAAATTAACATTAGCTCTATTTAAGTTTAGCATAATCAACCCAGTAAAACTACACTATGGAAAGAAAAATTAAAGTGAATTTTAAATCTACTAAGTGCATACAAAATTTGAAAAGCTATTCTCTGTAGACACACACAGACATCAAGAACCAGCATATGACTCTCAACAGTGGTGACAATCAACAAAATGTTGCATGCTGGGTAAAACCTTAGTAAAAACTCCCATCATGCACTGCAGTATGAAAAATTGTCACCACTGTTGAGGATCGTGTGATAAGTGTGTTTGTCTAAAAACCTGAACTGATTGTTTCCTTTGGTGTCGTTCAACATTGAAGCATTGTGATTTTTTTTTTACTTCAGTTCAGTAATAGCTGAGTGTCAGTCTACTATCCAAAGATAAACACAATTTAATGATGTTCAGTCATCATGAGTTATAAGCAGAAAAAGCATAAGATCATCTGTTACTGCAAGGTTCGACTCAGCAATGCATACATGTAGGTTGCGAAAACAATATTGCAATTGTTTTGAATCAAATTGGTTTGAATTAGTAAAAGGGTCAAGACACTACTTAAAGCAAACCTTGACCACAATTATGGTGGCATGGTTTTTTATTTCTTTTACTTTTTTTTTTTCAGTTGAAGGCTGTGGCTAAATTCAGTTGTAGTGTTTCTCTTTACTTCAGTGATGTTGATTGTTAACAGCAGATGTTCATCACTAATGCACAATCACCATTTAATTAGTCACTTAATTATCTCTTTAGCTTTAACCCTTTGAGGACTTGAATATGACTTGAAGACTTGCTTGTGACTTGAAAGTCCCACCTCTGATAGACAGAGCCTAGATCGCTGACAAGCCACGCCATATCGTGTTCACTATCGAAGGCGATTCATCTGCGATAATGAACGCGATATGGCGTGGCTTGTCAGCGATCTACGGCTCTGTCTATTAAATGCCGCTCCAATTATAAGCAGGTGATGGAGATTTTAGCGGTGATCACGGAAGCAGCTTTACTGATTAGATGCGCATGATCATATCGTTAGATATATCGCCCAGCCCTACTTAAAGTCAGTTGTAGTTCTTGTGTTTCTCTTTTCTTCAGTGATGTTGATTGTAAACAGCAGGTGTTCATCACTAATGCATCTTCATTTAATTAGTCACTTAATTATCTCATTAACTTTAACTCTTTGAGGACTTGGGATTTGACTCAAGACTCGTTTGTGACTTGGAAGGAATGACTTGGTTCCTCCTCTGGTGAAATCGTCTGGTGAGTTCATGGGTGGAACAAAAATATGGCAGGACTTTTACTCTTTGGCCCCTGGACTTCCCACCTCTGTATACAAATAATATAACGTGTATGTTGTATTATTATAGGTAAAATTACTCTTACAACGCTTTGATTTCTGAGAGATGCACAGAGAGGCGACAACAATGCAGTGTTAGATATTCGGCTTCAGGCACAACCCTAATTATTACATTACATATTTTATTTTTCCATGCAACATAGATAGGGTCATAGAAAGTAACAGCTCCACGCAATATTTTAATCTTAAAATTCACGTCATACTTGCAAACACTTTTGTATGCATTATGGTTAATGCATGCTCGAGTAGTCGATTGTTTCTGACAGCGCTCGACTAATCTAAGCAAGCCCTAGCACAGTATGAAAAAAATTTCACTGTATTTATGTGCACATGCCCAGTAGAGCCAAACGTATTCCTTCTAGCCTCGCCGCGCGTTTTTGTCATATCCCGAACTTTGCATCCTTGTGTGCACTGTGCCAAGGCATCAGTCATTTTATTTTTTGACCACAGACATAATGTCAGCAAAAGCAGCATTATTAAGTAAATAAAATGAAAATAAAGTACATAAAAGTAATTTGACCTTACAGTTCCAAACTCTGTTCTAGAGGGCCAGTGTCCTTTATAGTTTAGCTCCCAGGGTTGGACCAGTACTCATTACCAGGACCCCAAAGGAAGAGAGGGCCCTTGAAAAGTATGAATCTGAAATATATTTTATTTAACCTGGATATTTTCATGGGTGGGGGGCATGGGGGCCCATCAGGACTGCCTATGCAATATGGCGCGGGATCTTGTGTAAGGCCCCTGTTAGCTTCAACACTAATTATACACACTTGAACCAGCTAATCAAGCTCTTACACTGTTAAAAATCGCTGTAAAAAAACGGCCAAATTTCGACAGTAAAATACTGTTTTTCATTTAAACAGTGCATTCTGGGTAATATTAATCGTTTTCGAGAAGTAGCCTGCTGCTATATATCGTAAAATAACAAAGTTCAAATTCGACACTCAGCGGCTGTGTTTCAAATCAAACCCTACACCCTCATTCACTATTCCCTACATGAGTTTACTAATATAGTCCACCTGACAGAGAGAATGAAAACTAATGAGTGAATTCAGACAATGATCAACAGCTGCTGTTAATGAGTAGAATCACTGAAGAAAAAAAAAACATAAGACAAACACATGAAATACAACTGACTTCAGCCACAGCCTTAGATGAAATCAACTGAAGATTTAAACGATCAACAAACAGCTTCACCAACTTCACACATTACTAACCAGACTGACTTTATTTCTATCAGATCAGAGATCAGAGATCAAAAAATCTTATTGAGAATTACAGAGATTTAGATGATAATGTTACTGTTTCGTCTGACGTCACCATTGTGGAGATCAGTGTTTGCTTTAGTTGGGCTCCTGACCCTTGACTTTTGTACTTCAACTTTTGTTTCATTGTTATATTTGTATCTTTATGATACATCTGTTACAGCAATATTAATCTTCATGGTCAAGTGACTATGACGGTTTCTGTCAAGCATGATCTACTAGACTGACTTATTGCTATAATAGTCAATTCATAATTTGGTGTTGAAATATATGAGTGAATAACACTTTTCTTTTGTTTGTTTTTTCAATTTTATAAGATTGAATGGTAATGTGATTATCTGGATATGGATTTAATGAAATTTTGAGCTTTAAATATTTTGGGCAGCATTCCTCACAACACTGAAAGAGAGACATCAAAAATCAGCATATTAATCTCAACGATGGTGACAATCAAAAGGTTTATGATGCAATGCATGCTGGGTACCAGCACAGGATAAAACTCATCCATGACTCCCAGCATGCATTGGGGCATGAATAAATTATGCCCCTGAATTGTTCACTTATTTTCTTGAATTCTTATGTGCTTATAATTTTGCATTTGTTTTAAGTTTTAGTAGCATGTGTTGTGATGTTCAGAACTGATCTGTTCATTTATTTTGTGGATTGTCACCATTGTTGTGATTCATACGCTGATTCTTGATGTTTCTGTCTAAATTTCAGCAAAGGTTTTTTTTTTTTTTATTATGAGTGAAATTTTCTTAACAGTCTTTTATAACTTATGGCTCAGAAGTGTTCATTCTTATGCTGTAATATCAATATTAATAAGAGAAGAGACACGGGATTAGATCAGAAATAATAGTGTTTGTTCTTGTCAATATATAAACAACAATATCAGATTTTTTTTTCTTCTGTGTACTTTTGTTTTGCTATAACAAGTTCCAAAGACGCATTGTTAAAGCATGTTAAAAAAAAAACCTTAGTTGTTGAAAAGTCATGTTCAAGAGCCCAACTAAAGTAAACACTGATCTCCATCATGGTAGTGAAAAAAACACCTAAACCTATTTAACTCTCCATAAGTTCTTCTGTAGACATCTGACAGAAATAAAGTCAGTCTGGTTAGTAATGTGAATCTGGTGAAGCTGTTTTAATAGTTGTTTAATCAGATCTTGAGAGATTTGATGTATTCTTTTATTCAGTTGATTTCATCTAAGGCTGTGGCTGAAGTCATTTGTAGATCTTGTGTTTCTCTTTCCTTCAGTGATTCTGCAGGTGTTTATCACTTATGCTCAATCATCAATTAATCACCGAATTATCTCATTAACTTCACTGATTCAGTGTTACTCTAACACTCTGTAGTGTGCACACATTATAAGTGTTCATTTAAAACTGAGGATTTTCTTGTGGGGTTTAAAGGGTTAAAGATTTAAGATGAAGAAAAAACAGCATGAAACATAATTTAACAGTAATAAACTGTAATTAATTTACAGGAAACAAACTGTAGAAAAACAGTTATTTACTGGCGCCCCTGCTGCCAGTAAAAAACTGTTTTTCAACTGTTTCTTGCCGTAAATTAATGGTTGCCAGCAAAAAAAGTGTTTTTCTACAGTTTGTTGCCGTTAAGTCAAGGAAAAACAGTAATATACTGTAAAATGTAAACGTCAGATTTACCAAATGAAAAAAAAGTTAATTTAACTAAAATATTTGTGAACATCCATAGAAAAAAAACTAGGCAAAGTCATACACTGATAATGAGAGTAAATATTGAACTTGACTGTATTAATGTGTGTTTGCACAAGAGAAATCGTTTAATGTAGTTTTGTTGTTCACCATTGTGCTGGAGAGTAGAGCCTTTGCTTCAGTCAATGATGAGCCACAATTTCTGATTTTCTGCTGCTTTATGTAAAGGCAGTAAATGTGGAGTCGCTGATACAGTGATGATCTCTGCGTTAAGTACTTCAGCATATACATGTGTGCTATAGCTGACAATGAGCTGCAGTGATTTGAGTAAAAGTCATGTATTTAGTTACTTTATTACTGCACATTAAGTGTTTGCATCGTTATATTAAGAAATATTCCTTCTCAGTGGACTCAAATGAAATAAGTTCATAGTACTAACATCGTAGGAACGCTAGTTTTAAAAACTCGAACTGTTTGAAGCAGTGGGAGTGGAGTTAATTTCTATGGTAGAATTTACGGTAAAATACTGTTAAAAAATAAAAGTGGTAAATTAATGGTTAAGAGCTGTAAATTAACAGTACTTTACTGGCGCCCCTGCTGCCAGAAAATTACTGTTATTTAACGGCAATTTTTTTTACAGTGTACTAGACACGCTAGAATCTAGATATGTGTATGTTAAGGCCAGTTGGAGCTAAACTTTTCACGACATTGGCCCTCCAGGGTCTAGTTTGTCCTAGTTTGTCCTACAGAGTTGTTACCTTGCACATGCTTTTTGATCATTACAAATAATAATGTAAAATTATTTTCTTAGAATAGGAGATATGCTGTCTCTCGTATCGCATACATTATCAGTAGTCAAGTATGTGGTCTTGAAGAGGATCCTTTTTTCTCTCATTTGGACTCGGTCTTGACTTGGACTCGGTTTTGAAATTGGTAATAATGTCAAAATGGACAAAATGGAAAAAAGTGTTTTAATTGAGTAGTTAATTGTTTGCATTGAGAGCCTTGATAATACTTCCTTTTTTTAAATATTATGTTGTTTTCATGTATCTGCTATCACTGAAACAGTTGAAACTCATGAAGAAGAGATCACTTATGCTGAGACAACGTTTATCAAAAGAAAAGCACAGAAATCAGTAAGTTTACAAGATTTCACTTTCAAATCACTGTTAAAAGTCTTGAATCAGTAGTTTCATCATTTTAAATGTTATGTCAGTATAGCAACTGTAATCTACATTTTTGCATGTTTAAATGTAGTAATTAATATGAGTAATATATGACATGTCACACTGAAGGAGCTGTATCACTGATGTCATATAACACTGTGTTTGCTTGCACTAAAAGGCTAGATTTAATCTGAATATATTAATGTAATTAAGTCAGATTGTCAAGTTTGTAACAGATTGTAACAGGTTTGTTTAAAGAAGAAGAAAAAAGAAGAAATCCTCATAGAATTTTAATGGTTTTACAAGAAATGTATTGGTTTTAATGGAAACTAAGTGGTCCCTGTGTCTCTGTACTGGTGATTAGTTGCCTTCTATTGGATGGCTTTAATTAAATATGTCCCAAAACACACTATACAGGGTTGCCAGTTCTGTGTAACAAAACCAGCCTAAAGGCCAATCAAAAATTATCATTTTTTTTTTTACATATAAACCTGTAGTTTGGGTTTACAAAATAGTTTATAAGAACTGTTTAAAAGAAGCACAATTCAATGGAACAACTGTAACTTTGGCAATCCTGCTACTGGAAAACATCCCAATGTTACAAATGTAACCCTAGTTCCTTGAAGGAACAAGATGCTGCGTCGAACGCTTTGGGGAGCGCCTTTGGCAAGGCTGAATCGTGTGCTCTGAACTCTGAGAAACTGTCCAACGGAAGGGCGTGACGTCACAGGCGGGGTGATGTAGCGACCAGAAAGCTATAAAAGCATGTGCCGCGCAGCTCGCTTCAGCTTAGAGTAGAGAAGCAAGCATTGGTGGCGGGGGTATGGCTATACGATGCAGCGTCTCGTTCCTTCGAGGAACTAGGGTTACATTCGTAACCTTGGGATGTTCCTGTTCAGGAACCCGAGCTGTGTTGAACGCTTTGGGGAATGATGTGCCCACCCTGCCAGACTTCCAAATCCCTGCCTAGTGTGTATCCGAAGAGCACAGCTAAGACAAGAGAACAGAAGAGCCAGGAGTGGCTTGCATATCTATATTGTACAGTTGGAGTTCACGAGTTCCTGAAGAGGAAAATTAGGTGATGGTTTTAATAGTTAACAGCTGATGGATTGTAACACTTGTAGAGTGAAAGCATTAGAAATTATAAGATGTTTCTATTGTTTGTTTCTTACAAGGGAAAGTTTTCCTATTCAGCTTGTATCATTTGTTATTTTATTTTTTTTTCACATGAGTTCAGATTTTGTTTTTGTTTAGTTCTGAAAATAATAATAATAATAATAATAATAATTTTGCCTCTATGTTGTGTCATTATTAGGGCTGCACGATTAATCGCATGCGATTGTCATGCGTGTCTTTGTCAGTAAAGCCGGTTCTGTGATTAGCAGTAAATGTCCACCACCTGGTTTCAAATGGAGCGGCACTTCCCAGCTAGAATTTTCTTTGTTCTAAAATGTTCTAAGAACATTCCCATGGATTGTTCTAACAATGTTTTTAGCGGGTAGTTTTATTTTTGTTCCCAGAACGTTCTCTCAAAAGATAGGATAACATTCTCTAAAAACATTCTACAAATGTTTATCAATAACATTATTAGAACATTATTCCATAACATTCTAATTAAGATTTAAGTGGATGTTTAGATGTGGATGTGTCTGTTTAAAAGTAATAGCTTGGTTTGATGTCACCATAATGCTGGTAAGTGTTGGCTTTAGTTGTGCAATTTGACACTTGTCGGTGTTGTTTTTTTTAGCTGCTGTCATCTTTATTGTGGCTAAAACAGCAAACGAATATGTGGTTCAATGGTGCTGTTTGCTTGCTGATGATTGATATGTCTGATTACTTGTTTTCACCCAAGCTACTGTGTGGTGTTAGTTAAGTATTATTTATTAAAGGGACTCAATGGTCAACAACCTGACACCCAGTTGAATTTAAAGCAGATAATTTCAAAAATTTAAAAATAAATTTGTCACACAAACATCAAGATTCAGTGTATGAATCTCAGCAATGGTGACATGCTTTATGCTGCAATGTATTCTGGGTACATCATGCAAAACTCATCCATAGCACCCAGAATGCATTGCGGCATGAAGCATGTCACCATTGTTGAGATTCTTACACTAATTATTAAGGTCTCTGTATGTCTAAGCATCCTAAGGTTCGAAGTGATTCTAAAACAATGTAGTTTAAAAAGATCAGATAAAAATAAAATGACATAAATTGTCAGGACCTTGTGTGTTGCAACACATCTGCTATTGTCAATAATATTAAATTAATAGCGTAGAACAGACTCCTGGTAAAATCAGTTGATCAGATTGTTACATTAAGACATCTCTAATATCAGCCAGTAACCAACATTATCGAATGACATCTTTTTCTCAATGTTTTTGCTGTAACAGATATAATTACAGCAGCTAAATGAACGCTAACACTGAAAAGAGTCATACTTCCTAAGTACTGATCAGCATAATGGTGACATCAAACTAAACTATAATTTTCAATAAACCATCAACATCTCTGTTAATCTCAATAAGAACTTTTTTACATTTATGACAGAAATAAATCTTGTTTATAATAAGTGAAGATTGTCATGTTTTTGGAGTATTTACGCTAGAGTTTGACACCAAACAGAGGTTGGGTTTTCACTTTCAACCAACATCTGACTTCTGAGCAATGTCAGTCCACATCTAGTGTGATGGGAAGCCGTAATTCACTGACAAGCTGTGCAATATCACGTTCATAATCGCAGATTAATCGCATGCGATTATGAACGCGATATTGCGTAGCTTGTCAACGATCTGCGGCTCTGTATATTAGGTGCGGCTCCATTTGAAAGCAGCTGATGGACATTTACCGCTAATCACAGAACCATCTTTACTGATGAGACACGCATGACAATCGCATGCGATTAATCGTGCAGCCCTAGTCATTATTGCCATCTGATACAGACGAAGTATATATTACTACAACATATGATGTGTTTTTACAGAAAGTTAAAGAGGAAGATAATGTGGAATATGCTCCCATCACCATGAGAAGATGATCAAACTTTAATCCAGTTCCAGTGGCACTAATACTGTCAAAACATTTTGTACAAAGTCAAAGATGATCTTTTAAGCAAATAATAAAAAGAAAACTATTCAAAATGAACCATGCTTTTGTCTCATCTAAGTGTACAGAAATGTGGTTTGACCTGCTGGGTGGACAAATGCTTTATCTGGATGTTTGTGGTTGATGTCAGTTTCTGTGTGTTTGTCTTTATTTGTCTGTAGCGTGTGGTTGAAAGGTGTTTTTCCATTCCTGCCCATCTGATGCTCACAGATTGACTTCTGCTCTACACACAACAGCTTCACTAAATACTGAACCCATCAATAATGACCATAAATAATCCAACATCTGAGTACAAATATCATATACTACGTATTTGTGAAGAATCAAGATATGCATTTATGATGCAAATCTTAAAAAGGTATATACAGGATGTATTAATTTTGTTGTTTATTGTAAAGGATCCCTGATGACTCATTATCTTCAAGAATCAATTATTTTGGCATAAGAATCTCTCTAGATATCATGACCTCATACACTGAGTGTTAGATTCAGTTATTTTCAGCTCTGGCTATTTTATGTCATATCTTATTGTGTTTTATTCCTATCCTGTGACGATATGCACCCACACCAACTCTGCAGCTGCCATCTGGACAAGGGATCAAAACACAAGAGGAGTAATATATATCCTAATGGAAAAGAAAGGTGATTTTTAATTACTTTGAACATGACATTGTTAGTGCTAGACACTGGTCTGAGTATTTCTGAAACTGCTGGTCTACCAGGATATTCATGCGCATCCAACAGTTTTACAGAGAAGACTGGAAAAATGTAGCTTGGTCTGATGGGTCTCTATCTCTGCTGCAACTTGTAAAAGCATGGATCCGTCCTGCCTTGTATCAATGGTTCAGGCTGCTGTTGGTGTAATGGTGAGGAGAATATATTCTTGGCACAATTTGGGCCCCTTAGTATAAACCGAGCATTGTTTAAACACCACATCTGAGTATCATTGTCTATCAATTGTTTTCAATAAACAAAGCTTAACCAAGTCAGTTTTGAAATGTCAGTGATTCTCTTTTTGGGGGTTGATCTTTCTGTAAACATACTGATACCACATTAGCAGTTTTGCTGTAGTAACACTACAAACTATCATAGCTAATAACAAAATGTAATAATAACACTGCTAATATTCTATAATAACGACAGCACCTCGCATAGTGTGCCCCTGATATAATCTACAGTTTATTTGTGTGCAAAACCATTAATACAGTACAAGCGCCATCTAGTGTTGAGTAATTTAGCAAAGGCATTGAATAACTCATTTATACTCACCAATTAGCCTTTTTCACACTTCTGGGTTTTGTGTTTCCGGCGTTCGCCAACGCAGGGTAAAGTTACTTCCGGTAACAATGGCTGAGTCGAGGAGTAAGTGTTGCTGTAAGCGTCTCTCAGTGCACTAATTCTAAACAAAAACAACCATATTTGAGTTTTCACGGGTTTCCTTTAAACGAAGACCACAAAAAGAAATGGATCGTTGCTATTAGACGAGAGGAAGGGTGTACTTTCGTAATTCGGAGAGGTAGCACATATGTCTGTAGTCAGCATTTTACCGCTGCCGATTACGTTCCAGGAAGTTCGTGGCTGAAAGTTGGTTCCATTCCCAGTCGTTTTCCGTGGAACAATTTCCATGTACCCCCTCAAAGGCTGTCAGCTTTTGAGAGAACTGCCTTGCGACTTGGAGTGGACGTTCGTGTTCAGGAGCAGCAGGTGGTAGAAACTGCACCTAATGAATCCATTCAAGTTGAGGAACATGATTACGCGGCACAACCACCTCCAGGTAAAATTTTTTTTTTTGCTTATTCTATAATTGCAGGTAGGGCTGGGCGATATATCTAACGATATGATCATGCGCATCTAATCAGTAAAGCTGCTTCCGTGATCACCGCTAAAATCTCCATCACCTGCTTATAATTGGAGTGGCATTAGGGCTGCACGATTAATCGCATGTGATTGTCATGCGTGTCTTTGTCAGTAAAGCCGGTTCTGTGATTAGCAGTAAATGTCCATCAGCTGCTTTCAAATGGAGCGGCACTTCCCAGCTAGAATTTTCTTTGTTCTAAAATGTTCTAAGAACATTCCCATGGATTGTTCTAACAATGTTTTTAGCGGGTAGTTTTATTTTTGTTCCCAGAACGTTCTCTCAAAATATAGGATAACGTTCTCTAAAAACATTCTACAAATGTTTATCAATAACATTATTAGAACATTATTCAATAACATTCTAATTAAGATTTAAGTGGATGTTTAGATGTGGATGTTGATGTCTGTTTAAAAGTAATAGCTTGGTTTGATGTCACCATAATGCTGGTAAGTGTTGGCTTTAGTTGTGCAATTTGACACTTGACTTGTCGGTGTTGTTTTTTAGCTGCTGTCATCTTTATTGTGGCTAAAACAGCAAACAAACGTGTGGTTCAATGGTGCTGTTTGCTTGCTGATGATTGATATGTCTGATTACTTGTTTTCACCCAAGCTACTGTGTGGTGTTAGTTAAGTATTATTTATTAAAGAGATTCAATGGTCAACAGCCTGACACCCAGTTGAATTTAAAACAGATAATTTCAAAGATTCAATAAAATTTGTCACACAAACACCAAGATTCAGTGTATGAATCTCAACAATGGTGACATGCTTTATGCTGCAATGTATTCTGGGTACATCATGCAAAACTCATCCGTAGCACCCAGAATGCATTGCGGCATGAAGCATGTCACCATTGTTGAGATTCTTACACTAATTCTTAAGGTCTCTGTATGTCTAAGCATCCTAAGGTTTGAAGTGATTCTAAAACAATGTAGTTTAAAAAGATCAGATAAAAATAAAATGACATAAATTGTCAGGACCCTGTGTATTGCAACACATCTGCTATAGTCACTAATATTAAATTACTAGCGTAGAACAGACTCCTGGTAAAATCAGTTGATCAGATTGTTACATTAAGACATCTTTAATATCAGCCAGTAACCAACATTATCTAATGATATCTTTTTCTCAATGTTTTTGCTGTAACAGATATAATTACAGCAGCTAAATGAACGCTAACACTGAAAAGAGTCATACTTCCTAAGTACTGATCAGCATAATGGTGACATCAAACTAAACTATAATTTCCAATAAACCATCAACATCTCTGTTAATCTCAATAAGAACTTTTTTACATTTATGACAGAAATAACTCTTGTTTATAATAAGTGAAGATTGTCATGTTTTTGGAGTATTTACGCTAGAGTTTGACACCAAACAGAGGTTGGGTTTTCACTTTCAACCAACATCTGACTTCTGAGCAATGTCAGTCCACATCTAGTGTGATGGGAAGCCGTAATTCACTGACAAGCTGTGCAATATCACGTTCATAATCGCAGATTAAACGCATGCGGTTATGAACGCGATATTGCGTAGCTTGTCAACGATCTACGGCTCTGTATATTAGGTGCGGCTCCATTTGAAAGCAGCTGATGGACATTTACCGCTAATCACAGAACCATCTTTACTGATGAGACACGCATGACAATCGCATGCGATTAATCGTGCAGCCCTAGACAAAACATATTTTGGACACCAAATGTACCTGCAATTATAGAATGACCCTTTTGTCTTTGGTGCAAACAGTGTACTGTGATGTGAAATTTACAAATAGTATGACTAACTATATATATTTTACATTTTTATAGGTGCATTAGATGAGGCTCTGCAGTACATCGAAGAGCTGGAGGCAAGGTTGCAGAAAATGTCACTAGGAAAACAAACAGTACTGAACAGATTTTGTGTTTCTGATCAAACTCTCAGATACTACACAAAGTTTCCGTCACAGGAATTTTTCCAGGTGTTCTGGGAGTCAATATGTCCATCTGCTAGCAATCTGGTGTACTGGACCAAGGCACAGAGGATGGGTCAGGAAGCATCCCCAAGCCCTAGCCCTGCACGGAAAATCCAGCTCATAGATGAACTGTTCATGTACTGCTGTCGGGTAGCTGCTGGACTGAGGGAACAAGTTATTGCAGACATTTTTGGAGGTAGTGTTGCTACGGTGAGTAGGACCATTATCACCTGGGCTAATTACCTGTTCTTTGTGTTGGGTTCAGTACCCATTTGGATGTCAAAGCAACAAATATGCTCCTCCATGCCAGAGAATTACCGTTTGTTCAGTCCACACCTGTGAGTCATCCTGGACTGCACAGAAATCCGCTGTGAAAGCCCTACATCGCTGACACTCCACTCTGAGATCTTCTCCAGTTACAAGAGCACTACCACATTCAAAGGTCTGGTTGGGGTAGCTCCGTGTGGTGCAGTGACTTTTATCTCTCAGCTTTATACAGGTTCAATCTCTGACAAAGAAATCACAAAGAAATCTGGGATTTTGGACCTGCTTGAGCCTGGAGATGTGGTCATGGCAGACAAGGGTTTCACGATTGAAGACATGCTCTCCAGTGTTGGTGCTAGACTGATAATTCCTCCTTTCAAATGTGCCAAGCAGTTCAGCAAACAGGAGTGTGAAAAAACACAGGCCATTGCACGCCTCAGAATTCTGGTGGAAAGGGTGATTCGAAGGGTCAAGGAAAACCACATCTGGGATTCTGTTGTGCCACTGACATTGTCAGGAAGTGTTAATCAGATCTGGCATAATTGCTGTTTTATGGTTAATTATCAGGGACCAATGTTTCTTAAAGAGTGATTGTGTATTAGCATGTTAGATTTTATTGGAATGACCGATTATTATAATAGTAATGTTAACTTGTGACAGTTTTTTTATTTTTTTTTAACGTTTTTTCAGTTAGTTGCAATGCATACCTTTAATACTTACCATCAATAAATGTGCTTTTACTTTTTATTGTAAATTAAAAGTTAATCTGTGTATATTGAAACAATTTATATTAATTAACTGGACAGACACAATGAAATAGCTGATAATGAAGTCTTTTTATAATAATTCATGAAAAAAAATTGTCAACTCTGTGCTCTGGTGTTCATTGTTATTTCACACATTGTATTAAATAAATATATACAACCAGTAAATGTGTATGCATATCATATACATTACAGAATATTGAATACAAAATGTGTTCAGCTTGGTATGTACATATTTACATCTAATTAAGAACAAGCACTATATATTTAATGTTACAGTATAATTTGTGATTTCTCTAATATGTTACAAAAGATCTACACTACAAAATGTGCTACATACTACTCAACTACATAAAGTATATACACATAAGAAAAAAATCTTAAATTCATAGTATAATATGAAAAGAAACTGTCCATTCATACCGCTGACAGATAGACACCCATGTAAATGTTATAATAGTACATGTCTAGCTTGTCTTTCATTGATGCTATGAACGCATCATCTCGCCAGATCCTCTGTATTGTGCAAACTGATTTCGTGTCAGTCACAAAGTCACACCAATGAAGACCAGTAACTGCAAGCTGACCTTGTACCTGCCAGTAGTACTTATGGGTCTCTTTAAGTTTGGCTATTCCTCTCTGAATTTTCACAAACAGAACCTGAGCAATATTGTCAGCAGAGGTACTTTTTACCTCCACTAGTCCAAACTGGAATTTTTCAGATGGATCGTGGACTCGTCCGTCTGGACTAGCTCCCAGATGTGGTACTTCTGGGTTTATAATAAAGCCACATGTTAGGACACTAACACTGGCTGTCTCAGAATATTTTTTCAAAATATCTGGCTCAAGTTCAAGGCCACGTTTCATAGCACTTGTCTGCCTTGTGCCCTTAATGATTCTTGTGGCCAATGACTGACTAGCTGAATCCCCAACCACATGACAAACCTCCCGGAACTTGCTCGCAGTAACCATTGATTTCCGAATTTGTCCCCAAGCAGTGCATTTTGACTGTAGTCTTGTGGCCTCTTCAATCTGGCAAGCTGAGCTATGGGTAACCTTTATAGACTCCAGATGAAGTGCTTGATGGTGTGTGGGCACAAATTTAAAATTACAACTAAACTCATAACCAAGCACAGGTAGTGGGGGAAAATTAACATCAGGAACACCTGCAGCTATAGGGGGACATTGGTAAGACAGTGGACTGCCAAGAGGTACAGGACCAAATTGTGAGGGGACCAACTCTACTTTTGACATACCCTCAAGTATGTGTGCCAGCATAGGCTTGGGATTTATCCGATTTAGTTTTGCACCAGAAGCCAAGACATCAGCATCTGGAAGGGGACCTAAAGAAATCAACACAAATTATGAGTCGTGAAGACATTAAGCTGTAGCTGTGTGCACACACACACACAAACAAACAGAAACAAAACAAACAAACACACACACATAAACAAAGTTGTGAATTACCTGTGTAAGCCTTGTATAGGGTAGACTTGATTCCAGTCTTCCCAACTGATTTTGGTTTCACTACACAAAGTTCACTCACTGCCTCTGCATGTACTCCCTTTATATAAAACATGTACAGTAATAGTTAAAAATTATTTATTGATCTTTGGTGATTTTCATTTTTGTTACTTAATCTGAACTCTTGTTCATTATTAATCTATGTTTTAATGTTAACATATACTTTCTTTGAGTTAATAGTGTTATTGCCAAGTGCAGAAAAGAAAAATACATGCCTGTGTTCTTGGACGATGCCATCTCTGTGGCTCACTCGTGCAGGCCAGTGGTGGTGGGACGGTTTGTAAATTAAGCTGCACATAGTGGGCTGTCTGATACAAAAGTGCTGTCAGATGGTTGCTCAATCCTTTACCAGCTGCACAGCTGCAAATATAGTCAGCAACACTAACGACCCCCTCCGATTCCAATGCGATCTGTTTGAGAAGACAATTGTTTAGCTAATGAATTGTAATTTTTATTAGTAATATACATTACGCGCTTTTAATTGAAAGCTGCAAACAGCAGCAAAGGCAAGAAATATAGAAAAAGTCTGCAACTGCATAAGATTTAAGAGACGTAACGTTAACTTAAAGAGAGAGAGAGTGAGAGAGAAAACGTTACGACAGGTGAAAGTAAAAGAAAGGGAATTGAAAATCTGCAACCGCAGTTATTTTAACTAAAATGGAGTGACCTGCAGTCAGAACAGTAATAGCTGATCTGATGAACTCATAAGCCAACAGGCATATTATTTACATATAACCTCAAGTGTGTGGGGCTCCTCATTTTTCCTCATAGAATGATAACACCTTGCTCTCACTACCACCTTCCGTTTAACAACATTCGAGACTGAACACATACGAAATGGTTAGCATTCATAATGTTGCAGATGCTAGCGTCAGCTAGTTGTCAACCTACCTTGATAATTGTGAATAAACTCCTCAACAAAGAATTTATAGCCCTTGCTCAGCCTTGCTTCTTTAGTTGTTGAATGTCGTCCAACTATTCTTTCAACATCCTCGAATCCGAGTCGCGGCAGCGTTGAGAGAGAAGCAGTGAAATAACGATCCATGTTGTTAAAACGCCGGTGTTGCAGCTGTGGCGGAAATAAGTTTACCCTGCGTGACGTAGTTTCCGGTTGCGTGTGAAAAAGGCTAATTGACCGTTAATACAGTTGATTTTCTGCCAATAGTGAAGCTGCTGCTCCTGATCTGTACACTGAAAAAAACAATAAGTAAATTTACTTAATTTTTATTTGGCAAGTTTTTGCAAAAGCATTTTTCAAGTAAATTTAACACATTAGGAAATTAAGTAAATCTACTTTTTTTTAAGTAAAAAAAAAAAAACGAATAAGTACATGTAACCAGAGGTGGGAAGTCCAGGGGCCAAAGAGTAAAAGTCCTGCCATATTTTTGTTCCACCCATGAACTCACCAGACGATTTCACCAGAGGAGGAACCAAGTCATTCCTTCCAAGTCACAAACGAGTCTTGAGTCAAATCCCAAGTCCTCAAAGAGTTAAAGTTAATGAGATCATTAAGTGACTAATTAAATGATGATGCATTAGTGATGAACATCTGCTGTTTACAATCAACATCATTGAAGAAAAGAGAAACACAAGAACTACAACTGACTTTAAGCACAGCCTTGGATGAAATCAATTGAAAAAAAAAAAAACCTTTGCCACCATAATTGTGGTGAGTATTTGCTTCAGTTGATATCTTGAGCCTTCAAAGTGGTTTTTACAAATTTGCTTCTATACAATTGCATTATTGTTTTGCAGCAAATATTTGTTCAATGCTGATACAACTCTTGATCTAGCAGGTGACATGCTTTTGATGACTGTATGTTCTTGATTAAATTTCTTGATTATATGAGAAGATTTTGTGGCTTAGTTATGGCAGAATATTGCATTAGAAAGTGCAAGGTTGGGGGTTCGATTCCCCGGGAACAAATGATAGGTGAAAATTGTTAGCCTGAATGCACTCTAAGACGCTCTGGATAAAAGTGTCTCCTAAATGCATTAATTTAATATTATTTTTATTTAAATTTACTCAATAAAATTTAACAGGTCAAGTTACATGCAGAGGTGGGAAGTCCAGGTGCCAAAGAGTAAAAGTCCTGCCATATTTTTGTTCCACCCATGAACTCACCAGCCGATTTCATCAGAGGAGGAACCAAGTCATTCCTGCAGTATGAATAATAATTTTCACCACTGTTGAGGATCACATGATAAATGTTCATGGCTAAATGCCTAAATCCAATTTTTTCTTAATTTTGAAGTGTTATAAAGCATTATATGGTGGCATTTGCATAATGAGATTTCTCTCTTTTTTGTGAAAGTGACATACAGTTAAGTGTGGTGACCCGTACTCAGAAATCATATTCTGTATTTAACCCGTCCAAAGTGAACAGACAGAGCAGTGAATTCACGGCAGTTCTCTCTAACAACTAAGCCACGAAATCTTCTCATATAATCAAGAAATTTAATCAAGATCATACAGTCATCAAAAGCATAAGTCACCTGCTAGATCAAGAGTTGTATAAGCATTGCACAAATATTTGCTGCAAAACAATAATGCAATTGTATAGAAGCAAATTTGTAAAAACCACTTCGAAGGCTCAAGATATCAACTGAAGCAAATACTCACCACAATTATGGTGGCGAAGGTTTTTTTTTTTTCAATTGATTTCATCCAAGGCTGTGCTTAAAGTCAGTTGTAGTTCTTGTGTTTCTCTTTTCTTCAATGATGTTGATTGTAAACAGCAGATGTTCATCACTAATGCATCATCATTTAATTAGTCACTTAATTATCTCATTAACTTTAACTCTTTGAGGACTTGGGATTTGACTCAAGACTCGTTTGTGACTTGGAAGGAATGACTTGGTTCCTCCTCTGGTGAAACCCCTGGACTTCTCACCTCTGGTTTTATCAAATGAGGGTAAATAAGTCTCTCACTTCTGGCCTTTTAACCAGTTTACAGCAAAGACAGCACGAAGGACTGAATGCACATGATAAATATTCTGCAATATAACAGTTATGAGTACTCTGAACTTAATTCAGTTGAGTTCACTGAAAGAAGATATACAGTACATTGCAATCAGAGGTGGGAAGTCCAGGGGCCAAAGAGTAAAAGTCCTGCCATATTTTTGCTCCACCCATGAACTCAGCAGATGATTTCATCAGAGGAAACAAGTCATTCCTTCCAAGTCACAAACGAGTCTTGAGTCAAATCCCAAGTTCTCAAAGAGTTAAAGTTAATGAGATAATTAAGTGACTAATTAAATGAAAAACGCATTAGTGCTGAACACCTGCTGTTTACAATCAACATCATTGAAGAAAAGAGAAACACAAGAACTACAACTGACTTTAAACACAGCCTTGGATGAAATCAATTGAAAAAAAAAACCTTTGCCACCATAATTGTGGTGAGTATTTGCTTCAGTTGAGCTCTTGAGCCTTTAAGCAGAGTTTAAAAAATTGCTTCTAAACAGTTGAATTATTGTTTTGCAGCGAACATTTGTGCAATGCTGATACAACTCTTGATCTAGCAGGTGACTTATACTTTTGATGACTGTATGATCTTGATTATGTGAGAAGAATTCATGGCTTAGTTGTTAAAGAGAATTGCCGTGTATTCACTGCTCTGTCTGTGCACTTTGGATGGGTTGAATACAAATTCTGAGTACAGGTCACCATACGTAACTGTATATCACATTCACAAAAAAAGAGCGAAATCTCATTATGCAAATGCCACCATATAACGCTTCAATATTAAGGACAAAAAAACGTTTTGGAATTAGGCATTTAGCCATGAACATGTATCATGTGATCCTCAACAGTGGTGAGAATTATTATTCATAGCGCAGTGCATTATGGGAGTAATTCATGTATTGCACCATGAAGCATTTTGTTGATGGTCACCATTGTAGAGATTCATATGCTGGTTCGTGATATACTTGTGTGCGTCTAAAATGCACTGGAGATCAAACTTGTATATGTGTTACAATAAACTAATCAATATCCTGTAATCATTAGAGCAATGCTTTTTTTTTTGTGCATGCTGTAGTTTCACTGGAATTACTCAAAGCCTAGACATCTGATAAGAAAGAAAACAAAAACATTTGAGATATAGTTAAACCAGCATATTGTGACTATATGTTCTTCATATGTCACAGTTCTGTCTTCTCCACAACACCCCATGCAGAGCTACAGAGAGAGATCTAGCACAACCAATTCAAGGCTCAAGAGCACAATTAAACCAAACACTGATCTCCATGATGGTGGCATTATTTTAACCAATAAAACATCAACGTCTGATCCTCTGTAATTCTCAATAACAGCAGGTGTTAATCATTAATGCACAATCATCATTTAATTAGTCACTTAATTATCTCATTAACTTTAACTCTTCGAGGACTTGGGATTTGACTCAAGACTCGTTTGTGACTTGGAAGGAATGACTTGGTTCCTCCTCTGGTGAAATCGGCTGCTGAGTTCATGGGTGGAACAAAAATATGGCAGGACTTTTACTCTTTGGCCCCTGGACTTCCCACCTCTGCTTAATCCACCTGTAGCGTTGGTCTTCATCAGAAGCCGCTTGCACCACCTGCTGGTGAGCGACTGAAAGCCGATGGAGATCATGCCTCTGTGCTCAACTGCTATTCCTGCAGCTCCCGGATGTGAAAGGGCGAATAATCTGCCGAATTTTAACCACTGAATTTGTGGAAGCGAATTTGGAAAGTGAAATAAAATGGACCGAAATTTGCCTGTCGAATATTATACATCGTATTTTTAAACCGATTGAATATTTTGGAAGTGAATTCTGGAACGTGAATATGAATTATTGATTTTTTTTTTAATTATGAAAAGGTGTGTGAAATATTTTAAATTGAAATATTCACAGCTTAAACAAACAACTATGGTAAATTTCAGGACCTAAAAATGCAAGCCCTGGAAATACAAGGCATTAAAATGCAAGTACTGTTAATGCAATGCATATTTTTTCAGTTAGTGCTATACAGCATGCTTTTTACATTACTCATCAGACAAACCTACAAGAGTGTCATTATGATATTTTTAAACAACATCATACAAACCACATCCTGATTCAGATACACACTCATGATTCAGATACACTCATGATAATAATTCGGCTCTTTTCAGAGGTTTGGTCAAATCTGAACTATATGAAGTCAGTCACCCCACTGAGAACTAAAACAATTAAGAAAACGTTCTGATTTTTTTTTTCTCTCTCTTTTTGTTTTTTTTGTTTTTGTAGATTATAGTGTCATAAAAAGCTGTTCATAGAGGCAGGACAGGAAGACACTCTTCAGCTACAAACTAAACACAGATGCTCTGAATGTCCACTCTCACCTACATGAGGTTTGACCACCAACAGAACAAAACACATTTCTACAGAAATCAGACCACAGCAGGTTTCAGTTTGACTCAGACGAACATCAAACTTGTACCATGAGATCATACATGCCTTTAACTAACCATTGTTTTATTTTTTCATACACAAAACTGAAAACTGAATATACACACACACACACACACACACACACAAAACACATTTTTAAAATCATGAGGGTTATACTCTATTTTACAATGAAATGGAGTCCATCCACAATTCACACAATCTGTAAAAACATTTAGCCAACCCAGTCAAATATTTACACATAGTTACATTTCAAAAAGGAAGTTAAATAAAGATTATTTCCTCCATCAAGAAACAGTTAAAGTCTTAAAAGTCTTCAGAAGAACTATAACTCTGTATCGTATAGAAATGTGGAGTGTGAACTAGGAAGGTCAAACTCTGAGCTGTTTTTAGAAGACAATCTTTTTAAATCACACACTGAACTTGTAGAAATGTTTCACACACTTGCTTTGTTTTGTTTGTTCTGCTGGCGCCAAATTGGTGAGTAACAAAAGCATTTTTATGGCTTTGTTTCATTTTCCAGGTTCATTTTTATCATTGCGAGATCTACTTCAGGTCTCCATTCTGAACTGAAAATAGTAATTTCCAGGCATTGAGATAATGAAATAAAATAAAGTCTTGGAAAATAATGGAAATTACTAATAAATGTATATACGTTATAACTTTTGTTTATTTTGTTTTTCAATCAATCTTCCAATCCATAAATCAATCAATCTTCAGTAACAATGAGCAAAATGTGTGAACACAGATAATGAGATTCAGTGAACGTGTTTTATCTAATGATAAAAAAAAAATGTAGGCTGAAATTTCCCGTGCATATATTTAAAAAATACTGTAAATCATGCATTTTTACACATTGATTTTGGACTAGCAGATAAACTTCAAACAAATGAAAGACTAAATGTTTGCTTCACACATTTCTGTCTGTTCATATTTTTCATCTTTCATCTGCTTCGGTGCTTCTGCTGCTGTTCTGGACGTCTCTCAGTTCATATTTAAACAAATACAAACGAAATGATTTCAGGTTTTATAAACCATCAAGAGTCTTTATCTGTGACAAAACCTGTTGATGTTCTTCAGGTGTGTTTGGTGAATCAGTGTCAGTGATGGAGGGAGACAGGGCCGGCGCTAGCCATTTGGGTGCACTAAGCACAAATGGTTGGCTGTGCCCCCCCCCCCCCCCCCAACCAAAGAAATAACTACCATTCAGAATTTCTTAGTTAGGTTCTCTTTACTTCCAAAATAACTGCTGCAAATGAATAATTGGAACTGAGCAATGTAAACACAGAAAGTTAAAAGTGCAAATAAAGTTTAGTGCAAATAACAGTATAAGTGTATGAATTTTATGAAGTATGAATTTTAAAGTGCACATTTTAAACTGCAAATAACCATGCATAACTGCACGGTAGAAATTACTCAACAGAGGGACTACATCTCTATAAAGAGACCATTCTGCTATTCTACAGAACTATATTAAACATTTTCACTACCATCAGTTGTGAGAGGCCCTACAGAGGCACACGCCTACATTTCCTAGCTGCAAAATCAGCTGTTGGGAACGTTACTTTAATAAAGTAAGTAGTTATAGTTACTCACTACTTGTTCCAAAAAGTAACTGAGTTAGTAACTGAATTACTCTATAATAAAAGTAACTCGTTACCAGGGAAAGTAACTATTTGCGTTACTGTAAAAAAAAAAAGAAAAGAAAAAAAAGTTGCTACATGTCAGAGAATTTGTACTTTTTTTTTAGCCAATCACAACCGCTTATCTCGTCATTAACCCACCTCCTCACTCGCTGTGTGAGCCAGCGGTGCGTTCGGATTGCATAGTTTATTAAATTAATGCATAGTAACGCACCGCATTTAACGTTCAGTAACGTTAGCGGCGTTGTAACGACGGGAAAAGTAATTAGTTAGATTACCGCGTTACTGAAAAAATAACGTCATTACCTAACGTCGTTCTTTTAAAACTAACATTTTTATTTAAAACATTGTCTTACCTGCAAGCGACGCGCGAGCATCATCCCGCTGTCTCTTCTTTTTTCTTTTTTCCGCCCCCGACTCTTGGTGCCTTTTCGAGGCCATGTCTGAGGTCGGTGTCTGCTAGGGATGTGCACATCGATGCTGCAGTATCGATATATCGATACTCAGAAGTTTCTATTGTGGTATCGATATTTTCTGCAAAGTATCGATACTTAATTATATTTATAATTTCTTTATAACTAAATGTTTTAAGCAGTGTGTGCAGGCAAACCGATTGGTATGCGGCTGCGCGCAGTGCAATGTGCCATTCACCATCACAACACGGCATGCACGGTCGCGCCTTGCGCGAAAGATGACAGCAGTACCGCCACTCCCTATAAGCAGAATACACAGTCTGCATAGGGACTGCATCATTCTCCCATCCACGCTCACGACCGCTCGCACCTCATGTTTGCGGCTGAATTGATGGATGGACATCTATGCCTGGGTAAAGGACATCACCAATCCGGCGCAGATAAAAGAAAACTATGTAAAAATGAAGTTGGCTTGACGTTGGACGTTCGAGAGTCTCAAATTTAGGGACCATCTCTAAAGTTAAATGCGATATTGGTATACACTTTTCTAACGTCAGAAGCATTTGAGGAAAATGACTTACAGTCATAAAAACAACTGTAATTGTTCATGTAGGTGTCAGCTATAATGCACAACTGAATTGAATGTTTGATGTTTATTAAAATAAACTGTAAATCATATGTAAATTGTGCTACTTTTTCACATGGGCTCAAACAATTTTTTTTTTTTTTTTCAGGTTCCCTTACGAAAATTACCCATGGTTTTAACAATAACACCACAAATCATTGTTCTTGTAGCCATGGTAACTGCAAATTTATATATATATATATATATATATATATATATATATATATATATATATATATATATATATATATATATATATATATATATATATATATATATATATACACAGCAAAATCCCCAGTGTTAATTTAACACTCTTGAGTGTGGACTCATATAAACACTAAAGCAGTGTTAAAAGTAGGGCTGCACGATTAATCGCATGCGATTGTCATGCGTGTCTTTGTCAGTAAAGCCGGTTCTGTGATTAGCAGTAAATGTCCACCACCTGGTTTCAAATGGAGCGGCACTTCCCAGCTAGAATTGTCTTTGTTCTAAAATGTTCTAAGAACATTCCCATGGATTGTTCTAACAATGTTTTTAGCGGGTAGTTTTATATTTGTTCCCAGAACGTTCTCTCAAAAGATAGGATAACGTTCTCTAAAAACATTCTACAAATGTTTATCAATAACATTATTAGAACATTATTCCATAACATTCTAGTTAAGATTTAAGTGGATGTTTAGATGTGGATGTTGATGTCTGTTTAAAAGTAATAGCTTGGTTTGATGTCACCATAATGCTGGTAAGTGTTGGCTTTAGTTGTGCAATTTGACACTTGACGGTGTTGTTTTTTTAGCTGCTGTCATCTTTATTGTGGCAAAAACAGCAAACGAATATGTGGTTCAATGGTGCTGTTTGCTTGCTGATGATTGATATGTCTGATTACTTGTTTTCACCCAAGCTACTGTGTGGTGTTAGTTAAGTATTATTTATTAAAGTGACTCAATGGTCAACAGCCTGACACCCAATTGAATTTAAAGCAGATAATTTCAAAAATTTAAAAAAAATTTGTCACACAAACATCAAGATTCAGTGTATGAATCTCAGCAATGGTGACATGCTTTATGCTGCAATGTATTCTGGGTACATCATGCAAAACTCATCCATAGCACCCAGAATGCATTGCGGCATGAAGCATGTCACCATTGTTGAGATTCTTACACTAATTCTTAAGGTCTCTGTATGTCTAAGCATCCTATGATTTGAAGTGATTCTAAAACAATGTAGTTTAAAAAGATCAGATAAAAATAAAATAACATAAATCGTCAGGAGGACCCTGTGTATTGCAACACATCTGCTATAGACACTAATATTAAATTAATAGCATAGAACAGACTCCAGGTAAAATCAGTTGATCAGATTGTTACATTAAGACATTTTTAATATCAGCCAGTAACCAACATTATCGAATGACATCTTTTTCTCAATGTTTTTGCTGTAACAGGTATAATTACAGCAGTTAAATGAACGCTAACACTGAAAAGAGTCATACTTCCTAAGTACTGATCAGCATAATGGTGACATCAAACTAAACTATAATTTTCAATAAACCATCAACATCTCTGTTAATCTCAATAAGAACTTTTTTACATTTATGACAGAAATAAATCTTGTTTATAATAAGTGAAGATTGTCATGTTTTTGGAGTATTTACGCTAGAGTTTGACACCAAACAGAGGTTGGGTTTTCACTTTCAACCAACATCTGACTTCTGAGCAATGTCAGTCCACATCTAGTGTGATGGGAAGCCGTAATTCACTGACAAGCTGTGCAATATCACGTTCATAATCGCAGATTAATCACATGCGGTTATGAACGCGATATTGCGTAGCTTGTCAACGATCTACGGCTCTGTATATTAGGTGCGGCTCCATTTGAAAGCAGCTGATGGACATTTACCGCTAATCACAGAACCATCTTTACTGATGAGACACGCATGACAATCGCATGCGATTAATCGTGCAGCCCTAGTTAAAAGTAACACTGAAGCGGAGTTGAAGTTAATGAGATAATTAAGAAGTTAATTGAGTTATGATTGAGCATTATTGAAGACACCTGATGTTAACAAGCAGAATCACCAACCGAGAAAATCACAATTTGTGTATCACCATTATAGTGGTCAATGTTTGCTTTAGTTGGGATCTTGACCCTTCAGTTATTAACTTTAGATTTTATGTGGCTGTCGTGACTGAATTATATCATACAGACAAACCACAGCAGAGGCAATCATGTGTGCCATTGATTGTGGTTTGAGCTATTTGTTATCGAGTGACCTGAATGCCTGAGTTTAAGTTTCTTTACTGCATACATAAATTAAGTGAAAAAGAAAAGTAAGCAACACAGCATTTCTGACATAGTATGACATGTTTTTAATAGTTAGTTCTACGTAAAAAAGAAATCTTTTGTTTGGACACACAGACATCAGGAATCAGCGTGAGCATCACAACAACGGTGACCATCAAAAAAAGCATGTTGTAGCCAATAAAAACTCATCCATGGCTCCCATCATGCATTGCGGCATGAATAAATTATGAGCTGAACTGTCTTTTTAACTTTTTATTCTAACTATATTTTATTTTTGCTGTTTTTATGTTCATTTTTAGTATCTAGTTTTGTGATGTTCAGAGTTGGTCTGTTTATCTGAATATGTTGTTTGTCACCGTTGTTGAGATTCATACGTTGATTATTGTTATCTGTGTGTGCCTAAAATTAGAATTCTTTAATAAAAAAAAAAAAATCAGAATCACTTGAGAGAGATACCTACAAAATGTATAGAAAATACAGATGTTTTCATTGTGGAATCAAAGCTGTGAAAATCAATAATGGAAGTTTTGCTTTGAAAAAAGACTGTTAATGAGTTCAGTGATTCATGTCAAACAACGATTACATTAAAACATAATCATCAACACGTGATGATGATTTTTACTCTTGGTTTGACAAACAAACTTTAAAAGTAAAAAGTTACAAGCCAAGATCCCAGCTAAATCAAACACTGACCACTATAATGGTGATACACAAATTGTGATATTTCTCGTTTGTGATTCTGCTTGTTAACATCAGGTGTCTTCAATAATGCTCAATCATAACTCAATTAACTTCTTAATTATCTCATTAACTTCAACTCTGCTTCAGTGTTACTTTTAACACTGCTTCAGTGATTATATGAGTCCACACTCAGAGTGTTAAATTAACACTGGGGAGTGTTGAATTAACACTGGCGATTTTGCTGTGTATATATTAATATATATATACTAAATTAAGATTATTTTGAAAAATCACATACACTTTTAAAATAATAAGCAGTATCGGTATTGGTATTGGTATCGTTAAAATTGTAACAAAAAGTATCGGTATCGTATCGCATGGAAAAAATGTGGTATCGCCCATCCCTAGTGTCTGCCAAATTTGACATTGATTGAGGCATAATCGAACAGACCACAGGGAGGTGGGGAAGGGGGGGCACCAGAGGGAGACTGGCACAGAGATTCACCTTTTTCTCGACTAATTTGGTCTAGGCCTTTATTACTTTTGTATTGCTTTTGTATATTAACATGCTTTTAGAAATATTTTATTTGTTATTTATACTAGTAGCCTATCGTGATGATTTTTTTCACGACCCAGATTTTTTGGTGCCCCCCCCAAGCACTTGGTGCCCTACGCGCAGTGCGTGATGTGCGTGTGCGGAGCGCCGGCCCTGTTTGCATACCTGTTGAAGAACTATGAAAGAAAATTGTATATTATTTTAATGTTTAAAAACAGTAAATTGTTACATTATTTATACCACCAGAGAAAAAGCTTTGTGTGTGCATTTTTTTTTCTCCCCTTTTCTGAGTTTTTTTTTTTAATGTAGGATTATTTTTTTTTCCAGCCAAACGCTGCAAGCCGGAAAGAACTTTAAGCCCTGCATTTTGTACCCCTCTGTCAATGTATTCATCATTTTTATTGTTTATAAACAATTCACATCCATCCCCCACACTTTTGAAAAGCTTGCTACTGGTGGCTGAATTAGGAAATCCTGTGAAGTCGGTGCATCTCACGCCCTTTGGAGGGTCCTTCATTGCACTTTGAGGCCGGGCCTTCGAAGTGTGTGCACTTAACTTTGGGACACAGCTGTAATCTAACACAATCATCAGACATAAAACAGCATAAAAACTGTAATGTTATGGAATAAAATGTCACGATGAAGAGGTATAGTTACAGTCAAGCTTTGAGGTGTTGATCGACTCCATCTACATTTTGAGTATCATTCTGAATCCAATTTGTTCAAAATACTTATGAAACTTACCCACATTAAAGTGTTTAAAAAAAAAAAAGAATGCATGAATCTAGAATAAAATGTTCTGTTTACAGGCAGATACCTGTTCTTTCCTCTGATGTTTTTTTTTTTTTTTTATGTTCAGACAAAAAAAATATTAACAAAGAAAAATGTAATAGCAGCTAGGGCTGGGCGATATATCTAACGATATGATCATGCGCATCTAATCAGTAAAGCTGCTTCCGTGATCACCACTAAAATCTCCATCACCTGCTTATAATTGGAGTGGCACTTAATAGACAGAGCCGTAGATCGCTGACAAGCCACGCCATATTATCGCAGGCGATAATGAACGCGATATGGCGTGGCTTGTCAGCGATCTACGGCTCTGTCTATCAGAGGTGGGACTTTCAAGTCACAAGCAAGTCTTCAAGTCATATTCAAGTCCTCAAAGGGTTAAAGCTAAAGAGATAATTAAGTGACTAATTAAATGATGATTGTGCATTAGTGATGAACACCTGCTGTCAACAATCAACATCACTGAAGTAAAGAGAAACACAAGAACTACAACTGAATTTAGCCACAGCCTTCAACTGAAAAAAAAGTAAACGAAAAAAAAAAAAAAACACTATGTCAACATAATTGTGGTCAAGGTTTGCTTTAAGTAGTGTCTTGACCCTTTTATTAATTCAAACCAATTTGATTCAAAACAATTGCAATATTGTTTTCACAACAAACATGTATGCATTGCTGAGTCGAACCTTGCAGTAACAGATGATCTTATGTGTTTTCTGATTATAACTCATGATGACTGAACATCATGAAATTGTGTTTATCTTTGGATAGTAGACTGACACTCAGCTATTATTGAACTGAATTTAAAAAAAAAATCTACATGTTGAAAGACACAAAAAGAGACAATCAGTTCAGGTTTTTAGACAAACACACTTATCACACGATCCTCAACAGGGATGACAATTTTTCATACTGCAGTGCATGAAGGGAGTTTTTACTAAGGTTTTACCCAGCATGCAACATTTTGTTGATTGTCACCACTGTTGAGAGTCAAATGCTGGTTCTTGATGTCTATGTGTGTCTACAGAGTATAGTTCTTCAAATTTTGTATGCACTTAGTAGATTTAAAATTCACTTACTTTAATTTTTTTTCCATAGTGTAGTTTTACTGGGTTGATTATGCTAAACTTAAATAGAGCTAATGTTAATTTGATTGTATTCTGACCACCTATCACATACAGATTAATTTCTTCTCTCTGCTTTACAGCACCTCATGCAATGCTACATAAAGAGATCTAACATGACAGTAGGGCTGCACGATTAATCGCATGCGATTGTCATGCGTGTCTTTGTCAGTAAAGCCGGTTCTGTGATTAGCAGTAAATGTCCACCACCTGGTTTCAAATGGAGCGGCACTTCCCAGCTAGAATTTTCTTTGTTCTAAAATGTTCTAAGAACATTCCCATGGATTGTTCTAACAATGTTTTTAGCGGGTAGTTTTATTTTTGTTCCCAGAACGTTCTCTCAAAATATAGGACAACGTTCTCTAAAAACATTCTACAAATGTTTATCAATAACATTATTAGAACATTATTCCATAACATTCTAATTAAGATTTAAGTGGATGTTTAGATGTGGATGTGTCTGTTTAAAAGTAATAGCTTGGTTTGATGTCACCATAATGCTGGTAAGTGTTGGCTTTAGTTGTGCAATTTGACACTTGACTTGTCGGTGTTGTTTTTTAGCTGCTGTTGTGGTATCCTGAATAATTGTCATAATTATAATTATTTTCAGTTTATTCTTGTGTATATTTCATGTGGCAATATCCATTTTCCTTGATTTGATTTATATTTTATTTATATAATTTCTATCATATTATAAATGCTGTGTTAATCAAAATACATGTTGCAACTATTTCGGGATTTTTCATAAGAGTTATCGTTCCGATTTAATATGCATATTATCAGCTGGAGATGGATGTGTGTGATTGGTTGGATGAAAAGGTGCGCGCCACTGCGTGCGGGAGTTCTCGCGATATGCTTCATTCATGATAAAGCATCGGTGAAGAAACATCGCTTGAACGCTCATTCATTTAATATCATCCTTTACAGGTATAAAATGTACACAAGACACACCATCACTGCTTTAATCGTTTTGTAAGAAAGGCTGTTCTCTATACTGTTTGTTTTTCGAGATGCATATGATTGATATGTTCATAAACTCGGTCTAATGTTTACCATCAAATCCGAGCACATGGTTAGCATAAATGTGCCGTGATTAGATCGCACGCTGGTTATTAGGACACGGATGTAAAATACATGTACTGTTATATGCATTTCATGTTATACTTTATTCATTATATATGTTGTTATTCCTTATGTTATGAGTTTATTTCATGCTTTTTCACTGATATGTATGTATGACGCCCAGAGAAGACTATGTAGTCGAGTGGACCTATTTACATACCTGGCCTTGTGTCATAAATTGTGATTTGTGGTTACAGTAACAGCATCTAAGTCAATACTGTGTTGATACTATGCATTTGTGAATATACTGTTGAAAAGTGTGAGACTATGCACATGTGCAATTCACATCATTTGTATTCATTCATGATAAAGCATCGGTGAAGAAACATCGCTTGAACGCTCATTCATTTAATATCATCCTTTACAGGAGTATTACAATCTTGGAGGCACCGCTGGGATTGATGTTCGATGGAGTGACTCCCTGACCGGTAGAGCCCATTTAGCAACATCATCCCCTTTTTAGTGACCCAGATGAACTGCAGTGTGAGGCATTCAGGACGAGTGGTGAAAAGAAAAAAGTCTATTGAGCAGTGCATGCGCTGGGGGTTCAGTTTGTGACCAGTGGCATCCAGGTCAAGTCAGTAAGGTAAACACTACTCTGAACAGCCTGTCTACACAGTAACAAAAATGGAGGAGCTTAAACATCTTCAGGATGAAATTGGGGAGAAATTATGCACACTATCACTTGAAAAGCTGGCAAAACTCAGTGTCTTCCTTCACCTGACACGAGAGGATGAGACAAATGTAACTCGTTTGTATCTGTTGCGACTCCTTAGTAACTATCTACTGAGAGCTGAGCTAGAAGAGCTAGAAGATGGCGGCATGGCTGAACTTTTAACAATTAATGATAAACTGAGCCAGCTAATGGGAATAACAATTAATGCTTCAGAACAGGCTACAGAGAGAGTGGAGAATAAACCTGGAGATGTTAACACAGTCCAGAGGGCAATGCAAGGAAGTGGAGAAAGTGCAACTGAATTGTTTTCTGCAATGCACATTAGTCCTACAGCACCACAAAATGCAGTAAACAGACATACATATGAAGACCATGGCCAAGTTTATTCTCAACCCACATTTCAGAGACAAGTTACCTCAACATGGCAGAAAGATTTCAAGATTTCTGGTCTCATAGGAGATCTAGGGCAGAAAGACCGGCTCTCATTTTCTAGTCTGGCACGGCAGATAGAAGGTGGACTCAACAAGGGCTATGTAGAACAGGAAATAGTAGATTCTGTCATCAGAGCTATCACACCAGGGCTTCAACTGCGGAGCTATCTAGAAGGAAAGGCAGGATTAACACTCCCAACACTGAGACGGATACTCCGTTCTCATTTTCAGGAAAAAAATGCTACTGAACTATATAAGCAGCTCACCACAGAAGCTCAGCGCTCTAGAGAAACGCCACAAAGCTTCCTAATAAGAGCTCTTGATCTGAGACAGAAAATTTTGTTTGCTTCTCAGGAGGATGACTCAGGGTTAAAATATGATCCTGCCCTAGTTCAGAATATGTTTTTGCACACAGTCTTGACTGGATTGCAAAACGACCGCATCCAAAGTGAACTTCAACCATACCTATCAGACCCCACCATTCCAGATGAAGTGTTGCTGGAGAAACTCAATGTGGCTTGTTCCAATGAGTCTGAAAGGCAAAGCAGACGAAAATATGAGAAAAATGTTACCGTTCATGCTGTGCAGCCAAACGAGCCTGCCCCTGAACAAAAATCTCAGTCCAAACAGTCTAAGTTTGATTTAATGTCACAACTGAAAAGCCTGAGTGATGATATCATGCAGATTAAAGAGACAATCCAACAGCCATCAACTGTTCCTCAGCAGTGTTTTGCAGTCTACAACAAAGAACCAGCAGCAGCAGTGTCCTCACAGCATCAGATCTCATCTCAGGGTTCCCAACAGACATCAGGATGGACCCAAGTTCAAGAGCATCAGACCTGGAAGCCAGATACGGCTATATATCAACGACAGGCAGGTCCATACATGTCTCCACACCAGTTCTCACAAAGCCAACAACAGGTGAGGGAACAGAAAATACCTTTTCCACCTGCCAACCCAGTTCAGTTGTCTGCTGCTTCACAAGAACATTCTTTCCAGCCTCATCAGCATTATTCAGTGCCAGAAACTCACCATGGGCAGCCGTTTGTTTATCCTTCTCCTCAGCAGCATCCCATGTCCTTCAATTATGCAACTCAGCCATCAAGTTTTGCAGCACCGCAGCATTATTCCCAACAGTATATGGTGCCACCACCACAGTACCCACGTCAGTTCCGCCAGCCCCGTTCCTCACTAGCCAGACAATGTTTCCATTGCCAGCAGCGGAAAGCAGAAGAACCTTGCACCCATTGTTACCACTGTGGCAGCAGCGAACACTTCTCAGCTGGCTGTAGGAGTAAAGGTGCCAGGCCTCAGATAGGAGCTCCGTTAAACAAGAGCGGGTTGCCCCCGAGGGACAGGGTGTGACCCGAGCAGTAGGGAAGTCCCCAAAATACGAGAAATGTAGCATGGGCCATGAGAGACAGCTTGAGTTTCAGTCGCTTGATAATATTTTAGCTGCCCCTTGTCAAGTTAACCAGCATTCTGCCATCACGTCCTTAGTAGGTAAACAATGCCTTGTGACCTGTTATCTACAGAAGAAAAAGACAGAAGCATTATGGGACACAGGCTCTCAAGTATGCATTATAGATGAGCAGTGGAAAGCCAAATACGCACCTACAGTGACATTGAGAAACATTTCTGAGGCAACTGAAGCACCAGACAGTCTGCGGTTGGTGGCAGCCAATGGAACAAACATGCCATACAGCGGATGGGTGGAATTGAATTTCAAGCTGGCATCCCCTGTAACCGATGAGAAAGAGTTAAAAATTCCTGTGCTTGTTTTGAAGGACCATGAATTATCCAGACCCATCATTGGGTATAATGTGATAGAACAAATAATGAGACAGAATGAAACAAATGGATCTCATGATGTGACTAATGTGTGTTTGTACAGGACTGTTAGAAATGCTTTCCCCAGCATAAAGAAGAAAAGTGTACATACCCTCATCAGTTTGGTGACTACAGATGTTTCCAGCGAGTACATAGTAAGAACCATGAAAGAGCCTGTAAACATACTGAAGCACACCGTTATGCAGATTCAGTGTCTGGTAAAAGTGCCTTACGTGAAACAAGAAAGTGTACTGCTGTTTGAACCACCTGTTAACCCACTGTACCCTGATGGCCTTGAACTTTTTGATACCCTCCACATTCTGAAAAGGGGAGCCCGCCCAGTGATTACTGTCATTGTGCAGAATGGAACAGACCATGACATCATGCTCAGTGGTAAAACCGAGATAGGAACTTTGCAGCCAGTCAAGTCCGTCTTACCAATAGCAAGTCCACAGTCTGCAGCCACAACCTCTGTCACTCAGGTTCTACCGGAAACAATGGAAGGAGACGGTAACGGAGATTCATGGGACCCTCCAGTAGATTTGAGCCATTTAACTCTGCCTCAACAACAACAAGTGAAGCAGATGTTGCGGGAAGAATGTCATGCCTTCTCGCAGTCAGATGATGTTATTGGCTGTGTTCCAGGGTTGCAACTGAGTATTTCACTAAATGATAACACCCCTGTTGCCCGCACGTATACATCAGTCCCTAAACCATTATACCAGGAAATGAAGGACTACTTACACGACCTGATTGCTCAAGGATGGGTGGCTAAGTCTCATTCCCCTTATTCGTCCCCAATTGTCTGCGTCCGTAAAAAGGATGGCAGCCTCAGGCTGTGTATTGACTATAGGGACCTGAACAGCAAAACAATCCCTGATCGCCAGCCAATACCCAGGGTGCAGGATATCCTAGATGGCCTTGGGGGCAATGCGTGGTTCTCTCTGCTTGACCAGGGAAAGGCGTACCATCAAGGCTTCATGTCCCCAGAGAGTAGGTACCTTACTGCATTCACAACACCGTGGGGTCTCTATGAATGGATCCGTATCCCTTTCGGCCTCATGAATGCACCTGCAGCATTCCAACGGTTTATGGAGGAAAGTCTGGAAGGTTTGAGAGACAAAATATGCATACCATATTTAGATGACATCCTGGTCTTTACTGAGACTTTTGACGGACAGGTGGAAGCAGTAAGGAGAGTGCTGCAAAGGCTGCAGTCCCATGGAGTGAAGTTAAAACCCAGAAAATGTGAGCTCTTTAAGAAGGAGGTGCGTTATCTGGGCAGAATTGTCTCAGCTGAAGGCAGTCGTATTGATCCAGCAGACACAGTTGCTGTAACGGCACTAAAGGAACGGAAACCAAGCACTGTGGGAGAGCTGCGCAAGATTCTGGGCCTGCTCAGCTACTATCGTCAATACATTAAAGACTTCTCCCGGATCGCCAGTCCCCTCTATGACCTGCTAAAATGTAAGGCTGATGGTAATGAGCCACAGAGAAAAGGAAGACACAAAGAAAAAAATAACAAACGGAATCATGTGGTGTCATCAAGTAAACCAATTGAGTGGACAGAACACCATCAAGAGATCCTTGAAAAGTTGATTAACTGCTTGATCGAGCCTCCAGTCTTAGGATTTCCAGACTACTCCCAGCCGTTCATCCTCCATACAGACGCATCCAATCAAGGGTTAGGTGCCGTTCTATACCAGAACCAGCATGGCAAGCTGAGAGTTATTGCCTATGGCTCCCGGACCTTGACAGCGGCAGAGAAAAATTATCATCTGCACAGTGGGAAGCTGGAGTTCTTAGCTCTAAAATGGGCTATCACTGAGAAATTCAGAGACTACCTGTATTATGCACCAACCTTTACAGTGTTTAGTGACAATAACCCATTGACCTATGTGCTGACCTCTGCAAAGTTGAATGCCACCGGGTGTAGATGGGTGTCGGAGCTCGCAGACTTCCACTTTACCATCCGCTACCGTCCAGGTAAAGAAAATATAGATGCGGACTCACTCTCCAGGATGCCAACGGATCTGGAAACGACAATGAGAGAATGCACGGAAGAGTTCTCCTCTGAATGTGTGGGAGTTGTGATTCAAGCGGTGGAGCTCCAGAATAATCCAGATGTCTCCCTTGCTGTAGCCTGTCAGAATGTATTAATATGTGGGGAGGAAAATGAGGGACTCCTCAAACCCCTGTCAAAAGAAGAAATTAGACAAGCACAAAAGGATGACAAGGACATTAGAGGAATCATTGAACACTTGCAAACTGGATCTAGGCCTCCTCAGCAGTGGCGTTCGGTCAACTCGTCATCCAAAGTTCTTCTGAGAGAATGGGATAAGCTGAAGCTGGATGAACATGGCATTCTCTTCCGCCACACATCTCAAAGGACACAGCTGGTATTACCAACTCAATTCAGAAAAACTGTTCTAAGGGAAATGCATGATGAGATGGGTCATCAGGGCCTCGACCGCACCACAAGCCTCATTAGGGATCGGTTCTTCTGGCCCTACATGCAGAAAGACATTGAGAACTATGTCCTGAGAACCTGCTTCTGCATCAAACAAAAAAAACCATGCCGTGAGACAAGAGCACCCCTTAAAAGTATCAAAACAACCCACCCTTTTGAATTGGTGTCAATTGACTTTCTACATTTGGACAAATGCAAGGGGGGCTATGAGTATATCTTAGTAATTGTCGACCACTTCACCCGATTTGCTCAGGCTTATGCCACAACCTCAAAGTCAGCAAAAACAGTGGCTGAACGATTATTCAATGATTTTGCCCTCAAGTTTGGGTTTCCGTCCAGGATTCACCACGACCAAGGGGGAGAATTCGAAAATCAGCTACTCTCCCAACTCAGGAAGTACAGTGGCGTCGCTGGCTCAAGGACCACCCCCTACCACCCACAGGGAAATGGGCAGGTGGAAAGATTTAACAGGACGTTACTGCAGATGCTGAAAACCCTGACTGAAAAACAAAAATCGAATTGGAAGGATGCACTCAACAAATTAATCTTTGCCTATAACTGTACTAGATGTGATGTGACTGGCTTCTCACCATTCCATCTGCTGTTCGGTCGTACACCAAGGCTGCCCATCGATGCTCTTTTTGGTCTCAACTCAGACAACAACTCTCAAAGTTATAATGAGTACATGGAGCAATGGACGAAAGGGATGCAGGAAGCTTGTGAGATAGCAAGAGAACAGGCAAACAAGTATGCTGACAGAAACAAAAGAAATTACGATCGAAAAGTGAGGTGTACTGATCTGTTCCCAGGAAGCAGGGTCCTTGTGAAAAACTTGAGTCCAAGAGGTGGAACCGGGAAACTGAGGAATTACTGGGAAGATGAAGTTCACATTGTCACACGCCAGGTTGCGAGTGATGCACCAATTTACGAAGTAAAACCTGAACAGGGTAAGGGTAGATCAAGAGTTTTGCATCGCAATCTTCTTCTTCCATGTGACCATCTACCTCTTAAAATCACACCAACTCAAGGTGCCAAACCAAAGGAACCGAAGAGCAGCAGAACTCAGCCCCCCAAGGAAAGAGAAATTGAACCAGAGTGTGATAATGAAAGCGAAGAGGATGAGTACTTCTTCCTAGTGGAGCCTTATCAGATAAGACCACGAGAAAGCGGTGATTCCCCAGAAAAACTGGATAAGCTACCACCACAGCCAGTATCTTCTGAACCTCGATCTAGCTCTCCAGTATGGGAACCAAGGCCACAGTCACCCCAAGCCGAACTAGAGATAGGTCTTCCAGAATCTGCATCTGCACCTGAAAAAAGACAAGAACTTGATGAAAACGAATCAACTGTTGACACAATGCAACGAGGCTTACCTGTTAATGAAACAACTGAAGTGCCTGTGTCCAAGGACAGGACCTCAGAGGAGGAAAATGGGTACCAGTTCACCAGGAGAAAGCGACAGCCACCAAAAAGTTTACATATGACAATCTTGGGACCCCATCGTGCTACAATGTGCAGATAGTAGGCAATAACCACTACCCACACTTTGCATCTAGGGCAATGACAGCTGTGGCACCCTGGTTAACAACACCACTTTGTTACCCCCAGCCCTCATACAGTATGTGCTATTAACTGAATTGCTAACACATGAACTTATCTCCCATAATTAGTTACTGTATGGACTGTGTTGAAGGTATGAAATGCCACTGTATAGCACATTAACCAGAGACTGTGTATTGGGCATAGTAAGAAACTATGGCAAAACAAAAACCATGGACTGTTATCAGATATTAAGAAAGTGGACTGTTGTGCAGTTTTGAAATTGTGGACACTTTGAGACTATCTTTTTGACAATTTTTGAATCTTTTTCCCTTTGCGAGGAACTTTTTGCCATTTTTGCTGGAGCAGATGAATGGACTGTTTTTTTATTTAAAGAGACTTGTTGGTAGTTAAAAAACAAAAAAAAAACAAAAACAAATTTGCACTACCTTATGGGACTATTTACAAACATGTGCCTCTAGTCTATTGACTATTAAGAACTCTTGTCTTGAAAATGGGCAATGTCACCATTGTAAATGTTTGCTTGTTAAAAACAAAACAAAAAAAAAGCTGTGAAAAAAATGCACAAGGAAATTGTTGATAACAGTAGGCTACTGTTATATCTGATATCAGAGATAACTGCTGGTTAAAGCTAAAAGTTTAAATACTGTGAATTGAGCATTACTGTGACTAATTAAGCAATTTGATGTCGGGACGACATCTTTTCTTTGAGGGGGAGAGTGTGGTATCCTGAATAATTGTCATAATTATAATTATTTTCAGTTTATTCTTGTGTATATTTCATGTGGCAATATCCATTTTCCTTGATTTGATTTATATTTTATTTATATAATTTCTATCATATTATAAATGCTGTGTTAATCAAAATACATGTTGCAACTATTTCGGGATTTTTCATAAGAGTTATCGTTCCGATTTAATATGCATATTATCAGCTGGAGATGGATGTGTGTGATTGGTTGGATGAAAAGGTGCGCGCCACTGCGTGCGGGAGTTCTCGCGATATGCTTCATTCTTGATAAAGCATCGGTGAAGAAACATCGCTTGAACGCTCATTCATTTAATATCATCCTTTACAGGTATAAAATGTACACAAGACACACCATCACTGCTTTAATCGTTTTGTAAGAAAGGCTGTTCTCTATACTGTTTGTTTTTCGAGATGCATATGATTGATATGTTCATAAACTCGGTCTAATGTTTACCATCAAATCCGAGCACATGGTTAGCATAAATGTGCCGTGATTAGATCGCACGCTGGTTATTAGGACACGGATGTAAAATACATGTACTGTTATATGCATTTCATGTTATACTTTATTCATTATATATGTTGTTATTCCTTATGTTATGAGTTTATTTCATGCTTTTTCACTGATATGTATGTATGACGCCCAGAGAAGACTATGTAGTCGAGTGGACCTATTTACATACCTGGCCTTGTGTCATAAATTGTGATTTGTGGTTACAGTAACAGCATCTAAGTCAATACTGTGTTGATACTATGCATTTGTGAATATACTGTTGAAAAGTGTGAGACTATGCACATGTGCAATTCACATCATTTGTATTCATTCATGATAAAGCATCGGTGAAGAAACATCGCTTGAACGCTCATTCATTTAATATCATCCTTTACAGGAGTATTACACTGTCATCTTTATTGTGGCTAAAACAGCAAACAAACGTGTGGTTCAATGGTGCTGTTTGCTTGCTGATGATTGATATGTCTGATTACTTGTTTTCACCCAAGCTACTGTGTGGTGTTAGTTAAGTATTATTTATTAAAGTGATTCAATGGTCAACAGCCTGACACCCAGTTGAATTTAAAACAGATAATTTTAAAGATTCATAAAAATTTGTCACACAAACATCAAGATTCAGTGTATGAATCTCAACAATGGTGACATGCTTTATGCTGCAATGTATTCTGGGTACATCATGCAAAACTCATCCGTAGCACCCAGAATGCATTGCGGCATGAAGCATGTCACCATTGTTGAGATTCTTACACTAATTCTTAAGGTCTCTGTATGTCTAAGCATCCTAAGGTTTGAAGTGATTCTAAAACAATGTAGTTTAAAAAGATCAGATAAAAATAAAATGACATAAATTGTCAGGACCCTGTGTATTGCAACACATCTGCTATAGTCACTAATATTAAATTACTAGCGTAGAACAGACTCCTGGTAAAATCAGTTGATCAGATTGTTACATTAAGACATCTTTAATATCAGCCAGTAACCAACATTATCGAATGACATCTTTTTCTCAATGTTTTTGCTGTAACAGATATAATTACAGCAGCTAAATGAACGCTAACACTGAAAAGAGTCATACTTCCTAAGTACTGATCAGCATAATGGTGACATCAAACTAAACTATAATTTCCAATAAACCATCAACATCTCTGTTAATCTCAATAAGAACTTTTTTACATTTATGACAGAAATAACTCTTGTTTATAATAAGTGAAGATTGTCATGTTTTTGGAGTATTTACGCTAGAGTTTGACACCAAACAGAGGTTGGGTTTTCACTTTCAACCAACATCTGACTTCTGAGCAATGTCAGTCCACATCTAGTGTGATGGGAAGCCGTAATTTACTGACAAGCTGTGCAATATCACGTTCATAATCGCAGATTAAACGCATGCGGTTATGAACGCGATATTGCGTAGCTTGTCAACGATCTGCGGCTCTGTATATTAGGTGCGGCTCCATTTGAAAGCAGCTGATGGACATTTACCGCTAATCACAGAACCATCTTTACTGATGAGACACGCATGACAATCGCATGCGATTAATCGTGCAGCCCTAGACAAAACATATTTTGGACACCAAATGTACCTGCAATTATAGAATGACCCTTTTGTCTTTGGTGCAAACAGTGTACTGTGATGTGAAATTTACAAATAGTATGACTAACTATATATATTTTACATTTTTATAGGTGCATTAGATGAGGCTCTGCAGTACATCGAAGAGCTGGAGGCAAGGTTGCAGAAAATGTCACTAGGAAAACAAACAGTACTGAACAGATTTTGTGTTTCTGATCAAACTCTCAGATACTACACAAAGTTTCCGTCACAGGAATTTTTCCAGGTGTTCTGGGAGTCAATATGTCCATCTGCTAGCAATCTGGTGTACTGGACCAAGGCACAGAGGATGGGTCAGGAAGCATCCCCAAGCCCTAGCCCTGCACGGAAAATCCAGCTCATAGATGAACTGTTCATGTACTGCTGTCGGGTAGCTGCTGGACTGAGGGAACAAGTTATTGCAGACATTTTTGGAGGTAGTGTTGCTACGGTGAGTAGGACCATTATCACCTGGGCTAATTACCTGTTCTTTGTGTTGGGTTCAGTACCCATTTGGATGTCAAAGCAACAAATATGCTCCTCCATGCCAGAGAATTACCGTTTGTTCAGTCCACACCTGTGAGTCATCCTGGACTGCACAGAAATCCGCTGTGAAAGCCCTACATCGCTGACACTCCACTCTGAGATCTTCTCCAGTTACAAGAGCACTACCACATTCAAAGGTCTGGTTGGGGTAGCTCCGTGTGGTGCAGTGACTTTTATCTCTCAGCTTTATACAGGTTCAATCTCTGACAAAGAAATCACAAAGAAATCTGGGATTTTGGACCTGCTTGAGCCTGGAGATGTGGTCATGGCAGACAAGGGTTTCACGATTGAAGACATGCTCTCCAGTGTTGGTGCTAGACTGATAATTCCTCCTTTCAAATGTGCCAAGCAGTTCAGCAAACAGGAGTGTGAAAAAACACAGGCCATTGCACGCCTCAGAATTCTGGTGGAAAGGGTGATTCGAAGGGTCAAGGAAAACCACATCTGGGATTCTGTTGTGCCACTGACATTGTCAGGAAGTGTTAATCAGATCTGGCATAATTGCTGTTTTATGGTTAATTATCAGGGACCAATGTTTCTTAAAGAGTGATTGTGTATTAGCATGTTAGATTTTATTGGAATGACCGATTATTATAATAGTAATGTTAACTTGTGACAGTTTTTTAATTTTTTTTTAACGTTTTTTCAGTTAGTTGCAATGCATACCTTTAATACTTACCATCAATAAATGTGCTTTTACTTTTTATTGTAAATTAAAAGTTAATCTGTGTATATTGAAACAATTTATATTAATTAACTGGACAGACACAATGAAATAGCTGATAATGAAGTCTTTTTATAATAATTCATGAAAAAAAATTGTCAACTCTGTGCTCTGGTGTTCATTGTTATTTCACACATTGTATTAAATAAATATATACAACCAGTAAATGTGTATGCATATCATATACATTACAGAATATTGAATACAAAATGTGTTCAGCTTGGTATGTACATATTTACATCTAATTAAGAACAAGCACTATATATTTAATGTTACAGTATAATTTGTGATTTCTCTAATATGTTACAAAAGATCTACACTACAAAATGTGCTACATACTACTCAACTACATAAAGTATATACACATAAGAAAAAAATCTTAAATTCATAGTATAATATGAAAAGAAACTGTCCATTCATACCGCTGACAGATAGACACCCATGTAAATGTTATAATAGTACATGTCTAGCTTGTCTTTCATTGATGCTATGAACGCATCATCTCGCCAGATCCTCTGTATTGTGCAAACTGATTTCGTGTCAGTCACAAAGTCACACCAATGAAGACCAGTAACTGCAAGCTGACCTTGTACCTGCCAGTAGTACTTATGGGTCTCTTTAAGTTTGGCTATTCCTCTCTGAATTTTCACAAACAGAACCTGAGCAATATTGTCAGCAGAGGTACTTTTTACCTCCACTAGTCCAAACTGGAATTTTTCAGATGGATCGTGGACTCGTCCGTCTGGACTAGCTCCCAGATGTGGTACTTCTGGGTTTATAATAAAGCCACATGTTAGGACACTAACACTGGCTGTCTCAGAATATTTTTTCAAAATATCTGGCTCAAGTTCAAGGCCACGTTTCATAGCACTTGTCTGCCTTGTGCCCTTAATGATTCTTGTGGCCAATGACTGACTAGCTGAATCCCCAACCACATGACAAACCTCCCGGAACTTGCTCGCAGTAACCATTGATTTCCGAATTTGTCCCCAAGCAGTGCATTTTGACTGTAGTCTTGTGGCCTTTTCAATCTGGCAAGCTGAGCTATGGGTAACCTTTATAGACTCCAGATGAAGTGCTTGATGGTGTGTGGGCACAAATTTAAAATTACAACTAAACTCATAACCAAGCACAGGTAGTGGGGGAAAATTAACATCAGGAACACCTGCAGCTATAGGGGGACATTGGTAAGACAGTGGACTGCCAAGAGGTACAGGACCAAATTGTGAGGGGACCAACTCTACTTTTGACATACCCTCAAGTATGTGTGCCAGCATAGGCTTGGGATTTATCCGATTTAGTTTTGCACCAGAAGCCAAGACATCAGCATCTGGAAGGGGACCTAAAGAAATCAACACAAATTATGAGTCGTGAAGACATTAAGCTGTAGCTGTGTGCACACACACACACAAACAAACAGAAACAAAACAAACAAACACACACACATAAACAAAGTTGTGAATTACCTGTGTAAGCCTTGTATAGGGTAGACTTGATTCCAGTCTTCCCAACTGATTTTGGTTTCACTACACAAAGTTCACTCACTGCCTCTGCATGTACTCCCTTTATATAAAACATGTACAGTAATAGTTAAAAATTATTTATTGATCTTTGGTGATTTTCATTTTTGTTACTTAATCTGAACTCTTGTTCATTATTAATCTATGTTTTAATGTTAACATATACTTTCTTTGAGTTAATAGTGTTATTGCCAAGTGCAGAAAAGAAAAATACATGCCTGTGTTCTTGGACGATGCCATCTCTGTGGCTCACTCGTGCAGGCCAGTGGTGGTGGGACGGTTTGTAAATTAAGCTGCACATAGTGGGCTGTCTGATACAAAAGTGCTGTCAGATGGTTGCTCAATCCTTTACCAGCTGCACAGCTGCAAATATAGTCAGCAACACTAACGACCCCCTCCGATTCCAATGCGATCTGTTTGAGAAGACAATTGTTTAGCTAATGAATTGTAATTTTTATTAGTAATATACATTACGCGCTTTTAATTGAAAGCTGCAAACAGCAGCAAAGGCAAGAAATATAGAAAAAGTCTGCAACTGCATAAGATTTAAGAGACGTAACGTTAACTTAAAGAGAGAGAGAGTGAGAGAGAAAACGTTACGACAGGTGAAAGTAAAAGAAAGGGAATTGAAAATCTGCAACCGCAGTTATTTTAACTAAAATGGAGTGACCTGCAGTCAGAACAGTAATAGCTGATCTGATGAACTCATAAGCCAACAGGCATATTATTTACATATAACCTCAAGTGTGTGGGGCTCCTCATTTTTCCTCATAGAATGATAACACCTTGCTCTCACTACCACCTTCCGTTTAACAACATTCGAGACTGAACACATACGAAATGGTTAGCATTCATAATGTTGCAGATGCTAGCGTCAGCTAGTTGTCAACCTACCTTGATAATTGTGAATAAACTCCTCAACAAAGAATTTATAGCCCTTGCTCAGCCTTGCTTCTTTAGTTGTTGAATGTCGTCCAACTATTCTTTCAACATCCTCGAATCCGAGTCGCGGCAGCGTTGAGAGAGAAGCAGTGAAATAACGATCCATGTTGTTAAAACGCCGGTGTTGCAGCTGTGGCGGAAATAAGTTTACCCTGCGTGACGTAGTTTCCGGTTGCGTGTGAAAAAGGCTAATTGACCGTTAATACAGTTGATTTTCTGCCAATAGTGAAGCTGCTGCTCCTGATCTGTACACTGAAAAAAACAATAAGTAAATTTACTTAATTTTTATTTGGCAAGTTTTTGCAAAAGCATTTTTCAAGTAAATTTAACACATTAGGAAATTAAGTAAATCTACTTTTTTTTAAGTAAAAAAAAAAAAAACGAATAAGTACATGTAACCAGAGGTGGGAAGTCCAGGGGCCAAAGAGTAAAAGTCCTGCCATATTTTTGTTCCACCCATGAACTCACCAGACGATTTCACCAGAGGAGGAACCAAGTCATTCCTTCCAAGTCACAAACGAGTCTTGAGTCAAATCCCAAGTCCTCAAAGAGTTAAAGTTAATGAGATCATTAAGTGACTAATTAAATGATGATGCATTAGTGATGAACATCTGCTGTTTACAATCAACATCATTGAAGAAAAGAGAAACACAAGAACTACAACTGACTTTAAGCACAGCCTTGGATGAAATCAATTGAAAAAAAAAAAAACCTTTGCCACCATAATTGTGGTGAGTATTTGCTTCAGTTGATATCTTGAGCCTTCAAAGTGGTTTTTACAAATTTGCTTCTATACAATTGCATTATTGTTTTGCAGCAAATATTTGTTCAATGCTGATACAACTCTTGATCTAGCAGGTGACATGCTTTTGATGACTGTATGTTCTTGATTAAATTTCTTGATTATATGAGAAGATTTTGTGGCTTAGTTATGGCAGAATATTGCATTAGAAAGTGCAAGGTTGGGGGTTCGAGCCCCCGGGAACAAATGATAGGTGAAAATTGTTAGCCTGAATGCACTCTAAGACGCTCTGGATAAAAGTGTCTCCTAAATGCATTAATTTAATATTATTTTTATTTAAATTTACTCAATAAAATTTAACAGGTCAAGTTACATGCAGAGGTGGGAAGTCCAGGTGCCAAAGAGTAAAAGTCCTGCCATATTTTTGTTCCACCCATGAACTCACCAGCCGATTTCATCAGAGGAGGAACCAAGTCATTCCTGCAGTATGAATAATAATTTTCACCACTGTTGAGGATCACATGATAAATGTTCATGGCTAAATGCCTAAATCCAATTTTTTCTTAATTTTGAAGTGTTATAAAGCATTATATGGTGGCATTTGCATAATGAGATTTCTCTCTTTTTTGTGAAAGTGACATACAGTTAAGTGTGGTGACCCGTACTCAGAAATCATATTCTGTATTTAACCCGTCCAAAGTGAACAGACAGAGCAGTGAATTCACGGCAGTTCTCTCTAACAACTAAGCCACGAAATCTTCTCATATAATCAAGAAATTTAATCAAGATCATACAGTCATCAAAAGCATAAGTCACCTGCTAGATCAAGAGTTGTATAAGCATTGCACAAATATTTGCTGCAAAACAATAATGCAATTGTATAGAAGCAAATTTGTAAAAACCACTTCGAAGGCTCAAGATATCAACTGAAGCAAATACTCACCACAATTATGGTGGCGAAGGTTTTTTTTTTTTCAATTGATTTCATCCAAGGCTGTGCTTAAAGTCAGTTGTAGTTCTTGTGTTTCTCTTTTCTTCAATGATGTTGATTGTAAACAGCAGATGTTCATCACTAATGCATCATCATTTAATTAGTCACTTAATTATCTCATTAACTTTAACTCTTTGAGGACTTGGGATTTGACTCAAGACTCGTTTGTGACTTGGAAGGAATGACTTGGTTCCTCCTCTGGTGAAACCCCTGGACTTCTCACCTCTGGTTTTATCAAATGAGGGTAAATAAGTCTCTCACTTCTGGCCTTTTAACCAGTTTACAGCAAAGACAGCACGAAGGACTGAATGCACATGATAAATATTCTGCAATATAACAGTTATGAGTACTCTGAACTTAATTCAGTTGAGTTCACTGAAAGAAGATATACAGTACATTGCAATCAGAGGTGGGAAGTCCAGGGGCCAAAGAGTAAAAGTCCTGCCATATTTTTGCTCCACCCATGAACTCAGCAGATGATTTCATCAGAGGAAACAAGTCATTCCTTCCAAGTCACAAACGAGTCTTGAGTCAAATCCCAAGTTCTCAAAGAGTTAAAGTTAATGAGATAATTAAGTGACTAATTAAATGAAAAACGCATTAGTGCTGAACACCTGCTGTTTACAATCAACATCATTGAAGAAAAGAGAAACACAAGAACTACAACTGACTTTAAACACAGCCTTGGATGAAATCAATTGAAAAAAAAAAACCTTTGCCACCATAATTGTGGTGAGTATTTGCTTCAGTTGAGCTCTTGAGCCTTTAAGCAGAGTTTAAAAAATTGCTTCTAAACAGTTGAATTATTGTTTTGCAGCGAACATTTGTGCAATGCTGATACAACTCTTGATCTAGCAGGTGACTTATACTTTTGATGACTGTATGATCTTGATTATGTGAGAAGAATTCATGGCTTAGTTGTTAAAGAGAATTGCCGTGTATTCACTGCTCTGTCTGTGCACTTTGGATGGGTTGAATACAAATTCTGAGTACAGGTCACCATACGTAACTGTATATCACATTCACAAAAAAAGAGCGAAATCTCATTATGCAAATGCCACCATATAACGCTTCAATATTAAGGACAAAAAAACGTTTTGGAATTAGGCATTTAGCCATGAACATGTATCATGTGATCCTCAACAGTGGTGAGAATTATTATTCATAGCGCAGTGCATTATGGGAGTAATTC